>CAIGQS010000105.1:0-100511 GCA_903798195.1 Danio kyathit
TTCAGGAGAATTCAGAATGAGTCAAAACTTAACATTTTATTCGTCAGGTAAAATTGTATAATGCCAATTATATAATAAAACAATCATCAAGCCAATTCAAAGATGATATCTGTAACAATATAACATCCATTAACTCAAATATAGATTACAGAATTAAAGATGCATACCTGATCAGAGAAATACATTGCAGCACAAAATGCGTGTCTGCAATGGGGGTCTTGACTGCAAGAGTTCCCCCGAGCAGTTTCACACCTCATCCTCTTATACTCACTCAGAACAAACAGTCATAAATTCAAGACAATAGAAGCGTCACAGAGACTCTTGCCTGGTTACTTTGAGATGTTAATCATCTCTAGAGAGGGGGAAACATCTGGCAAAGATTATATCAAAGTCAAAAACCAAATCAACATATAAAAATGAAATATCATCGTGAAATTAAGACCACTTTACCAATCACACAGAGACATTTAAAATGATACCAAACATGAATACAGTGCTATAACATACATCATATTAAAACCTTGAGCATTTTATGTGGACTGTGAATTATGGAGAAAGGTAGCTTACAGGTCAAGAAGGGGGGCTTGAGGTGAAATGAGACCTTGAGGTGAAATGAGAGGGGAGTCTTTCTCGCATTACCCCCTGGAAATGTTTGGATGGTCAATAGTAATTAAAATAGAACAGTGGGAAATCTGTAATCCTTATCTTCTTAGACTCGAGAGATTGTTTTTATTGCATCTCATGAAATTCCATATCAGCTCTCAGGATCTGCCATAGTGAAGAGGTTAAAAGCCATCTTACAGATCCTTACAGACCGCCCCTGGTCCCTTGGAGCAATCCTGAAGAGTCTCTAAGGGAACACAAGATAATTTGGATGGCTTTTGCGAGTGATGATGTCGACTGGAGATAACAATGTTGTCACCTGAAACCAAAATGTTATGCATATGGAGTTGAGCTTATGCTCAAGTTGCTGCTCAGGCATTTCTGCCATCAGCTTTGTTGGATTTGTGTCCATCTGTGGTGACATTCAGTCCATAAGATGACAAAGTCCAGTGCATTGATCAAACAGGTTGCAACTCTCGTTGTACTTAGGGAAACATCCATGTGCATTAGATTTTATCTGCTCCACGGAAAAGACCTCTGTCAGTTTCAGACATAGGGTGAAGTTCACAAGGCAGATCATATATGTTCACCGCTTAGGGAATAATGTCACTGATGATGCTCCACTGTATGCAAGACACTTGAAAAATATTTGAATGACCATGCGATAATGGAATAAAATGAGCTTTTCATCACTGTAGAATGGGTAAACAAAAAGATAATGACCATGTTCAAAGTGTGAGAGGTAAATAAGATCTTAATAAGTCCTAAATTTAGTGGTAGTAAATTCCCAGATGCTTCACTCCCATATGATGGAACATTTGATATGAGTAATTTGAAGAAAAGGTGTACAGGCCTATATAACCAGTATATTACCAGTGGTATGCATAATAAAATATATATAACATCAATAAGAAAAATACACAATTTCACAATTATAATCATAAAATTGTCAATATAAATGGTTCAATTGAAATAACATAAATGCAAATTTAAGGTTTAACTAAATCAACAAGAGAATGAAAATTCAAACAAAGATTTAAAACCTTCAGGATTTTTCCTTCTTCATTCTTTATGTAACTGATGTACAGGCTAAAATCACATTCAATAATGCAGGTATAATTTAGAATTTGGTTGAATTATTAGAGCCTGCATTTTTAGTTTTAGTTGTTTTTATCAATTTTGAGTTTTCAAAAGTCACTGTTGGAAAATAGTGGGCCCTACTATTTTGCAACAGGGCTAATAAATGAACATGAATGGATTAAACATCTAAAGAGACTAGTAGCCTCATTTAGATTTTGCTAATTCACAAGTTTAAATAATTTGATATGTGACTGTAGCCATGCTTCTGCACATTACTACATCAATACACAGCAATTTGAAAAACCATAAAGTTGCAAAATTGTTTACCACAATTGATATTTAAATAATGTCTCCACATTGTCCTATATGTATGAGCTGAATAATGTATGATAGATATGAATGAGGTAAATCATTTTTTAACCTGGATAGTCGACATATACCAGTTAAAAATACTGTGAGGTTGCAGTAATGAGTGTGTGTAGTGTGTGTTTGTGTGCATGAGATGGGTGAGGTTTAATTATAATTTGTGTTGCAAAATTTTGATCCAGCGCTACACTGGGAGGCCATGTAGATAAACATGTGTTAGTGTATTTATGGGGTGTGATTGGCCTCCTTAAATACCTTTATCACCCATCTCATGTCAAGCTGTGTGTCCTGTCTGGATACAGGCAGGTTTAGGCAGTAGTCAACCTGAATGGTAAAATAAATGCAGAGAGTAAAACAGTTTTATCTGAGCCTTTACACAAATTACATTAAAATAGCTGGTACTATTTTAATTCTCCATGTATGGTCTTAGCCAAACAGGTTTTACAATTGGCATCAAATTAAATGCCATTAGAATTTGTGTTGGTTTACAAAGACATTTCATTCTCCTGATCATATTTTTGCAAAGCAAAGCATCAGATAAACTGAGCATCGATGGTCAAATTTGAGCATGTCCTTTTAAACTTCTTTTGCATTTGAACTTTCAGTCTGCCACAATGTTTTATGAACTCAGATTTACTGAGATATGTTTTATTCATTCTGGTCAGATCTGTGTTTTAAGCATCAGTTTCTCAATTTGGATGCTGTGATTTTCATTTAGCAATTAAAATTTAGGAATGCTGATCAAATTCCCCATCTTATACATCTCTGTATTTTATATATGAATTTCTGCCAAAGATTGTATTGCACACACCTTTGATTATGTGCCCAATTAAATGAATCTCCTGATTAAATTTAATACTAGGTATTGTTTTCCCGGAGAGGGATATTTTAGTTTAAAATAATTTTACCATAGAGTTCCAAGTAGAGGTACAGATATGTACCTCCCCTTGTTACCCAGTCACAGCTTTAAGTAAATTCGGCAAAGTTTAGACCAATAGACTCCTTTAAAGAAGACATTTTCTTTGTTAATGCAATTATGAAAGAAACTCTAGCCTTATGGCTAATACTGTACTCCTGATAGTGGTTTAAACTGCAGCTATATTGAGAATAGCACAGTTTTCCCCTTTTAGGAGACAAACTCATTTACCATAAAAACACGTATCTTAAAATTAATTAATTAATTTCAGCATACAGTTAATTCCATTTTGATACATGACATACTGTCTAAAATGCATCTGTGGCCTCTAAAACCTCAAACCCAAGTGTTTCCACACCTGCAGTAAGAAAATCATGTTTTAGGAATTACTCAGTCTATGTGTATATTATCACAAAATACTGTTGGGTTCTATGGCAATGAAAAAGTGTCTAGCACAATTACAAATGTGAAAATGCAATCAGCCTATACCCTGCCTAGTTAACTAATAAAGCCATTACTATTGGGTTGACGTTTACCGAGAGTATTTTTAATAAAATCAGGTCGATCAGTTTAGTTGATAAATTTTGGGCTGGTCGATTGGTCTCATTAAAGATTCTTGCATAATTAGAAGGTAAAGAAAATCTTTCTTAGTAATTTGATTATTTTCTCTTTCCGTTTTCTCTCTTCCCCACTTACTGTTTTCCATCTTTAACTTCTTTTCCATCTGCTGACTTCTTTTTAATGTTTTAGCATTAATAAAGACCCTCATTTTCTTGCTACATGCACTTACTCTCCTTTTCAAACTTGCTTTGTCCATTTTTCATCCATTCAATTTTCTTTTCTCTTCCTAAATAATGCTGAATCATTATGAGATTTAAATGCCGTTATTGGCTGTGATAATATAATATATCATGATGTTGTTATGATATAAGTTATATTACCTTAAAATGGAATGAATTTAAAATATATTTTATTACTGTACTCTGTAGAGTCTGTCGAGTTAACAAATCAGAATGACTGAATCTCAACTTACTGATCTTTTAGAAGTCTCGCTTTTGATTTGGTCATGTGCTGCAGTTGTTTTTACATATTCTCTGTGTGCCCAAGATTAAGTTAAACTGGAAACCAGTCATAACCTTTGTTGCTTGGGCATTTAGTGAAACGCAAGTACATACTGCTTGAAAGCACAAGTCAATCATTGCTTGGTTTAAAGGTTTTGTGAGTTAGACACACTTTACTTAATTTGAGCTAGGTTAGCAGAGGAACATTCTTCAGCAGATCTTTCTTGATATGTGAATGTGTGAAAGGGTATCTCAGGGCAAATGCACAATACACATCTTCTAGATGTATGATCTTATCTGTCTAGGGTTGGGTGTAATTAATCACAAAGTAAATAGTCGCTGTAATCCAAGATTACTTTTTGCCAGGGGCAAAGTAAGGAATTATTTCTCATTCTTAGGTAATTTAATTGCCTAAAATGCTATATATAATTTTAATCATTTTATTTAAATCAAATTAGAGAAGTAGGGTGATCCCTATTTTACCTATCTCAAATAATGTAAGTTTATGAAAATATAGTGTCATTTATTTGAAATCTTGTGTTTTCTATTAAAACAACACTAAACCTTCCTGTTTATTTTATTTCTATTACCCATGCAATTTATTCATGTGGAATTTTAGTCTTTAGTCAAGCAATTAGATTACTTATTGAGTAACTGAGTTACTTTTCAGGCAAAGCCATTAGAAACCTAAATTAACTACAACTGTAGTGATGTAATTAATAATTTTTCCTTTTGTCTTTTTTGTCTTTAAAGTAACTCTCCCAACACTGATCCTGTCCTTATCTGCCTTACAGCTTTGAAACTCATAAGGGTGTAATAATGTAACGATTTAGACTGAGTCTTAAACAGCATTTTAAAACTATTTTAAGTGTTTTTATACACTTCTTGAAAGAGTTTCATTACATTTAATTTATAAAATTAGGAATATTAAAGATTAATCTTTATCGAAAATATTTTACAGGCTTTGTTATAAGTTTCTGTGGCATTATAATCATATTTGATTTCGTTTTTAATGTGACTATTACTGGGTCAGTTTTCTGAACTATACTGCATGTGAGCCGTATTTCCCAATATAAATGTTATTTTAACAATTTCTCCAAACAGTAAAACAAAAGAACATGCTTTTTCTACACTCTTTTAGCGAATGCTTTACATTTCTTCTTTAAGAATTCAAATTTTAGAGAACATATCAGGTCTAATGTTTCTGTTTGGAGAGAAAGTTTTTCTTTTGAAAAATTCCTATTTATAAATTTAATTGCGCTGTATATGCCCTCTTTACATTCACATACAAAAGATTCTCGCAAGAATTTTCAGTTCATCCGATTACAACTTTCCCGAAATTCTTAAAATATAACTTATTGCTTGTTTTCAATATTGCAAAGTTATTGCAACTTATTCAAGAAATAATCCTGAGTGGAAATTATTATATTTAGAATTCAGGTGTTAATTTACAGCTCTCTGTTGAGTATCAGAATAAAATCTGGATGATGTTATTCCATTTTAAAATGTAATCTCTTAAAGAGATCTTAGATTTGGGGTTTTTAGTACTTCTTCTGCTACTCTGCGGCTATTATATCCCTGAAAAGGAATGTGGTTTTGTCTAATTCTCAGCCCCGCGGAGTTACGGACTCCGGTCTAATATTGAGCATTTCCGACTCATTCTACAAATGTGTCTATATGGGATGCATTAATCTTTCCCTCAACACTTCTAAAAGGCAAATAAGAATTGACTTACCCCAGCAGTAGGAAGAAGAGAAACTCAAACCTCTTTTCGGAGCATTTCTTTCGCATATCGCACTGAAAAGACATCACTCGCCTTATCTTTCTGGGAGATCACGGAGGGACGGTCACCAACTGTAAAGTCCATCTATTAGCCCAATGACGAAACTAACAGCATGGTCGAAGGTTAAATGCATGTAAGCCTTTTCCAGTGCTTCTGAAAAGAATTCTGTTATTTATTAGAGTTTATTTATACTCATTTTCTAGCTCCGAACTTTATCTGACTCCATTTTTAAGTGATCGTAATATTTAGACTGTATTTCTAATTATAAGAACGGATCACAATAATCATTTATGACTTAATTTAGAGTTTTGATCTATCTGTTCCCATACTCTTCAATTTATACGTTCATTACTGGCCAATCGCCGCACAGAGTTTCATGCCCCGGGAATGCATCAGAGCTCACGATCAGAATGCCGGCACTCTGAAATTAGTCAGAGGATACGGGATGAATTAATATTTAATTAGGCTGGTTGTACAATACTAACACATGCCAAAAGAAAACATCTCACTTAATTCAAGAACCGCACTTGCTAGTTCCAGTGGTTAAGGATTTAAAAGATCTCTATGATACCGCGTGCCATACTGCGTGTAATCTATATGTCTAGAAAATTCCAAAATTTATGCCGATCATAAAGGTAGCGAAAATGACTTCACATAATCTACTGGATATAAAAGATTTCAGGAGAATTCAGGATGAGTCAAAACTTAACATTTTATTCGTCAGGTGAAATTGTATAATGCCAATTATATAATCAAACAATCATCAAGCCAATTCAGAGATGATATCTGTAACAATATAACATCCATTAACTCAAATATAGATTACAGAATTAAAGAATGCATACCTGATCAGAGAAATACATTGCAGCACCAAATGAGTTGCTGCAATGGGGGTCTTGGGTAACAAGATCTCCCCCGAGCAGTGTCCACCTTATACTTTTATACCCACTCAGAACAAACAGTCATAAATTCAAGACAATAGAAGCGTCACAGAGACTCTTGCCTGGTTACTTTGAGATGTTAATCATCTCTAGAGAGGGGGGAAGCATCTGGCAGATTATATCAAAGTCAAAAACCAAATCAACATATAAAAATGAAATATCATAGTGAAATTAAGACCACTTTACCAATCACACAGAGACATTTAAAATGATACCAAACATGAATACAGTGCTATAACATACATCATATTAAAACCTTGAGCATTTTATCTGGAATGTGCTCTGATGAAGAAAAGGTCAAGAAGGGGCTTGAGGTGAAATGAGAGGGGGATCTTTCTCGCATTACCCCCTGGTAAGTTCTGTGTTTGTTGACAGTCCACACCTATGTTTGAATAGTCAATAGTAATTAAAATAGAACAGTTGGACAACTGTAATCCTGTAATCCTTATCTTCTTAGACTCGAGAGATTGTTTTTATTGCATCTCATGAAATTCCATATCAGCTCTCAGGATCTGCCATAGAAAAGAGGTTAAAAGCCATCTTACAAGATTAACGGCGATATTTTTTTTATCGCGCGATAAGAGTCTCGCGTTAACGCAGCACGTTAACGCCGATAACGGCCCAGCACTATCAGATATATTCTGTGTTAGTAAATGCAAGGTTTTTCATAAAATCCAGGCATAACACTGTATGACAATGCTTCAGATGACTGTTTTATAGCCTACAGCTAATCAATCTGTCAGATTCTGGAGTGCATTACAGCTCTAAAGAACATTATAAATGATAAATAATCTTAAATAAAACAAATACATTTATAGAGATGGTATATAAGTATATACTTTCACTCACCTGGGAAATGGAGGCAACTTGAACGGTTTGTGAGCACAATTAAGTGCACACAGCATGCTATAGTATCTGATAATTGCAGGAAATAATTCCAAAAGGCAGTTGACTGTGTAAAGAAACATTAACCAAAACAAAAATACGATGTATATGACACGTTCAGCAGCTAATTAACCGGAATCAGCTGAGGTGATGAGGCAGCGAGCAGCTAGACCTAGCTGTCACTCAAGTGGCCATGCCCTTAATTGTACAAACTTAATATAACTTGATAAAAACGAAACGGATGAGTTATAAAAAAAATTCACCCCCCTCACAGTTGTCATGAAGGGTAATCATGGCTATATGCACCAAAGCCATCTTTTGTACCAGGCTGTAAACATGTTTTTATCAGCTGTAAAAATGGCGAATTTACCAATGCAGTCAGAAAGCACTTGGATTTCCTGGAGCCAGCCCTCCAAGGCGAGTCGATGAATTACAGTTTTAGTTACTTCCGTATTGGCTTCCCGAGGGAGAGCGGGAGGTTGCCGCTTGATCCATCAGCAATTATTGTGTGTTTATTATTGAACTGTTTCAATAAACGTACTGCAAATGGATCCCTCATTCCTATCAGTCTGCCTACAGGTACCTCTTTCAATGCTTCTAATCCACGCCTGGCATTCCCAGAAAAAATGAATGGCAACCCAACCAAATGTAAGGGATTTCTTCTGTAATGTAAACTGTTCATCACTCAACAACCTCACGTTTTCCAATGAACACAGTAAGATTGCTTTCGTATGTTCCCTACTCACCGAGAAAGCACTCGACTGGGCCACCACTATTTGGCACAATAATGCTCCCACCTTTACTACATTCAAGGACTTCCTTCAAAGGTTTTGCATGGTGTTTGATCACTCGGAAGGTGAATGAAGCGCTGGAGAGGAATTATTGACGATACAGCAAGGAAACGAGTCAGCAGCAGAGTTTGCTTTACACTTCCGCACACTGGCTGCACAAACCGGATGGGCGGATGACCCACATAAAACCCTCTATAGGAGAGCTCTCAGTTCCGAACTACAAACTGAATTGGCCTGCTGTGATGATCAAATTATTGATCTTTCTATTCATCTGGATAACCTGCTTCGCACACGGAGATCTTTGCAGGCATGCTCGTCCTTCCCCATGCAGAATGTCTTACCGTCACCCCAGATCATGAATGAACCCATGCAGATTGGTTGCACTCAACTGTCCACCAAGGAACATGAAAGACGATTTAAACACAACCTTTGGTCACCCACAACCTACTGTGGTCACCCAGGTCACGTCAAAGCCCAGTGTCCCATAAAACCAACTATCAAAACTTTAGTGGTAAGTTCCACTACCATTCTCTCATTTAACAATAAAAATTTGGAAGTTCCTATAACCTTTTATATTGACAACATTCTCGTTCGTGCTACAGCTATGGCTGACTCTAGTGCAGCAGGAAATTCCATGGATTATGAATTTGCTCTTGAAAATGCCAAACCCCTAATCTCTTGTGATTCTCCCCTAGCAGTCATGGCGATAGACGAACGCCCCCTAGGGGATGGTACAGTAAGTTACCACACCCTGAAGCTCTCCCTTAGAACAGGCTCTCTTCATGAGGAGGACATTCATTTCTACATCATCCATTCTCCCTCGCACTCAGTAATTTTAGGATTGCCTTGGTTACAAACTCATAATCCCCACATATCTTGGAGAGAGGGTGAGATAAAAAATGGAGTGATGCATGCCTAACTAAATGCTTAAAGTCTGTTTTTCCGATTCAGCTCAATACCATCTCAGCATACGTGGAATCCATTTAATTAATGCCTGGTATGCTGCCCCCTCGTGGGAGAATTTTCTCTCTGTCTCAAACAGAAACTGAAACCATGAAATCATACATCCAAGAAGAGTTGAAGAAGGGGTTCATACGTCCATCCAGCTTCCACAGGTTTCTTCTTTGTGGGTAAGAAGGATGGCGGATTACGCCCTTGTATTGATTACAGAGGTTTAAATGAGATACTGTGAAATTTCGTTACCCACTACCTTTGGTCCCAGCAGCTCTAGAACAATTACGATTCGCCCAATATACCAAACTTAATTTACCCAATGCCTATAATCTCATAAGAATAAAGAGGGGGGACCAATGGAAAACAGCCTTTTCCACCGCCAACGGCCACTATGAATACCTTGTTATGCCCTTCGGACTAGCAAACAGTCCTTCTGTCTTCCAGGCCTTTGTTAATGAGATCTTTAGAGACATGTTAAACCAGTGGGTGATCATTTACATTAATGATACCCTGATGTATTCAGAATCCATGGCGGAACACATCAGCCATGTCAGAGCAGTTTTGGAGAGACTGATTGAGAACAAACTCTATGCCAAACTGGAGAAGTGTGAGTTCCATAAAACTTCCATTTCCTTTCTAGGATATGTCATCGGAACGGAGGGTGTGGCTATAGATGAGAATAAAGTAAATGCTGTGCTCAACTGGCCGAAACCCAAGACATTAATGGAATTACAAAGGTTCTTGGGATTTTCTAATTTGTACAGACGATTCATCAGAAAATTTAGCATTATAGCGTCACCTCTCACCACCCTAATCAGAGGAGGTAAATTTCAATTGCGATGGAATGATGCAGCAAAGAGCACATTTGTTAAACTCAAGACTCTTTCACCACAGCACCCATATTATGCCATCCCAATCCTAACTTACTGTTCATTGTGGAAATCGATGCATCTAACACAGGCATCGGACAGTATTATCTCAAAGCCAAGGGGATCCAGCCAAACTCCATCCATGTGCGTTTTTTACATGCAAACTCAATTCGGCCGAATGGAACTATGATGTGGGTAATCGAGAACTTCTCGCCATGAAAGCCACCATGGAGGAGTGGAGACACTGGCTAAAGGGAGCCAAACATCAATTTACAGTTATCACGGATCATAAGAACCTAGAATACATTCGCCAAAAGATTAAACCCCAGGCAAGCAAGATGGGCACTATTCTTCATCAGCGCTTATTGTGTGTTTATTATTAAACTGTGTTTAATAAACGTACTGCAAATGGATCCCTCGTTGTCAGACTCTCCGTTACAGTAACAGGGTGTTACAATTACACCACACACTAACAAAATATTTTTTGAATTTTGAGTGTAATGTTGAAAACTTTTTTAAATAAAGTTTTTTTAATAGAAAATATTTTTAATATTTAAAAATACATAAAAATACATTTTATTGTTAATAATGCAAATTAATGCATTGTACAATAATAATGATAATAATGAAAATAAATCCAAATGTGTTTATCCAATACATAAATACATAAAACAACATCCTACTCAGTGCTGCTGAACTGTTTGCCTCTTTAAGACTTTCTGTTGTATCAATTAGGCTACAACTGCAATTAATTATATAAAAGGGAAGTGCGTTTGGTAATGCGAGCTGAGACGTGTGTTACTTTCTCCGCAATGTCCGGCGACAGAGTAACAGCTCGTTAACTCAGGCTCGTGCAAATGATGAGACAGATAAAAGTACTCGATGCATGCCCTTCTTTTAGTGTTTTCAGGTTCACGGTGCAAAACAGCTCCCGGGTGGAATTACTGGAGTAAACATAGCTCACATCAAACCGCATGCGTGTCAAACTACACTACCCACAATGCCCTGCGCTATGGACTACAACTCCCGTAAAAGCAGTCTTAAAGCGGCCACACTATTTCCCCTCTCCTGCAATACGCGTGATGCGCACAGAAATCTGAGCTCTATTGCGATTTAGGTTCTCTTTTATCTACACTGTTAAAAAAAAAATCCGTTAAATTTACGGAAAAATACCGGTAGCTGTGGTTGCCAGAATTTTTCCGTAAAAAATACGGAAGTTTGTAGAACTGTTTAAATTTACGGAAAATAACCAGATTTCATGAACTGATCAGTTGATCTGTGAACTGTTCAGTTGACAAAAACGTAACTTAGTGCATAAAAAACATAAAGTCATTCAATGCACTAATGTGTTCATGTGTGTTTACATTTAGCAAACAGATTGTCACTGCATTAGTAACTACACGGTTACATTTAAACAAAAGAAGAGGCAGCATATCATCAAATACTCTTAGTTCATCTTGGACTTGCACCCAGATGCTACTATCCTCCACAATGGTGACACAAAAAGCGTTTTACAGTATTTTGCTGTTTTTTTTTTTATTTTACGGTAAAATACCGGCAGCTATGGTTGCCGGTAATCTACTGTTTACAGAATATTTCCATTAAAAATACATTCCACAGTCTGTATTTTTTATCAAACACATTTAACCCCTTAAATCCCAGAGCAAAATCCTCACTAGTGTCCTCACTACAGAGGGTTGAACACTCGGGCAGTGATGAAGTTAATGAGATAATTAAGTGTCTAATTAAAGGAGGATTGAGAATTATTGATGAACAACTGTTAACAAGCAGAATCACTGAAGAAAATAAAACACAAAAAACACAGCCAAAACCAAAGATGAAATCAACTGAGAGTAAAAGTCTAAATTAAATAGTAATTAATAAAAATAAAAAGTGTCATAATGTGCAGCAGGAGATCTTAAGGTTTTGTGCATGAAACTAATAAAATTTTATGTTCTTATTAATAGGGTATATGTCGAACGTCACGTGACCAAACCGAATCCCTGGGTAGAACACTTCCGCTCATCGCTATTTCATATGCGCCAGTGGTTTGTTATTGAAAGTAGTAAGTAGTGTTTTATACGTTATATAATAGGATATATGCGCAACTTTCGCGTTCCAATCAACCTGGGCAGAACACTTCCATTTTTTCACTCTCCGCTAATTTGGAGTTGTTTTATACAAGAGGCCTCCAGGAACTACCAAAGTTAAGCATCACAGATGTCCACCGAATATGCTCATTATCATCTAAATGTCCGGCCACCAAATTGGCCAAAGGATTTAAATTGTATGCTTCATCATACACAATGAAATATGAAGGTAATTAAGCTAGCGGAATGGAAATGCTGCACAATGTCACTAACTAGCTAACGCTATAAAGTTATCTGGTCTGCCGTATGGATCTACATATTCATATGAACACTTTGGGAATTTTTGCACCAGTATCAAATAAAGACAGGCTGACTGGTGATGTCAGCATTGGGGCAGCCTGTCACAGGTCTATGAAGAAGTCTGAGACACCATAAATATATATATATATATATATATATATATATATATATATATATATATATATATATATATATATATATATATTTATAAACATATATATATATATATATATAAATATATATAAATAAATATATATATATTAGTGCTGGGCCGTTATCGGCGTTAACGTGCTGCGTTAACGCGAGACTCTTATCGCGCGATAAAAAAAATATCGCCGTTAATCTATTCTCAAAGTTGGGTTGGGAGCTGGGTCTATTCTACCCAAGCTGTGATAACTTTCACCTATTAGCGCGGATGGATAACTGACCGGTGAGCCGTCTGCCCTTCTGAATCAAATCAGCAGGCTGCCTGACTCTAACTGCAGGTCGGCAGTTTCATTTTAACTCACGGATATTTCATTCATTCCTTCGTGACAAAGTGGGGTATTAGACGCATATACGGAGAGAATGTTAAGGAATTTAATAACGCATGCCAAATGGTAAGAAAAAAAACTTCCGCATTTCGCAATGTGTGTGTGTATGTGTGTATGTGTGCAGTCCTTTACTGACAGCCGCGTGTGGATCTTGTCGGAAAATATGGCAAAAGGTCCTAAAGACCGCCGTGTTTACTTCAATAATGCCACTAATATCTGCATACTCCACATCTTAATTCCATTTCTGTTTAGTTCAGTTATGACTTTAGATGGATTAAGGTAATCAAAAATCGCTGTTTGGAGCTTATGTGGGCCTACAGTTCAACATTGATGTTAAACTGAATAAACAGTTAATAAACACAAGTACATCTTATTGAACATCATTTATTTTCATCACCAATTATCGTAGTAGAACAGTTTCTCAAGCAGTTTGTGATGCATTTTTGAAACAGGAGATGAGCCCCTGGTCTAATGCGCCACCTTGCTTGAGAAACCTGTTCTCAAAGACTTATTATTTGGGTAACACACATATTTTGAATGCCTTCGGCAGAATTCAAATGAGCCATTTTAATCTAGATTAATCTAGATTAATTTCGAAATTAATCTAGATTAATCTAGATTAAAAAAATTAATCTATGCCCACCTATAATATATATACATACACATAAATAAAAATAAGTATATATATATATATATATATATATATATATATATATATATATATATATATATATATATATATAAATATATATATACATATATTTATATATATATATATATATATATATATATATATTTATATAGATTTATATATATATATATATATATGTTTATATATATATATATATATATATATATATATATATATATATATATATATATATATACATTTATTTATATATATATATATATATATATATATATATATATATATATATATATATATATATATATATATAGGAGCCATATACCTTTTCATTTAATAATGTTTATTTGTATACTGATTAGTTTGGGTTTTACCATGACGTATTATAATTTGGTCACATGGGTATACATGCCACCTGCTAGAACATAAAGCGTGTGCACACTCACACAGGTGTTTAGGAGGAAGGAGGAAGAGAGAAGGAGAGTGGGGTGGCCGTATTTTTTGTTGACCGCCACGACAAGCGCCACGACAAGCGCCACGACAAACGCCACGGCACACGCAACGCAACTCACTACAATATGACTACACGACGCAATAATCAGACATGCATTTATTCAACCCATAGATTGTTGTTTTGTCATGTTTCAAGTATATAAAGTTTTGCTACTAACCTCTTGGGCTCAGCGTGTTTGTCTCAGCCACCAGCGCGTCACGAAAGTCAAAGGACCCTCACTGCCTCTCTAGCGACGAAGGAGGAATTAGGAAGCCGCAATATTTTGTCAACAAAAAACGGCATCTTATCAGGAAAATCAGCGCTCGCAAAATCAGCGCACAAACAAATCAGGAAGACGCCAAGTAAGTGAAGCGATTGCAAATCAAATGGACCACGTCATGTGTTTGTTTACTCAGGACAGATAAGTTTATCTGTGGATATATGCGTGGATGAGGAATCTGGTTGACATTGGTGTTTGTTGAAGTTGTTTGGAGTGCAAATCGGGTGCGCGAGGTCGCGCTATTTGCTTTGGTGTGTGTGTAGGAAGTCTGCACTTTGTGTCTTGTTTGTGCGATGACGTGATGTTGTTGGAAAGGAAAACGAACCGCTGTTGAGTTGAATTGAATCGTTTGAGCGTGTTCAAAAGTTGCGTTGTGTTTGGATGTTGCGATTCACTGAACAGTGAATCAAAAGAGTCACAATGAGTCAAACTGGTGGTACCCCGTGCTCTGCTGAAGAGATGGGAAAGAAAAGGGAAAGCAAACTCACTCAAAAGGCCTTGCTGAATAAAATTGAGAGATTGCAATGTGAACGTAAACGTGCTGTTGATAAAATCAAAGGGTTGATACCAAAAATGAAAGAACATATGAAACAAAAGGCAAACATCCTTCATATAAAGCAATGCTCAATGACTTTAAATGCATTGTGTGAGAGTGCTGTTAATGCTCATGATGAACTAATGCCTCTACTTCCTGAGGATGAATTTCTTAAGCAAAAGGAATGGTTTTTAAGCATAATGAATTACAGCAGTGTGTTTCAAAACCAAACTGAGCAATGGATCAGCGAGACTGAACAAACCCAGGGTGTTTCACATGATGCAGCAGAAATGAATGAAAATGTATCACTTCCTGTAAAATCACATGAAGTTGAAATTGAGGATGAAATTAATCCATGTGATAGTGTTTCAAACATGAGCAGTAAGAAATCATCATGGTCAAAACATTCTTCAACCTCCTCTGCATGTTTAAAAGCCCAAGCTGAGTTGGCTGCTTTAGCCATGAAGAAACAATTATTGGAAGAAAGACATGCACTGGAAGAAGAGGAGGAACAGTTTCGTAAAAGGAAAGAAAGATTGCAACTGGATGCTGAAATTGCAGTGGAAAAGGCAAAACTTGAGATTCTCAAAACAAACAGTACAACAACAAGTGTGAAAATGACATCAAATGTTTCAGATGGGATGAACTCTTATGTGGCAAGACAATCTAAACAACCATTTAATGTTGATGCAGGTGAATTTATTCCATCAAACTCAAATAAGGAGAGAATTCCAGGAGCTAAACCCAAACTTAAGCCTACTCAAGTGTTGGACCATATTACTCCATCAAACATCAATGTCCCACCATTTCCACAAAACCACCTGGATTCTATCAACACACAATTTTCACATGGACTGCAAGATTTCACTACAGACATGTTCATGGATTCAGAAACCAAAAATTATGTTCTTGGTCTGATGAAGAAACAGAACGAAGTAACAACACTGTTGATGCAACAACAAGGGCTTTCAGCTTTACCAAAAAGAGAAATACCCACATTTGATGGTGACCCACTGAAATATCACTCATTTATTAGAGCTTTTGAGAATGGTATTGAGAAAAACACAAATGACAACTGTGACCGTTTGTATTTCTTGGAGCAATATACAAGGGGCTATGCTAAAGCACTTGTAAGGAGCTGTCATTATATGAATCCAGATCGAGGATATTTGAAAGCAAAAACTTTGTTGAAGGAACAGTTCGGGAAGGAACAGAAAGTGGCCTCTGCTTATATGGATAAAGCACTTTTATGGTCTCCAATTAAAACCGAGGATGTGAAGGCTCTGCAGGATTTCAGTTTCTTTCTTAGAGGCTGTTGTAATGCAATGGAGGATGTGCAGTATCTTCATGACTTGGACATGCCTTCTAATATGTTGTGTATTATTAAAAAACTTCCATATAAACTCAGAGATCGATGGAGGAGCCAGGTTTGTGAGCTGCAGGAAAGAAACAACCAGAGAGTTAAGTTTAAAGATGTTGCTGATTTCATTGAGAAGCAAGTGAAAATACTTACAGATCCGGTGTTTGGTAACATACAAGACTCCACACCAGTAATTGGAAATAAAGGAATGAACAAACTTAAGTCACAGCTTCGATCAGGAAACAAAGGAACCAGCTTTGCGACCAGTGTGGGCACTGTGGAGAGTAAATGTCAGTCTGAAAAGAAAGAGAAGGAAATTATAACAACGGGTAAGATAATGTGTATGTGCTGTGGAGGAGGACACACCCTAGATATGTGTGTACAGCTGGGAAAAATGGTACACGAGAAGAAGATAGGCTTCTTAAGGGAAAATGGCATTTTTTTTGGCTGTTTGTGTATAGGGCACATCAGTAAATATTGCCGTAAAAGGATTTCCTGTTCAAAGTGTAACCTTAAGCATCCCACCATACTTCATAAGGAACCTGCACATGTTACTGAGCAGACTGAGAGGAACAAAGTGGTGCCTGTTGACAACATGCTAGTGTCAAGTGGTCTTACAGGGGCTGGAGATGAGAACTGCAAGCTACCCATAGTACCGGTTCAGGTAAAATCTAATAAAGGAAGCGAAATTATCACTACCTATGCATTCTTGGACCAAGGGAGCACTGCAGTGTTTTGTACAGAGAACCTGATGCACAAGCTTCACCTTACAGGAAGGAAGAGGCGTATTCTCCTACGAACCATGGGGCAGGAGAAGGTTGTGAGTAGCAACATTGTATCTGGTTTGGAGGTTGCGGCACTGGAAGGATACAAGTTTCTTGAGCTGCCAAATGTTTACACACAAGAGTCCATGCCAGTGCACAGAGGAAATATTCCAACTAATAGGGATATTAAAAGATGGTCTTATTCAAAACACATTCACTTACCTCAGGTCGATGCAAAAATAGAACTCCTGATAGGAACCAATGTCCCCAAAGCACTGGAACCATTACAAGTGGTATGCAGTGTAAATGATGGACCGTATGCCATTAGGACCAGTCTGGGCTGGACTGTTAATGGACCACTGATGGGAGACAGTGGAGAAAGGGTTAACTGGGAACAGCCACTGGTAACTGTTAATAGAGTTACAGCTGTGAATCTGGATGAGCTTTGGCACCAACAGTTTAAAATTGACTTCCCTGAAAACCGCCTTGATGATCATACTGGAATGTCAAGAGAAGATCAAAAATTCCTAGAACTAGTGAGTAATTCAGTAACACATGTGAATGGGCACTACCAGATTGCGTTGCCATTAAGGAGCAATGATGTCAGCATGCCAAATAACAAGAACATAGTTGAACAGCGTTTGCATCATCTGAAAAGGAGGTTTCAGAAAGATCCATTATTTCATGCTGAATATAACAACTTTATGAATGATCTTCTTCTCAAAGATTATGCTCTTCAGATTACACAGACCTGCTTAGGTTTCTCTGGTGGCCTAATGGAGATGTGGAACAGCAACCTGTTGAATACCGCATGAAGGTGCATTTGTTTGGGGCAACATCATCACCTAGTTGTGCCAATTATGCCCTCAGAAGGTGTGCAGAGGATTATGGATGTCACTACAGTGAGAAAGCAGTAGACAAGTTATTGAACTGTTTTTATGTAGATGACTGCCTTGTGTCAGTTGTTACAGAGAAGGAAGCCGTGTCACTTTACCAGGAGCTGGTTTCTCTGTGTGCCAGGGGGGGATTTTCCCTCACAAAATGGATGACCAACAGGCCTGGTGTATTGGAAGCTATCCCTGAAAGTCACAGAGCAAGAGGCATGGAAGGATTAAACATGGAGTTGGATTCATTACCTGTGGAGAGAGTGCTGGGTATGGAATGGTGCATAAAATCAGACTGTTTTAAGTTTAATATTGTACTTAAGGATAGACCCCTTACCAGAAGAGGAATTCTCTCAACTATGAGTTCAATTTATGACCCTTTAGGAATGCTGTGCCCTGTCATTTTAACAGCAAAGAAAATTTTGAGAGATTTGTGCAGAAGAGAAATTGGCTGGGATGACACTGCCGGAGTCAGTGTCTAAGGAGTGGCTGAAATGGTTGCAGCAGCTGCATTTGTTGGAGGCGTTTAAAGTGGACCGATGTGTGAAACCATCATGCTTTGGAGATGTCGTTACAGCCCAGTTACATCATTTCAGTGATGCCAGTCAGGATGGATATGGAACAGTGTCTTACCTGTTGCTGAAGAACAAGCATTCAGAGATGCACAGTGCTTTCGTCATGGGGAAGGCAAGAGTGGCTCCGTTAAAATCTGTAACCATCCCCAGAATGGAGCTTATTGCTGCTACCATGGCCAGTCGCATGGACATCCTTTGGAGGAAAGAGTTGCATATGGATCTTTTGGACTCTGTGTTTTGGACGGACAGTACATCTGTGCTCAAATACATCAGAAATGAGACCTCACGATTCAAAGTTTTCGTTTCAAATCGGGTCTCTCAAATCCTGAAAGTTTCCAGTCCTGTCCAGTGGAGGTATGTGGACACTGCAAGCAATCCAGCTGATATGGCATCTAGAGGTTTTAAGGTGGATGTGTTTATTCAAAACACTACATGGGTGTCGGGGCCTCACTTTCTTTTACATCCTGAGAGCGAGTGGCCTGTGAACAAAGAAGACGTCAATTATCTTTCACCTGAAGACCCTGAGGTTAAAAATGTTGCTGCAACAAACGTTACACAACTCAAAGAAGACCCAGTCACTTACCTGATCCACTATTTCTCTTCCTGGACACGCCTTAAGAAATCCGTGCCATGGTTCTTGAGGATCAAGGACTGGCTCTTGTCTTGCTTAAAGAAAAGGAGACACTTGGATCAGACTGTTGTACAGTCTGACAACAATGAACAGCAGAGCTCCTCAGTGGCAGAGGAGATGGATTATTTAAAAGGGTCCAGCAGTAAACTTACTGTGAAGGACTTGGACCGGGCTGAGCTTGCCATCATTACATTCTGTCAGGGACAGAGATTTCCATTAAGAGCTAGCCAGTTTGGAGAAAGGGCAACATATTAAAATATCCAGTCACCTCCATAAGCTCCGTCCTCAGTTGCAAGATGGAATCCTGAGAGTTGGTGGTCGTCTCTGTAGATTGGCTATGCCTGAGGAAGTTAAACACCCTATAATATTGGCACGGATCTTCACATTTCAGAGCTCTTACTGAGACATGTCCATCAGGAAGTGGGGCATGGTGGACGGAACCATATACTGTCCAAACTGAGGGAGAAGTACTGGATAACTGGTGTCAGTGTAGCCATAAGGAAAATACTGTCCAAATGCATCATCTGTCGCCGTCTAAATGCTCTGCCAGTTTACCAGCAAATGGCAGACTTGCCACATGAAAGAATAGTCCCAGATGAACCACCATTTACTCGAGTAGGAGTGGACTATTTTGGACCTTTTGAGGTTAAGAGCCGAAGGAGCATGGTAAAAAGGTAAGGTGTTATATTTACCTGTCTTGCCATCAGAGCTGTACATCTTGAGGTTGCGCCGTCATTGGATACAGACTCTTTCATTAATGCACTCAGGCGTTTCATTTCCAGAAGGGGACAGGTGCGGGAGATGCGTTCAGATAATGGAACTAATTTTGTAGGTGCAGAGCGTGAGCTGAAAGCTGCCATTAAACAGTGGAACCAGGGGCAGATCAATGATCTTTTGCTGCAGAAAGGAATCAGATGAAGCTTTAACCCACCGGCTGGCTCTCATCATGGAGGATCATGGGAGAGGCTAATACGATCAGTGCGTAAAGTCCTTAATTCAATGTTTAAGGTGCAAAACCTGGATGAAGAAGGTCTTCACACAGTGCTTTGTGAGATTGAAGCCATCATCAACAGCCGTCCAATCACCAAGGCTTCCATGGATCCAAATGACCTGGAAGCACTAACTCCTAACCACTTGTTGCAGTTAAAGACCTCACCATCATTACCCCCAGGGTTGTTCCAACCAACAGACATGTATGCACTCAGGAGGTGGAAACAGGTTCAATACATGTCTGATTTATTCTGGAAGAGATGGGTTAAGGAATACTTACCTCAGCTACAGGAGCGTCAGAGATGGGTAGGAGTTAAGAGGAACCTCGTGGTGGGAGATCTTGTGATCATAATGGACAGCACAGCTCCTCGAAATTCTTGGCCAACAGGTCGAGTGATCCAAACTTTCCCAGACCGAAGAGGATTCGTCCGTCAAGTACGGATTAAAACACAAACCAGCTGTTTGGAAAGACCTATTACCAAGGTCTGCTTGCTGCAGGAGGCCGAGTTCGATTAAATATGAACTACAGTTTGAATTTTTTATTTTTGGATAAACCTTTTTTGTGAATTTAGTTTTTTTTTGCCTTTTTTTGTGGACTTTTCTCTTTATTTTTTATATTTTGCCATGAGGACACGAAGAAGAATAGTATGGACATTTTACTGTTGAACTTTACAGTTGAACTTTTCGTGTGTTTGATTTTATGTCTCCTATCTGTAATTTTGGATAATTATTATGTGTTGACCTAATAATTAGGGGCTGGTGTATAGGAGCCATATACCTTTTCATTTAATAATGTTTATTTGTATACTGATTAGTTTGGGTTTTACCATGACGTATTATAATTTGGTCACATGGGTATACATGCCACCTGCTAGAACATAAAGCGCGTGCACACTCACACAGGTGTTTAGGAGGAAGGAGGAAGAGAGAACGAGAGTGGGGTGGCCGTATTTTTTGTTGACCGCCACGACAAGCGCCACGGCACACGCAACGCAACTCACTACAATATCACTACACGACGCAATAATCAGACATGCAGGTATTCAACCCACAGATTGTTGTTTTGTCATGTTTCAAGTATATAAAGTTTTGCTACTAACCTCTTGGGCTCAGCGTGTTTGTCTCAGCCACCAGCGCGTCACGAAAGTCAAAGGACCCTCACTGCCTCTCTAGCGACGAAGGAGGAATTAGGAAGCCGCAATAATATATGTTTATATATATATATTTATATATATATATACATATTTATATATATATATATATATATATATATATATATATATATATACACACATATTTATTTATATATATATATATATATATATATATATATATATATATATATATATTTATATATATATATATATATATATATATATATATATATATTTATAAACATATATATATATATATATATATATATATATAAATGTATATAAATAAATATATATATATATACATACACATAAATAAAAATAAGTATATATATACATACATACACATACATATATTTATATATATAAATACATATATTTATATATATATATATTTATATAGATTTATATATATATATATATGTTTATATATATATATATATATATATATATATATATACATTTATTTATATATATATTTATTTATATATATATATATATGTTTATATATATATATATATATATATATATATATTATATATATATATACATATTTATATATATATGCATATTTATTTATAAATTTATTTATTTATATATATTTATTCATATATATATATATATATATATATATATATATATATATATATATATATATATATATATATATATATATGGTGTCTCAGACTTCTTCATAGACCTGTGACAGGCTGCCCCAATGCTGACATCACCAGTCAGCCTGTCTTTATTTGATACTGGTGCAAAAATTCACAAAGTGTTCATATGAATATGTAGATCCATACGGCAGACCAGATAACTTTATAGCGTTAGCTAGTTAGTGACATTGTGCAGCATTTCCATTCCGCTAGCTTAATTACCTTCATATTTCATTGTGTATGATGAAGCATACAATTTAAATCCTTTGGCCAATTTGGTGGCCGGACATTTAGATGATAATGAGCGTATTCGGTGGACATCTGTGATGCTTAACTTTGGTAGTTCCTGGAGGCTTCTTGTATAAAACAACTCTAAATTAGCGGAGAGGGAAAAACTGGAAGTGTTCTGCCCAGGTTGATTGGAACGCAAAAGTTGCGCATATATCCTATTATATAACGTATAAAACACTAATTACTACTTACTACTTTCAATAACAAACCGCTGGCGCATATGAAATAGCGATGAGCGGAAGTGTTCTACCCAGGGATCTGGTTTGGTCACGTGACGTTCGACATATACCCTATTCCTCAATTGTTTGTTGAACCTCCATGGGAAACTAATATATCTCAAACAATATCAAATAAAACTATTTTCTATGGCTTAACTTATTGAATACTACAAATTACACCTGTAACAATCAAGTACACAGTTTCATTGCTTTTCTTGCTTTAACTAGGGATGGCTGACGTGAAACTGACGTTTCGACACAGTGTCGAGATCCCGAATCGCAAGTGTTTCGAAACACTGCACCGAAGCTTGATCCGAAACACACACGTCACGTGACTAAAGTGTTTCAAAACACCTGGTCACGTGACTAAAGCGATTCAAAGCATCGATCAGTTCAGAAGCGTTTCGAGACCTGGCGAATCTGCATTTAACTGACAGGGTCAGAAAAATTTCTGTCTCATATGGCCTAGCGGACCGTACGTGTGCACGTTGTTACTGTGCTTCAAATGGTTTTTGGGTTCGAATCCTGACTTGTACAAATACACCAAAATAATTTATGTATTTTAATCATGTTACTGTTTTATGGTGTAGTCTAGATAGGATACAGCTGCTGATACGCCTTCAATTTAGCATCATTTTTGTAACACTGTAAAACAATAATTAATATTTTTACAGTACTGTGATGGTTGGGTTTAGGTTTTGGGTAGACATTAATAAAATACAATAAACGGGAAATTTAATAAATAATATAAATAATTCTTGTTATCTTCTGGCCACAACCACGTCTGATCTAGCAACAACCCTGTTTTATGACCAAAACAAGACGTATTTATTCACAAAGTGTTTATTCGGATGTCAGACCAATGCTGAAACAAAACGATACAAGAACAGAGCAATTCAAACTGATATTGAAGCATTTCAAAATAGTTGTATCAGCCTGGATTGGATCCCACTACCCCCACATGGTAGTCAGCAACCCTAACCCCTCCACTGAATCACTTGATCGATCGTGCCTACAAAGTGGGGTTTAATATCTCAATTTGCTCAACTGTTGTTCGCTGAAGCTGTTCCAGTGCATAACATAAAAAATGACCACTAGGTGTCAACGTAGAGTGGGGTTTCTAAACGTTTTGAATCTTCGACACATTTGCTTCGACTGTTTCAGTGTTTCATGAAACCTCGCTTTGCCCACCACTAGCTTTAACTGATGAGTTTTAGAAACACAGTTATAACAGCCAGAGAAACATTATGATAGAAGAGTAAAGGTTCAAGAGCTCAACTAAAGCAGCCTCTGATCTCCATGATTGTGAGGTCAAATGAAATCTTTTCAATAAAAAAATATAAACCTCTGTTAATTATCAAATATTCTTACAGATATGAGAGAAATGAAGTCAAACTGTAATCAGTGAAGTTGCTAATGCTGTTATTTAATGGAGTTGTTTAATCCTCTGTTTTAATTCAGTTGATTTAGTGTGAGGCTGTGTCTGTAGTTTTATTTCTTATTCGTTCCTTCAGTGATTGGGCTTGTTAACAGCAGCTGTCCATCAGTCTCTGAATTCAGTCATTTGTGGTCATTCACTCTGTCTAGTGGACTAAACTAATTGACTAATTTAGGGACTAGTGAATGAGGGTGTGTGGTGAGATTTCAGACACTCTGATTAGTTTCTCGAAGACAAAGGTTTGATCTGTTACAGTTATTTTCCGTATTTTGTACAGAAATGAGCTGCTAATCATTTAACAGGTTTTTACTGTATATTGTACAGACTTATACTGTTAAAATCATGGACATTTTTCACAGTGTAATGCAGCTTGAAGGGTTTAAAACTATTACAACTGAATACTTTAATTACGACTGTAAAGAAACCTGGCTTGCCAAAACATGTTTTTAAAGCTCACCGGAACATGTATGCTGCTTTCTCAATTATGAAATGCATAGCAAAAAAGTTGTTGTTATCTGATGTGGGGCCAGAGTGGGTCATATGATTTTCAGGTTTTTATTTTTAATAAATTTGTAACAATTTAAAAAAAAAACTCTTTTTTCCACATTGTCATTATGGGGTATTGTGTGTAGAAGTTTGAGGAAATAAATTAATTTAATCCATTTTGGAATAAGGCTGTAACATAATAAAAATGTGGAAAACGTGAAGCGCTATGAATACTTTCCAGATGCACTGTACATCAAAACTTCCAGTCCTTTCCAAAGTATTAGAAGGTTGTATTTATAAAACTGCAGTCTTTTTTAGATATACATGAGTGTCAAGAAGTGTTCCAGTCTGGTTGTGGCAGTAATGCACCTTCCAAGTTGAGTTCCTGACAGGCAATAAAACAGGAAGAAGAAGAAAAGGAAGAAGAACTGAAGAAGTCAAAGAGCTCAGATTGTGTTCCTGCTGCACAAGAGCGTCTGCACTTCTGCGTGTAAGTTTAATACTTCTACCATTACGCTTATTTGTGGAAATGATGAAGGGATTTTATACGTGTAAGTGTGATTTGATTTAAATGTCTGTCTGATCCTGATGCTCAAAGCCTCAAACACTGTTTAAACATCGTGTAAAAACATGGTCATTTCAACACTGTGTCTGAACACTTTATTTCTTAATGTTATGAAAGTGTTTTTAATCATTAATATCATGCTCACTAGATAAATCAGCACAAAATATAACTTTAAATCTACAGCCATGAAATTAAACGAAAAGTTAAACCAGACCTTAAAGTTAAACAGGAAGAAAAACTGCTGACGTTCCTTAAACTGTATTTAACTCTTAAATGTCAGCAGACATTTTTAATACCAACTAACAAACTAAATATATAAATAAGTAATTGGCTTAACCTGATCTTATCTTGATAAACTATATATATATATATCATACATCAAATGTGAAATATGAGGTGTTAGATCAGGGGTTAAACCAACTGCTTTAATGTTTGTGAAGTCAGCATTGACTGATATAAAGTGTGATGTTCTTAATCTCAGTATTTTGTCATCTCCAGGTGATGGTTATTGATTGTTTCCTCAAAGCTCTGCTAATGTCTGCATTGGTGTTTTAGCTGCAGTATGGCAGAGGAGCGAGTAAAGGACTCTCTCTCAGAGAAACACAGGTATTGACTCTGTTTTTACACCATTATTTCAACACTTTCTCTGAAGAACAAAGACCAACAACAATGCGCTTATTTGTGTTGCTATTGCCTGATCAAATGATGGACAAAGCTTCAGTTTACACCTTCAGGAAATGTGTTTAGATCATTCTAGATTACAAACAGCTTGATCTGGGCTCATATTTACCAGAGCTGAATATGTGTCATGTGTGCTGTTTAAAGTCCTGGACAACATCACAGTTAAAGCTTGATCAGATTTAATAAACATTTTGATTGGAAGCTTAATCAGAATTAATACAGAATTAAAGGTTTTAAAGTCAAATGTGTTTTCAGTGAAGATTCCTCTGGTGTCTTTTTGTCTTCAGCGTGAGCTCAGGATCATATGTGTCCAGATCTGTGTTTCTATTGAATGACCGCTCAAAAGATCCACCAAACCTCAGAGAGAAAACACCATCATCTGCCAAAAGGTATTTTGTGGTTTACATTATTGCTCACACAAAAATTCTTAGCAGTGTTCATCAGGAATTTAAAAAAATATACTTAAACAATACTTTAAGATTTGTCTTAGACCTTGATTCAGAAAGGAGGTTAAGTGAAAACTCAGAGTATTTTAACCCTGAAATGATAGAAACTCTGGGTTTTCTTTTTTTAAACTACGATGGAAACACTTTTACTGAACAAATTCCAGTATACGCATTAAAAAGGTTTGTCATAAGAGATCATACGATGACGACGTTTCTTTGTTTTTTCCTGCAAGCACAGTTAATGTTCAAACTATTTCTAATGTTTAAAGTGCCTGACAATAACACATATTCTGAATAACAGGAATTAATCTGCCTGGTTTATGACCTGTGCAGAGCTGTAGCTGCTTAACTAGGCCTACTACGCTACTGTATTACTGGATTGTGCTGCTACTTGGAGAGACAAGGTTTTTCTGAGGTGGTGCTTGGTGAAAACAGTTGGAGGACTACTGGTTTAAAGCCTGTTGAGTAGAGCTACAATTTGTCATTTTACTGTTGATCATCAGTTGTAGTGCAAAACTTCTTAGTTTATATGGAGTTATATGGAGAGAGAGCTTTGCACGCTTCTCTTGATATGTCTGAGAACCTTAAAATAAACCCCTCAGCTTTCAGAACACAGTAAACACAGTAAGTGTATTTGTGCACACACTCCATATAAAAGACAAAAACTCTTCAGCTCAGGCTTATCTAAAGGTTTAATGCTAATTTCCAACCAGCACCAATCAAGAATTACAGATTGTATGCTGCCATTGCTTCATTATATGAAGTCATTGGGGTAAAAACAGCCACAAACATAACAAAAGGGTGGTACATTTGAACAATACACAAAGATTAATACAAATGTGCATGTTAAACGTAGTGTATAGTGAAGGGAATTTTATTTATTTATTTGTCTTTTATTATATATATATAGCCAGTAATTAGTTTGCCCTTAATTAAACTACACAAACTCATATTTGGCTGATAAACTCTTGTAAAGGAGACTGAAGTTTCTCCTGCAGTTTATTCCTCTGGTGTGTTTGTGTCTTCAGTGTGAGATCAGGATCATGTGTGTTCAGCTCTGTGTCTCTGAAGAGTGACTGGTCTAAAGAGTGGAATCCACCAAACTTCAGTGAGGAAACACCATCATCTGCCCAAACGTATTTAGTGTTTTACATTATTGCTCACATCAACAGTTTTGTGTGAACCAACAATTCAGTAAAGAGACTCATTCCTGAATGAATCAGTTGTGTGAATGATTCAAATGACTTTGGTGATTCATTAGGACATTTACAGACTTCTAGTTTCTCATTCAGAGGATCTTTCAGTAAATATTAATATCAGATTTCTGTCAATTCTTTCATTTGTGGAACATGACAGATGTTTTGAAGAAGTTTATAACCAAACTGTTTTGTAAATATCTCTAAATAAAGATGAAGCTTCTGAAAGTAAATGTAGCTGTGTTGTATTGTAGCTAAAAGTTTGTGTGATAATGAACTGTAAATCAAATATTTCTTTCAAAGCTACTTTCTAATAATGACTTTGTGATCGACAGGTCTTTGTAATGACAGTGACAATTGTCTGTGATTTCTCAGCTAAATTTAACATGTAACAGAAAACTCAAGTAACAAATCTGTCCACTGTCTCCTTATTATGAGCACTACATGTGTTATTGTCAGTGTTTGTAAGATATTTCTGTGTTTGTTTGCCTCTAAATGTATTATTACAGTAGTTTTATCTGTTAACAGTGTTGAATATGAGTTAGCAGATTCAGGAGACGAGCCTCACAGGAGACACAAGAGTTTCACAGACAATCTCCAGTGGATCTTTCAGGTGCACAAAAACTCATTTATTACACTGTAAAGAATGCAGGCTTCCACACAATTAATTCATGTTGTCTGTTGGACTTTCCCCTAGTCCCCCAGGTTCAAAGATCGGTCAGAGGCTTCAAATAAGTTTAAACTAATTTAATGAATCAAATGTATAAAGCATACAGAGCTCTCTGGGCTGCAGAATAAACCCTTTACAGTATGAGGTTTACATGTGGGCATTCCACAACACTCTCTAACCCTCGCAGCCAAGTATATATCGCCGATTTCTCTTCGGCCCCGGGCCCGGGGGCGCTTCAGTAAGAAAGATCCTCCATCCAGATCAGTTCAATCATCAGTTGTTAGGTAGAACCGCAAATCTGCACAGAAAAGGTTACGCATACACATAACAGAGCCTACAAGAGAGTGAGCTTGAGCCCCTCCCGCCCGTGATTGTTCCTGTAAATGAGCACACTCTGGAAGAAAAGATGTAACATTCCGTTGATAACGTACCGAGGAGTTAACTTCTCAGTTATAAGTCACACAAAGGCACAGCTGTTATTGAGCAAAATTATATGAGGTTAAGCACATAAGGTTATGTGAGGATAAACACATCAGCATAAGTTCATGTAATTAGTTAAAAACAGTATTAAACTATTAATGCAAGGATTGGTCTATTAGAGCATTAGATGTTAAAATCATCAAAATTCCTTCATGTCCCAACACAAATCCATTAAGTTAACTTCACACTTTTAACACATTTATGTGGATTGAACATAAAAAAATTAAGTTGTCCCAATAAAATCTCAAGAATTGTGTTAATTCAGCTTATTTTAAATGAGTAGTTTGAACAAGCACAAATAGATATTTTTAAAGTGTATAAACAAAAGAAATAAAAATAGTTCTTGAAAAAATATACTGCTTAATTCAAATGTAGTGCAATTAATTTATTAAAGTATAATTGACTTCAGTTCATTGAGTTATTCTAAAATAACTGTGATGCTCTGGAGTCGCCGGTACACCTCTGTGTGCATTATTTTCTAATAAATGAACGGTTTGGTCAATTATTCTGCATATCCCACCAAGTCATTTTAGTTTCATAGATGTCCAAACAAGGATGGCTTGACTAAAGGCTAAGTTTGAGCTTTTGGTGAAGATCTAACAGTAGTCCAAATCTAGACCAGTCATCAATACAAAGATTAGACTTCACACGTGTAGTCATTCATTGATTCATTGATGTGTATTTGATGACTAGTCTAGTTTAGGCTCTTTGATGTCTATTATATTTCTGGTGTCTATTATATTTCTGATTAGTCTAGTATACTTCTGTTGTGTTTTGATGTGACTTTTGGCTTCTGTAGCTGTGAAATAACTGAAATCATTCAGCATTCATAAATGTGCCCAATGCCTGTCTGAATCTACTTCATCTGAAAATAACTGCACACCCTAGATTGTTGATCAGCCAATAAAATAAAACACAGTCCGTAGTATAATGTATTCTAATGTATTTTTAATTGTTCAGTAGTTTGTGCATGAACAACTGCATGCAAATGAATGTTTTGGTTAAATGTTGTTCTTCTCTTTTCTTCAATCGTAGAATCTTGAGAGCAAAATGATCAGATTTCTGAAGAATGAACTGGAGAAGTTTAAGAAAATCTTACAAGAAGAAAACAGACAAGAGTTTGTGAAGGACTTTAATGAGAACAGAAGCAGTATCACAGAAGCAGCTCTTGATCTCACACTCTTCTTCCTGAGAGAGATGAAGCAAGATCAAGCTGCTGATACTCTCCAGGGTAAGAGACTGATGGATAGGCCCACACCAAATCTGCAGATTTCCACAGATGTTTAGCCCATCATTGAGTCTATTGATTTACTTGTGTAAATGTGTGTACATTTACATTCATTCAGTTTTTTAATTAATTTCAGGAATATTGTTGACTAATATGAAAATGTTCATATGATTTATTTACAGTACAGTTTGTAAAGTCATATTTTCTGTGCTTTAGTAGATATGTTAAATAAGAGACGTGCGCTTTGTTTACCAATTAAGTGGATCTAACTGGATTTGTGTTGTAAACATGAAATATTATTATTTTATAAGTTAGAAAGGCATTATTTCTTATTTCATATATTAAGTTTTTAGTTATGAAACTCCAAAAGTTATGATATTCCCAAAATCATTCCACAGTAATCTGCAGATTATTTACAAAATTCTCCACAGAAATAGCAAAAAATGTCAGAAAATTCTGTCTGGACCTTCTCATGGTGATCTGTCAGACTGTCACTTACAAATAAGTCAAGACTAAAACTATCTGTGTCTTTGCTCCTGTGTTTAGATGAGCTGTTCTTTATTAATCAGCTTAAATGTAGCCTGAAGAAGAAATATCAAAGTGTGTTTGAAGGAATTGCTCAGCAAGGAGACTCCACACTTCTGAATAACATCTACACAGATCTCTATATCACTCAGGGTGCGAGTGAACAGGTCAACACTGAACATGAGATCAGACAAATTGAAGCTGCTTCCAGACGTCATCAGTCACTAGACATACAGGTTGAATGCAAACATTTGTTTGAAGCACCTAAACAAGACGAGCAGATCAGAACTGTCCTGACAAAAGGAGTTGCTGGCATCGGGAAATCAGTCTCTGTGCAAAAGTTTGTTCTGGATTGGGCTGAAGGAAAAGAAAATCAAGATATCAGCTTCATATTTCCTCTTCCATTCAGAGAGATGAACTTAAAGGAGAAAGAAAGACAAAGTTTAAAAGACCTCATAACTCAGTTTTTCCCAGAGACTAAAGGACTGAACCTTACAAGAAGCACACGGTCCAAAGTCCTGTTCATCCTTGATGGATTGGATGAATGTCGTCTTTCTCTGAACTTTGCTGGTAATGAGACGTGTTGTGATGTATCGTCAGCAGTCTCTCTGGATGTTCTCCTGACGAACCTCATCAAGGGAAATCTGCTTCCTTCTGCTCTCATCTGGATCACCAGCAGACCAGCAGCTGCCAGTAAGATTCCTGCTGACTGTATCGACCGGCTGACAGAGATACGAGGATTCAATGATGCTCAAAAGGAGGAGTACTTCAGAAAGAGACTCACAGATCAGAATCAGGCCAGAGAAATCATTGATCACATTAAACAGTCAAAGAGTCTCTTTATTATGTGCCACATCCCAGTCTTCTGCTGGATTTCAGCCACTGTACTCCAGAACATTTTGAAGGAGAACAGAAATATTGAACTGAAACACAGAAGCTATGCTGAAACACTGCAGGAATCTCCCAAGACTCTGACACAGATGTACACACACTTTCTCCGCTTTCAGATCCAGCAGAGCAGAAGAAAGTATGATGGAGAAAACACAGCAGATGTCTCCTGGGATCAAAACCTCATCCTTTCACTGGGGAAATTGGCCTTCCAGCAGCTGAAGAGAAACAATGTGGTCTTCTATGAGAGCGATCTGAAAGACTGTGGCATTGACGTCTATAGGGCATCGGTGTACTCCGGCATGTGTACCCAGATCTTTAAGGAGGAGACGGGAATCATTCTTGGTACCATGTACTGCTTTCTTCACTTGAGCATTCAAGAATTCATTGCAGCCCTTTATCAACATCTGATTCTAGATAGCGACAAGAAACATGCGGAAAAAAGCAGATATAAGGCTATGATGAATTTGCTGAGGACTGCAGTGGACAAGGCTCTGGAAAGTGAGAATGGACATCTGGACCTTTACCTTCGATTCCTTCTCGGTCTGACACTGCAGTCCAATCGACAACTCTTACGAGGCCTGTTGACACAGCAGGATGACAGAGACCAGAGCAAAGGGGAAATAATTGCACACATCAAGCAGAAACTTGAAGGGAATCTGTCTCCAGAGAGATCCATCAATCTGTTCTACTGTCTGAATGAACTGAACGACCAAACTCTGCTGAAAGAGATTCAGTCTCACCTTAGTAGAGGAAGTCATCTGCTGACCTTTCACCTGCCCAGTGGTCTGCTCTGGTCTTTGTGTTGTTGACCTCAGAGGAGGAGCTGGAGGAGTTTGAGCTTCAGAAATTCCAGAGATCAGACGAGTGTCTCATCAGACTATTAGCAGTCATCAAAATCTCCAAAAGAGCTCTGTAAGTCAAAGTCCTTTATAAGAAAAAGACATTTGCTGATATTAAATGATACAATATATCATGTTAATGAACATGCACAATATTGATATTGTCGGCACTTCAACATTCAGATTAATGTATTGGCAGTGGTTTAAGGGATGGTGTACCCAACAATGTAAATTTACTCATTTACTCACCCTCAAGGGGTTATAAATCTTTCTAAAAGTTTCTTTCTCTAATTTTCTTATCGGTCTTAAAATCTTATTTTGTGTTCAGCAGAATAAAAAGGTTTGGGACCACTTGATTGGAGTAAATGTTTAGTTGAAATATCTCTTTAAAACCGCAAATAAACTGAACTGAAATGAATGTAAGAAATTCAGGTCTGCTCAGCATCTGTTGTTATCCTCTCTCATGGAGGATCATTTTATAACTGACTTGGGAATTTGTATGTGTTTTATTGTTTCGTTTGTGTGGAAATTGCACACAAGTCAGCTATAAAATGATACAGCACCTTTAAAGTCCTTTCTGGTAAGAGTGGAATTATCACACGGATGTTGTTTTCTCATTCTGTCTATTTCGACCTTCTCTATGCTGATGATCAGGTAACAATGATCTGTGTCCCTGTTCAGGGATAATATTTGCCATTGCCTTTTGAGTCTGATTGATATCAGATACATACATTCCATTATGTTTATAAACACCCATACACTCTCTCGTTCACACACACACACAAACACACACACACTATGGCCAATTTTGTTTAACCAATTCACCTTTACCATGTCTTTAGACTGTGGGTGAAACCGCAGCTGGCACTTGAACCAGTGAGCTTCTAAACACTGAGCCATGGTGCCACCCTTTTCTTTTTTATATCTTCTTCTAGTTGTGCAGGCAAAGCAAATTTGAAAGGTGGATCTAGGTTCAGTTCTAATCTTTAATATAATCCATACACATAGAAAAGGGCAGAGCTGAAGAACACACAGGCAAGAGAAACATACACACATACAGCAAACTATGATCAACACATAATGACTGAAACAGAGGAGCTTAAATACACAGAGACTAGTAAGTTAACATGGGGAAAACTGTACAAGAGTACAAGGACAGGACAACCAGGACCATGACATAGCTCCCTTCTAGGAACAGATTCCAGATGATCCTCAGAGGAAAACACAAGACAAGAGTGAGTTCAGCAAGCTGGAGGTGCTACAGTGGACAAGGGTGATGGGTGAGAGGCAGGTTAATAAAACCATGACAGGGTACAGGACAGATAGTGAGGGGGAAACTGACAGGCAGGTGGATAGGGAGGATGACAAAGCCAAGGCAGGGACTACTGGACAGTAAACTAGAGCAGATCTTGTGGGTCAGGATAAAGAGCTGGAGCACAGAGCTATAGTGGAGCCAGTAAAACCCTTCATGGTGATGCAGGTGTGGCAGAAGCCACTGGAGGTTTTAAACACCTCTGGATTGCCTGGGTGTTCATAAATGTTGCATGCACAATTGGTATGTGTAAAAGTATAGGACTGTGTCTTAACAGTCTTATAACAGCTGGGGCCATGGCAGCCATCTTGTAAAGTGACTCTGGGCAGGTAGACATCTTGGGAATGCACTTAAGTTTACCAGCCATGACGAGTAATGAAGCCAGATGATATTAAAGTGTGGAAACTGCTGTGTTTAAGATCGCTGAATCTGGTGTACTAGAGAGAACTGAAACTGTAGACATGGTTAAGATTACAGGGGAGGCAGTCCTTATCACTGGCCTTGATAAATAGATTTATTTATTTTCTATATTTCTATTGTCTGTATCTCTGTTTGCTTTCATTTGTCCCTTGATATGCAAATTTTAAATGTGCTAAAGGAAATTATTGTTATTTAGTTTTGTTCATGTGTTTCGTTGTCTTTCATCTGTGGATCTTTTTGCAGGATCTTCTCTTTATTTCTTGGTCTATTCAGATATCTGAGGGAAGCCATTTACTTTTGTTTCATAGACATAGATACTATTTAAAGCTAAAATCACCAGATGTGCTCACTAAATAGTGAAGTTCTACCAGTCACTACAGTCATATGTGCTTCAGACTATTAAACACACCAGATCAACACATCAATATTGTGTTTGTCCTCTACACAGGCTACAGGGCTGTTACCTCACTGTTCAGTCTTGTAAGAGTTTGTCTTCAGCTCTACAATCCTCAAACTGTGTCCTGAGAGAGCTGGACCTGAGTATCAATGACCTGCAGGATTCAGGAGTGAAGCTTCTCTCTGATGGACTGAAGACTGTAAACTGTAAACTGGAGACACTGAGGTAAATACTTCTCCACTCAACAATAACTACAAAAAGATTTAATATTAGCCCACATTATTTCACGTGGGCCCCAAGTGGGATTTTTGTGGGCTGTCACTTGAGCCCTGCATGGGCAACCCAGATGGGACCCGTACATTTTTTGTCCTCTGGCTCCACTTGGGCCCCATATAGGTTTTCATTAAAGGGGCTCACTTAGGTCCCAAATGGGCTCTAATAACTGGGGCCAGGGTGGGCCACAGACAAAACACTTATGGGGCCCAGATGGGTAATTACATACAACCCACTTATAGCCCCTATATGGGCTTTCTGTGGGTCCCCAGTGGGTCAGAACTGGGCCGTTTATATTTCTATATTCATAACTGTAGATGTGCTACTATGCAAAATACAATTTCTAACCTTGTCACCTTTAAGTAACAATGTTCTAGTAAAGCTGTACCTGTCATAATACATTTACATAATATTTCTACAGTGAAGAAAATGACTTTCAACTCAGAATGTGGAACTCCTATTTTATTGATCATGCCAGTTATTATTTTATAAAAACATTTTTTTTAAATGACTAAACAGGGATGAGGATTACTCGTGGGCATGTGCCAACCCCTCAGCTTTAATTCAATTCATTTTTATGTAGATTGTGTCAAAGCAGCTTCACACAGAAGTTCTTGTAAACGTAAACTGTCAGTTCAGTTTTCAGAGTTCAGTTTAGTTCAGTTCAATGTAATGTAAATGTCACTGCTGAAAGTTCAAACACTGAAGAGCAAATTGTCACGGATTGGCCAGGCTCTTCCTGCACTCAATCACAGCGAGCACCTTCACCGGAGTTTTAATCATGCACAGCTGCATCCAATCCCCTGGCTCACCATAAAAGCACACAACTCACTTCACTCAGTGTCCGGGCTCGTTGATACAAAGCGGACTCTGAGTGTTCACTCTCCTGGCTAACACTCTGATACTTGCATTCCCGTACTTACCGTGTCTCTGTTTACCCCTAGTTGTTCCTGTCTCCTGTCCATCCAGTCTGTGGTGTGTGCGATCCGTCTTCAATGTTGTGTCTCTCCCGTTCTACCAAGGAAAAGGACATTTAACCAAACAGCCCATTCATCATCCCTGTCGACATCCTCGTTTGTGTCCTATGTTGTCTTTAATAAACTGTTACATCTTGCACTTACCCGTCTGTCCGTCTGCTTCCTAACAGAAGCCCGGATCATAACTGTGACAACATGAGCCCTCCCGATCACTTCCAAGAGCTGGTGGATACGTTGAAGAGGATTCTGCTACCATCAGCGCCAATTCCCGAAGCATCACCAGTCCCGAGCACTTCCTCATCGTCTTCTTCGCCGTCCACCACCACTGCCAGTCCCATGGCTCGACCAGCGCCCTACTCAGGCGGGGCGGAGGAGTGCAATGGATTTCTTTTACAATGTTCTCTAGTATTCACCATGCAACCTGCTTTATATCCCACAGATCGATCCAAAATCGCTTATATCATCTCCCTTCTATCTGGACCTGCTCTCCGATGGGCCGAAACCATTTGGCAGCAAGCCGGGCCGGTAACGAGTTCCATCCAGACATTCACAAAGTACTTTAAAGAGGTATTTGGTTGATCAGATGGTGAAGTAGCAGCTGGTGAACAACTATATTATCTAAAACAAGGTACGATGTCCACCCAAGATTATGCTCTACGATTTCGGACTTTGGCGGCAGCTAGTGGATGGAATGAGCGATCTCTCCTCACCACGTACCGGCTCGGCTTAGAACCCAAACTTCGGGTACAGCTCGCAGCTCTCTCCGATGTTCTGAGCGTCTGAAGAGCTACCAGCGTGACCCTGATACTGTACCTCAAGCTCTCCTCCGTCTGTCTGAGCCAGTAACCCCTCCAGAACCAGAACCTATGATCATTGAATCTGGTAGACTCACGGCCGCCGAGCGACAGAGGAGGCTGACCCGGGGTCTGTGCATGTACTTTGGTGTTAGTGGCCATGTCAGGCTGGGCTGTCCACTCCGTCCCTCACGTTCCTTGGTGAGTGTGTTCAGTTCAGAAATAGAAAAGATGCATCCACTCACTACTAATGTTCTGTTAACTAACCACTCTGCCTCTGTTACAGCCACAGCCCTTATCGACTCCGGGTCAGCTGGGAACTTCATCTCACATGCCCTCTGTCGCCAACTTCAACTCAACACCGAAGCCTCGCAGCACGTGTACCAGATCCAACCCATAATCCGCAATATTCACTCTCAGGCACGTATCCATCGTAGATGTGAATCCATTCAGCTTCAAGTAGGACTGCTGCATAAGGAGGAAATTCAATTTTTGGTTCTGGAGGGCGCTACAATGGATATCATCTTAGGGCGCCCGTGGCTGGTGAAGCATGATCCCATCCTCTCTTGGGGCACGTTAAGAGATTAAGAGATGGGGTGAAGGATGTACACCAGAATGCTTTCCCGATCTTCCTCTTCAGCCTAATAAACTCCTATCTGTCTATGTCACGTCAGTCGAAAGTCCAGTCAAGCAACAGTCTGTTCAAATTCCTGAAATTTACTCCTCTTACAAGGACGTTTTTTGCCCTAAGAGAGCTTCCCAGCTACCTCCGCATAGACCATGGGACTGCGCCTAGTTCCAGATGCTCCGTTGCCCAAAGGGAGAATCTACCCATTGTCGCTTCCGGAAACTAAGGCCATGGAGTATATTCAAGAGGCTCTGAGTCAGGGGTACATTCGTCCTTCCACGTCACCTGCAGCATCCAGCTTCTTCTTTGTGGCCAAGAAAGATGGAGGGCTGCGGCCATGTATCGACTACCGGGTCCTGAACCAAAGTACCATCAAGTTCCGGTATCCTCTTCCTCTCGTCCCTGCAGCCCTGGAGCAATTACGATCTGCCAAGATCTTTACTAAGTTGGACCTCTGCAGCGCATACAATCTGGTGAGAATACGGACTAATGACGAGTGGAAAACCGCGTTTGTGACCCCTACTGGCCACTATGAGTACTTGGTCATGCCCTATGGTCTGGTTAACGCCCCTTCCGTATTCCAGAACTTTATTCATGAAGTCCTCCGAGAGTTCCTGCATCGCTTTGTCATAGTCTATATAGACGATATCCTCATCTACTCCCGGAATGAGGCAGAACATCGCCACCATGTTGCGGAGGTCCTACAGACACTTAGAAGACATCAGTTGTATCTCAAAGCTGAAAAATGCTCCTTCCATGAATCATCTGTCCCGTTCCTAGGATACATCATCGATCAATCAGGTGTTCGTATGGACGAGGGGAAGATCAAGTCTGTCATGTCCTGGCCAGAACCCACTACCATAAAAGAGTTAGTCACAAAAAATTAGTCTGGTCCCCCGAAGCAGCCGCAGCCTTCCAAAACCTCAAAGAAGCCTTTACTCAAGCTCCACTCCTGACACATCCTGATCCAGACCTACCTTTCGTCCTCGAAGTAGATGCATCCACCACTGGGTTAGGAGCAGTCCTATCCCAATACACCAGAACCCCTAAATTACTCCATCCATGTGCCTATTTCTCCCGGAAGCTTAACCCTGGCGGAGCAAAACTACGACATCGGCAATCGGGAGCTCCTCGCCATCAAGCTCGCCCTAGAGGAGTGGCAACATTGGTTGGAGTGTGCAAAACACCCCTTTCAAATCATTACCGACCATAAAAACTTACAATATCTCAAAGATGCCAAACGACTCTGTCCTCGTCAGGCCCGGTGGTCACTGTTCTTTTCCAGGTTCCAGTTTTCCATAATCTACCGACCCGGTCAAAGAATATCCGAGCAGACGCATTATCCAGATTGCATGATCTTCCGGAAACAGTCGAAACTCCTGCTAGTATCCTCCCTGACCATATTACCATTTGCCCCATTGAGTGGTCTACCCCTCCAACCGTCGTCACTCCGGAACCTCGAACTCCGCCGGGTTGCCCACCTCATCGGCAGTTTGTTCCAGCTAACCAACGGGTAGATATGATTCACTCCATCCATTCCTCCCTGGGCACGGGGCATCCCGGGATCAACAACACCCTCTCGCTGCTATCCCAACGCTATTGGTGGCCGAACATGGCAAGGGATGTGAGAAGGTATGTCCAAGGATGTCAAGAATGTGCCATGTCCAAAAGTCCTCGTCATCTACCGGCTGGCAAACTCCATCCCTTGCCAATCCCGAATCGTCCCTGGTCACACCTAGGAGTGGATTTTATAACGGACCTTCCTCCATCAGACGGTAACACTTGTATTTTGGTGATAGTAGACCGGTTCTCTAAATTCTGTCGTTTGATCCCCTTGAAGGGTCTTCCCACAGCCCTAGAGACGGCAGAAAGTCTGTTCAACCATGTCTTCCGATGTTTTGGTTTACCAGAAGATATCGTCTCAGATCGAGGTCCACAGTTAATTTCCCGTCTGTGGAAAGCCTTTTTCAAACTCCTGGGTGTGACCGTCAGCCTCTCGTCTGGATATCACCCTCAGACCAACGGCCAGACAGAGAGAAAGAATCAAGAGGTGGGACAATTCCTTAGAACATTCTGTCACGGCCACCAAAACTCCTGGAACCAGTTTCTGGGCTGGGCAGAATACGCCCAGAATTCACTGCAGCAATCTACCACCGGACTCACGCCATTCTATTGCGTCCTAGGGTTCCAACCTCCACTCTTTCCCCGGGATGGCGAACCATCTGATGTCCCCGCAGTAGATCACTGGTTTCAGGAGAGCGAGAGGGTCTGGGACGAGGCTCATCACCATCTTCAGAGGGCAGTCCGCAGAGCAAAGAAGGTGTCGGACAGGAGGAGGATTACTGGCCCCACCTATCTTCCAGGGCAGAAGGTTTGGCTCTCCACAAAAGACATCCGCCTACGACTGCCCTCCAGGAAGCTCAGTCCCCGGTTTGTTGGTCCCTTTACCATCTTGGAACAGGTCAATCCCGTCACCTACAAACTTCAACTCCCTCCACAGTACAGAATCCACTCCACGTTCCATGTGTCACTCCTGAAACCCCATCACAACCCTCTGATTCCCTCCACAGAGCCTGGCCACGAAGAGGAACCCCCCTCCCCCACTGCTGCTGGAAGAAGGCTCCATCTATTCCGTCAAGGTAATTCTGCGGTCCCGGCGTCGTGGTGGTCAGCTTGAATATTTAGTGGACTGGGAGGGATATGGACCAGAGGAAAGATCGTGGGTTTCCAGATCCGACATCTTAGATCCCTCACTCATGGAAGAGTTCCATTCCAATCACCCAGAATTCCCGGCACCTCGTGGACGAGGTAGACCACCACAGCGTCGGAATATCAGGCCCTCAGGAGCGGGCCCTGGGGAGGGGGGTAATGTCACGGATTGGCCAGGCTCTTCCTGCACTCAATCACAGCGAGCACCTTCACCGGAGTTTGAATCACGCACAGCTGCATCCAATCCCCTGGCTCACCATAAAAGCACACACCTCACTTCACTCAGTGTCCGGGCTTGTTGATATGAAGCGGACTCTGAGTGTTCACTCTCCTGGCTAACACTCTGATACTTGCATTCCCGTACTTACCGTGTCTCTGTTTACCCCTAGTTGTTCCTGTCTCCTGTCCATCCAGTCTGTGGTGTGTGCGATCCGTCTTCCATTTTGTGTCTCTCCCGTTCTACCAAGAAAAAGGACATTTAACCAAACAGCCCATTCATCATCCCTGTCGTCATCCTCGTTTGTGTTCTATGTTGTCTTTAATAAACTGGTACATCTTGCACTTACCCCGTCTGTCCGTCTGCTTCCTATCACAAATCTATCGATGCCCAGCTTCACAAATCCCAAACCAAGCAAGCCAGTGGCGACAACAGCGAGGAACAAACTTCACCAATTGACCAAAGTGATGGAAAAAATCCTCAAGAGAAACAAGGCACAGTTAGGCACGACCATTTCTCCTCTGGCCAAACTTATTGTATAGAGCTGCAGTCTAGGCACAGGAGGCTGGAGAATGCTGTGCGTCCTTCGTAGAGAAGCTGCAGGTGCGAGGAGGTCCCTGGCAGGTGTCCAAGGGAGCTCATCATAAGATCAATGCGGAGACTCGTCTGTCACTGGGGTCTTTCAGGAATCAGTCCCACGCTCTCCACTCCTCCATGACCACCACAGGATATAGCCTGGTCCAGGATTATGGAGACCTCGAGATAAAGAGAAACAGACTATCATAATGCCGTTCAAATTATAATGTCATACTTTAACTAAATAGAAAAAAAACACAGAAAAGGCAATTATTTTTAAAGTGCAATCAAAACATTAACAAAAAATCTCTTACAAAGCATGCATTACTATGAGTAAGCCATCCAAGTACTAATTGCAAGTACACTTTCACTTAAAGGGATAAGGGATTTCACTAAAGAAAATATGAACACATTTATGGTGACACTATAAAGAAAATTGACATCATATTAACTGCCTCAACATGCAGTCGAACAAGAAACATTTATATTACACATTCTAGATTGTAATCTCTAATATTCTGTTGTTACACTCAGTGGCCCCAAAATAATAATAATAATATGCAACATTAGTAAACTGTTCTTCAGTAAATTACCAGATTGAATTTAATCTATTTTAATGTGCGATCACAGAAAAGGGGATTAACAGTAACATAATCATAATGATGTAGGCCATAAGTTACAAAAAATGGGGGTCCCGGCCCATATATCCATAGGTACAGTATAGCAGCACTGATGTGTTGAGCATTGAGCATTAGTGTGTTTCCACTGACGCACTGCAAGTACAGTGGAGCTACTGATGGTTTTGTTGTATTTTCATTATTATATTTGTCTATATATCAGAATACAAACATTTTTTATTGGATTTAAAATAGGGTCGTATATGTGTGATTTAATAACAAATGGCCTACTTTTTGTTACTTTATTTAAAATAATATAGGCCATTAATTCTGCTAAAAGGTATGTGGTTACAGTAATAAACATATATATAATATTTGTCATCCTTGCCACAAGCTTACTGGAGTGATGATATGATTAAAGTTAAGTAGGCTATAAAAAGTCATTTGGGGAAAAAAGGTCACATACAATAAAGTTGGAAACCACTTGTTTAGGCAACTACAAAGGTGATATTTTTATTTATTATCAAAAATTGAAGATATTACCATCAATTTTTTTAAAAATACATACAGGTTGTATGTTAAGGACACTTTAAAGAACCTACAATGGTGACAGCTACTTCCAAACTCAAACTATAAAGCATTTGTGTATGCTCACCTGACAGCATACCTGCCAACACTCCCGTTTTTTCCCGGGAGTCTCCCGTATTTCAGACCCGTCTCCCGTATTGTTCTGTCTCCCGGAAAACTCCCGGAACCAAATGTTGGCAGGTATGCCTGACAGACAGGTGCAAAGTCAAAGGTAAGCATTTAATATATATTTTATTCATTGTTTTGTCAATCTAATGCCATTTTCATTGTTTTAAATTACAAAACTATTCAAATGAGAATTGTGTTAAATTGGATTATTGACAAGTGTTACTTAACAAAACTAAACATTTAAGACAATTGATTTTCTAAGGCAGATTTGCATAATGTATTTGCTAAAATACTCTCCTGACCTCTGAACTGCTATCTGCATTTTGAATTTTATAATACTGAATTTGATTAAGACTTTTTTTTTATCTCATATTTAAAGTAAATAGATATCTGGAGTCTGGGGATTTATGTCTAAAAAAAATCTGCCTTAAAAATAAAATTACCTTAAATTTCAAATGTTCAATATTCAAGTTAAAATAATCAAATTCAACACTAGTTTTAATGATAGATACTTTACATATATATTTAATAACACTTAAGAAAATCACTAAATCAATCAATATTTTCAACACCAATCTTTTATGCAACTTGCATATCTGAATGCACTGACCTCCATTCAAGATCCTGCTGGGCTGTCAAGGCAGTTCGCTGTTTTCCACTGAAATATTTTTTTTTTTAAAAAGAAAGACAAAAGAACAACAAATGATCAGAGGAATGAAAAAAAAACTTCACTCTTCAAAACAATTGTGATAAATGTGTTGTTGTTTCAATTGATTCGTTTTTATATTAATTATTTGAGGCCTGTGTCTCTTAATGCTAGCAATGCGAGTATCCTGAACTGCAGTGCTAAAGAATTTTAAAACTTTATACAAAGAAATTATTGGTAAATAATTACACTAATAGTAAAAATAATAATAAAAGACGTCAATGTAATGCACAATTTTAAATAATGTAATGCTAGGTTGGTTATTATTACCCCTTATGGTAACACTTTATAATAACTACACACTATGAATCATTCATTAAGCATTAGTATCTAGTGAATTCATTATTTGTTCGGCATTAACTCTACACTATTAAATGTTAGTAAGCAGTTTATAACTGCAGCTACAAATGCTCTATTCTTGACTTATAATAACCACATTTATAATGCGCTTAATTATTGTACTTTCATAACTTGTGACTGGTTGATTTTTCATTACTAAATTAAGCATTGCATTATTTACAAACCATTTGTATTTAAGAGTAGTTGGTGACTTTTAAGATCAATCAGAATGAGTTAGTAAATGATTAATAAACTATTGAAATTAACATTTATATATCTTATTATTCAGGCATATAGTAATGGTTATTATGCATGTTAATAAATGCTTTATTAACTTAACTTCATGCAGTTTTGTGACCTAATCTACAGACCAAATCTTATCTAAAAAGTAAAATTACTGTAAAGTTTAAACATTGCTGAATAACAGGAGTGTCAAAATATAATATAAAATTGGAAAAAACAACAATATAATAATTTAACAATATAATAGAATGCAATGTTTAAACTGCACAGTAATTTTATTAATAGTAATTTTATTAGTCATTTATAAGGGATTTATAAAGCATTAATAGTCCTCACTTTAGAGTAGGTCACAAAACTGGATGAAATTGAGTTAATAAAACATTTATAAACATACAAATTAACTATTCATATATGCCTGAATAATAAGAATTATAAATGTTAATTTGAATAGTTTATTCAATTCAATTCATCTTTATTTGTATAGCGCTTATACAATGTTGATTGTGTCAAAGCAGCTTCACATGGAAGATTATAGTGAATTGAGACAGTGTCAGTTCAGTTTTCAGAGATTCAGTTCAGTTCAGTTTAGCTCAGTTCAGTGTGGGTTAATAATCATTACTGAGAGTCCAAACACTGAAGAGCAAATCCATCGATGCGCAGCTCTACAGATCCCGAACCATGCAAGCCAGTGGCGACAGCGGCGAGGAAAAAACTTCACCAATTGGCGAAAGTGAAGATTTAAAAAACTTCGAGAGACACCGGGCTCAGTTGGGCACAACCATTTCTCCTGTGGCCAAACGTCTTGTGCAGAGCTGCAGTCTAGGCGCAGCAAGGTGGACCTCAGCAAAGACTCGTCTGTCCTTGAAGCATCACAGGAATCAGTGTCATGCTCTCACTCCACGGTGACCACCACAGCAGTTACTCAGGATACGGGCTGGTCCAGAAAACCTTGGGATCATCTCGTCACTGGTCTTGGATCGCATCAGTGGCACTGCATAGTCTGAGGGCCTCGAGATGAGTACCCCCAGGTGGAAATACAGAATAAGGAGAATAATTAGCGTAGCTACTGTTCATAGTGTATATAAACAAGAAGCACATCATGCGTCATACCGCTATGTAATGCACTGAGTGTATGCTTTGCTAAAAAGATAGGTCTTTAATCTAGTTTTGAAGAGTGAGAGTGTGTCTGAGCCTCGGACATTATCAGGAAGGCTATTCCAGAGTTTAGGGGCCATAAATGAGAAGGCTCGACCTCCTTTAGTAGACTTTGCTATTCTAGGTACTACTAGAAGCCCTGAGTTTTGAGATCGTAAAGAGCGGGTTGGGTTGTAGCGAGACAGGAGGTTGGTTAGATAAACAGGAGCTAGATTATTTAAAGCTTTATAGGTAAGGAGTAATGTTTTAAATTCAATACGAAACTTAACAGGCAGCCAGTGTAAGGAGGATAAAATTGGGGTGATATGATCATATTTTCTAGACCTGGTAAGAACTCTGGCAGCTGCATTTTGCACTAGCTGAAGTTTGTTAATAGAGGATGCTGGGCATGAAAGCATGGACTAGTTTTTCTGCATCTGATATGGATAGCATACTTGGCAATTTAGCGATATTTCTTAGATGAAAGAAGGCAGTTTTTGTGACATGGGATATATGATTTTCGAAAGTTAAATTGCTGTCTAATATGACACCCAGATCTTTTATAGTAGAGCTAACGCTAACTTTGTGTCCCTCTAATTGCAGGTCGAGTTGTGAGAACTGCTGTGTACAGGAGTTAGGCCCAATAAATAATAATTCTGTTTTGTCTGAGTTTAAGAGAAGAAAATTGATGGTCATCCAGTCTTTAACATCTTTAATACACTCGGTTAGCTTAGACAGTTCTGACATCTCATCAGGTTTAGTTGAAATGTATAATTGAGTATCGTCTGCATAGCAGTGAAAGTTGATCCCGTGTTTTCTAATAATGTCTCCCAGGGGAAGCATGTATATTGTAAACAGCAAAGAGCCTAAAACTGATCCCTGAGGGAACCCGTACTTTACTGGCCTAACTTGTGAAAGCTGTCCATTAATATTCACAAACTGGTAGCGATCAGGTAAGTATGACTTAAACCATTGAAGAGCCTGACCTTGGACACCTGTAGAATTTAAGCAGTCTATGAGAACATTGTGGTTGATGGTGTCAAATGCGGCGCTAAGATCGAGTAAAACTAATAGCGAGATGCACCCTTGTCAGCAGCTAAGAGTAAATCGTTGGTTATTTTTACTAATGCGGTTTCTGTACTGTGATGAGGCCTGAAACCTGACTGAAACACTTCAAAAATATTGGATCTAGCATACATGTAGTTGATTTAGAACTATTTATAACTTTATCTAGCTCTTCCTGTTCTATGGTTTTGAAGCATTGTAGGTTATTTTGATTCAGTTGAATGTTTACTGGATCTGGAGTATAAGGTGGTGCAGAAAGTTTAACATCTTCTATTTTCTGTCTAAAGCCTTCTATTTTATCACTGAAAAAATTCATGAAGTCATCACTACTGATTTGCGGTGGGACATTTTGTTCTAAAGATGATCGATTATTTGTTAGTTTAGCAATGGTGCTAAATAAAAATCTAGGATTGTTATGATTATTTTCAATCAGTTTGCGGAGGTGCTCGGCCCTGGCAGATTTAAGAGCCCTCCTATAACTGGACATACTGTCTTTGTACGCAATTCTAAAAACCTCTAAATTAGTTTTTTTCCATTTACATTCCAGAGCACGGGTATGATTATTGTACCATGGTGTAGTTTTATTCTCTCTAGCCTTTTTTAAATTGATGGGTGCCACCATATTTAGTGTGCTAGTAAAGATGGCATCCATGCTGCTGGTTACTACATCAAGGTCATTTGCGTTTGCGGGTGTATTTCGAAATAAAGAAAGATCAGGTAAGTTATTTATGAATTCATCCTTGGTGGACAGAACGATAGTCCTACCAGGGTGGTATATTGGTGCAGATCTGCTAATTTCAGGTATTACTTTCGCATTCTGAATGATCTTAAAAAAACAACTAACTATGCTTAAATAACTGGTTTGTAAATAATGCAAAACTTAATTTAGTAATAAAAAAATCATTAGCAAAGTATGAAAGTACAATTATTAAGCACATTATAAATGTGGTTTTAAGTCAAGAATACAGCATTTGTAGCTGCAGTTATAAACTGCTTACTAACATTTATTAATGTAGAGTTAATGCTGAACAAATAATGAATTCACTAGATACTAATGCTTAATAAATAGTTCATGGTGTGTGGTTATTATAAAGTGTTACCGACCTTATTTGTAGATCTTACATGATATTACCTTTTTTTATAAATAATTCTTAAATTAATTTTATATAAATAATATATAATATTATTTTTGGTTCAAACTCTTGGTTTTTTATACAACAAAGACATATCTTTATGAGAGAATGAAGCTTAAATCTTTAAATAAATTGAAGATTCAACCCAAATCTTTTTACTGAAAATTATTTAGCCTGGTGACGTCATTATTATACCAGAATGAGTAGTTCCTAGCCATATCAGCCAAAAACATATCACCACATATTAGACCGTCGTGAGACAGGTTAGTTTTACCCTACTGATGTGGGCTGTTGTTGCGTTAGTAATCCCGCTGAACACCTCGAAGTCAGAATCCCACCTAAAGGCAACGATACCGCAGCGCCGTTGGATCTCCGATAGGCCCGGGGTAGCCGGGAAGCCCCTCTCCGGAGGGACACACGGCGCGTAGAGCCGCTCGTGACCGGAACGGGGGGCGCGACCAGAATGAGTGCCTCTCTTCCAGTGACGCACCGCATGTTTGTGGGGAACCCGGTGCTTAAATGACTCGTAGACGACCTTATCAGCTTTTAATTTTTCAGTTGGTTTTAGTACACGATGAAACCAAGAGTCAAGCTTTAAATAGAAAAAATAATAAAAACCTTTGGTAATTTTTGAGCTAGATGTTAATGTTTTAGGCCGGTCCATTACAGGATTTATGCAAAGCTAAGCTAACGCAATAGACACGGAATAGACTGAAAAAAAATGGAAACGTTAACGTTACAACTAATGTTAAGTTAAACAGTTTAACTCTCGGACAGCTGTAAAAGAGCTTATTAGAAAATTATAAAAGTGGACTGTTTTTTTAACGTACGTCCCCTCAAGAAACAACGACCGAACAGGGATAAGGACATAGATTTAAAAAAAATAAAGTCTATAACGTCAGATATTTGAGAATAACATTAGATTGCTAAATTTGACCAATTTAAAAAAGCTTATAATCTTCCTTCATCAGGCCTTTCACCATTGTTCAGAGGGCGCGTGATGAGATTAAACTAATGAAATGACATTATCCCGATATAGAAAACTTGAAAGTTGACATATAATTTAACAACATAATTTGACTAACTGAAAACAAAACGAAATGCAGAACTTACCTTGAAAGTTTACTGGAGCGTTTCTCCTTCAGGCTTAAAAGCAGTAAGTCCGTAACTCGTGAGTCAGTCCGTGATGAGAGTGGCAACTGTTTCTTCTTCTTTTTTTCAAATGAGAAGGCGCGAAGGCACGACGCCAAGTGATTGGATGATGCACAATGGAAGTGTTTTTTATATTATTAGAAATAATGTATTTTTTTATTAATCGGTTTAATTAAATACGTATATAATCTCCCATATAGTTTAGAATGATCTAGGATTAGCCTACATTACATATATAATTAATAATAAAAATAAGAATAATAATAATAATTATTATTATTATTATTAGAAGTAGTATCAGTGTTTCCTCTAGGATTTTTCCCAGCTGTGGCGGCAGGCTTTTTTTTTTACACAGATCTGCCAACTATTTCAAAGACAAGTATTACCAGTCGAGAACGCATTCATGTAATACGAGCATGCAAATCTCTTTGCTTGCGAGCTGATTTCCTCTTCGTGCACAAAACTTCTTGCACGCCCTCAAATTTACATGCTCAAGTGCAGATCTTCTCGTGCGCTCTCCAGTAAGCGCTGCTGAAGTACGATTTAGTGCGTTTTTGTGCGTTTTCCGACAATAACGCATCCTGAAGTGAAGTGAAACGGCTATAAACTCCAGAAAGATAAGTATACTTATGGAAACTGTGTTCATCTTAACTGAAAGCTACGCCGTGTTTGCTGGCGCACCACGCATCGCGCACCTGTCAGTCAGTCAGTCAGCATGTCACCTTAAAGGGTTGAACAAATAGCGCACAGCACTATTACGGTTACAGAAATGTTTGCGCTGTTATAATCCACTTACCTTTTAATATGTTTTGGTGCGATTATAACCCGCTATAAAAAAACACGACTAAATGTTTTAAATGAGAAGTTGTAATGTAGCCGTGGCGGGATGAATTTTGGCGTGGCGGCCCGCCACGGATGAATGAATGTAGCGGAAACCTTGAGTATGCAGTGCCTGGATCATCTAATATGTCCGGTACTTTAAGAATTAGCTCATAAGTTCAAATTAATTTATATTAATTCTCGGGGATTTGAATCAAAAGATTCAAACGACTGGCTCACAGTCAAAATTAGGTTACCACGCTTACGTCATCTATTGGTCCACTCTAATAGAAGTAAGCAACGTAACTTTATCTTTAGTAAATCTATGTTAAATTATTACTTGGCCAAAATAACAATATAAACAGTTTCACAAGCAAGGTAGCAAAACCATATAGCTGAGGCAGTAACTTAGGGTGCTTTCACACCTAGACTTTTGTTCCGGAACCTGGCGCGTTTGCCCAGTTAGCGCGGTTCGTTTGGCATATGTGAACAGGGCAATCGCGCTCGGAATCGCGCCAAAGCAATCGCTCCGAGACCGCCTGAATGAGGTGGTCTCAGCTCGATTGAAACGAACCCTGGAGCGGATCGATTGTAGTGAGAAAGCGATACGATCCGAGCCAGCCTATATCACAGTGTTTTATGGAAATGTAATAGGCATACGGTTATATGAAGAGACAATTATGAGTAGATTATGAGTCATTCCAGACATCCGAAGTCTCCTGGAAGTTCCGGGAGTCTCCCGCAAATGCACAGGGACTCCCGGATGCCCGCAAACGAGCGATAATCTCCCGGAAATCGCGCGTCTTCCTCCCGGTCCTCAAAATACGTCGCGCACCCTTCTCATCAACCCTCCCCACCGCATCCCTCCTCGCTCTTCAGACATGTCGCGCGCACCCTGTCAAACACCACCAAACCACCCCCGACAGCTGGATATTATTGGACAGCTGAGCGGGACTCTGCAAAATAAACCGTGAAACTCTGACCAATGTGAGGAGAGTTTACTCACACGTGACTTGTTTTAGCTCTTTTGGTCCGTTTAGAAACTTTGCTGTGTGAAAGCGAACCGCGCCAACAACAAAGAGCAACAATGTAACAATTTTAATCCCTGTTTCGGAACAACTGAATCGATTCACAGGTGTGAAAGCACCCTTAGAAACATATAAAACTCCGACAAGGATCTTAAAATGAAAAACAAGTTTATTAAGCTACACACACAGTAAACTACTCTACGTAAAACAGACGAACACAAAGATGCACACACACACAGTTCTGGAATGAGTTGAATGACTGAGAATGACCAACTAATAGTCCCAAACGTACCGCACGTGCTAATTACTCAGCATTGGAACCTGAGAAAACCACCAAGCAGAGAATCTGACTAGGATTTACTGTTAAACTTAATTAACACCAGCTTCAGCCAGGAGTGAAAGGTTAGGTTGTGTTTACTTGCGTTTCGATGACCAGTCAAACTCATCCGCTGGTTGAAGGGAAGCCCGGCGATTGGTTGCAGCGCGTTTGCGTGTTGGGATGTCCTTTGTTGGAGAGGGATTTTCCTTCGTCGTCTGGAGCATGGGACTCGTTGTCCTGATGACGGAGGGTTTGACGTCAGCAAGCGGGAAGTTCGTCGAAAGGGAATTCCTCCACAGTGGCTTGCTCCTTGAATGACTTAGGAAATCAAAGTTCAGAGAAGTTGAATGACTGACCGTACTGCTGGATGGGACGGTGGTCCGCGTGTTCACGGGAAAGCAGTTATACGAGCAGGACAGGGTCAGACTGAGTTCATGCGAGTCGCGAACGTACACAGAAGCAGCGTGGGCTCCTGTGAACTGGGTCTCGTTGCCGTGGTGACGTTATGGCAGGCAGACGCAGGTATTATGGGGTGACTATTCCGAGAGCGATGTCCGGCGGCGTGTTGTAAAGGCGGGAAGCGTGCAACGCAAAGTTTGTGCGTGGAAACCCCTTTGTGAAAACCAAACGAAAGCAATAAAATTTGCAGGTTTAGGGTTTTATAGTGGGCAGGACTTAGGCCAGCCTACTCTGTGGTTGTCCAATAGTCGTGGCTACTGAGCGAGGCCATGCCTCTCTTCTCCCCGGTTGCTCACGCCCAGGGAGGGGTAATCTGTGGTAACGCGTTGGAGATAAACTTAATTTACTGTTATCAAAAACTCAATGAAACTCTGTAATCAACTACTATTTACAGATACAGTTTTATCATTTGCACCAATGTTTCCTGAGTTCTGAGATCTACAGTATGACATCAAACACTAAGGGCCTTTATCAAATACAGTTAATTACATGCGTGCCACACGCTGCATTGTTTTAATTACATGCAACAATATGGTAAAAACACTTGCTTACATGCATAGTAAAACATACAAAACTATTTGCAATAAAACATTTAAGGAAAAACGCACTTTTGATTATGAAATGTCCGAAAATCGCATTTCTCTTTGTTCAGAGGATAATACTGGGTTTTTCTCCTCCGGGCAGGAAAGAGGCGGGAAGCGCTGAAAACCCGAGACAGACAGATGGGTCTTTCTTCCATTGGTTTTGGAATTCAGTTTTCACAGTCATGTGAGCGGCAGATGGCCCAAAATTTCCTGATGGGCCATTACTTAGTAACTGGGGCGACAACGCGTTCTTTGTTTTAAGAGGTGAAGAAGAGTGTGTATTGGAATTAAGCTTCGGGCGATACTTCATTAAGAAGGAGACGAGGGGGAGCAAGAGAGTCTCGTTTGACTGCAAAAATTTAACTCCGCTTAGAACATGGCTGAATTACTACAGTAGTAATATTATTAGTATTATTATTGAGAAATGACTCATATTTAGCATATACAAAATATCCAATATCACCATCTTATGTACATAAATGTGATATGAAATGCTTAACATTTTATTTAAAAAATGGTTGGGCTGTTATTATAATTGTACAAAAGCAAACACACTGTAAAAAATAAATAAATAAAAAATAATAATAATTTTAAATACTGTCTAATTTTGCCCATATGTGGCCCATTTTGGACCCACGAATATAGTATGTGGGCTGCCTAACTGGGACCCATAACCTTATTCAAGCTGGGGCCCATATTCAGCCCAACAAAATGCCCACTCTGAGCCCATGCCCAGTTGACACCCACAAAGCCCAGGAAAATCCCATGTGGGGCCCACGTGGACATGTTGGCTGGGAGGTAGAGCGACGCAAATGACCCACAAATAACGGTGTGACTATAATTGGTCCGGATTACCAGAGACTCTTATTGCAGATGGACAGGTGTCGTTATGTGACTGCAGATAACTACATTAGGCTGCATTGAGTTTCTTACTTTTCTTTTATCCTGCCGCGTACGTGTTACGGGCCCCAAGCACGGTGGCCACAATAACAAAAAGAATTGTGATCTGTAAAGTGAATGAAAACACTGAGACAAAAGAAACACAGGACCACGCGATACTTTCTCCAGATTACGTCTATTAAATCATTTAAACTCAAGTACATTTCTTTCAATAAATCCATTCTCTGTCCAACATTTGTTTATTACTGTGTATTAAACACAAATAAAGTGCATTTACATGAACTAGCTTCACTAATCAGATGTATAAAAACTTCCCGCTGCACAATCACTCAAATCAGAGTAGATATCCTATCAGTTACAAATAACAGTGCAATATTGCATTATTTTCCCTGAGACATATGTAGCCCGTGAATTTAATATGTAATGACACCGGACACAGGATGAAAAATTCTGGGGACTTTTATTCCAGACTGCACTTGAAAAGTATGCAAATTTTGGGAAATTTAAATAGAAAAGTTAAACATTGTATACATCCACTGAAAACAATAAATTTGATTTTTGACATCCAAATGTCTTATCCTCTTTTCTTTCTTATAATCACAATGACTGGAAATAGCTTTTTTAGACAAAAATGGTACATAAACAACGGTAGCAGCAGTTCACGCTGAGAAAACAAACAAACAAGTGTAAGTCATCCACCATCAAATTCAGACTGAATAGAGCTGCTCACTTTACCATTACAAAATACATGAAATGAGATGTTGCAATATGAACACTTCACAAATATTCTCCCACAATTAAACAACGTTTCTCAATTTTACATCAGTGAATAAATGTTCATTAAAATTCAAATAAAACGATATAAATGACTCAAACTTACAGCTCTCAATGACATACACACACACAGTGTTAACAGCTGCAAATGACTTTTTCCTCTGCAACCCATAAAGAAACAACATACAATAAAATCTCTGTAAACGTATGACATTTTGAACATAACATTTTCAAGGAAATATGAAAATACATTGTCATAAACACTTACATTCAATAAAGTTGAACAACACTCTCTACGTTTCCTTTTTGTCACACACTGCACCTTTAAATCTCTCTTCTCCCCTCTAAACAGAATAATCCCGTTTCAATTACATGGCTTGAATTAGAATAAACACTTATATAGCACTTAATATTGTAAAATTAAAGATTATAAGTCAACACTCACGCTTTAGCTTAGCTTCCCTTCACGATGTTGGAAATCACGGTCAAAACAACAAAATCCACAGCCATCCGAACATTAATCACCATGAAAAAGACTTTGTAAGTCACTGCATGCATGTATTGCGCAATATTTCACGTGTTAGCGGACTTTATTGGCCTTTCTCAGTCTCACAGCAGACGTTCACACCGCATGGAGAAAACTCTCGCTGCTCCTCTAAAGCTCTCGCGTGTCTTCACTCAGTTCACCTACGGGTCTTAAACAAGCGGCAACCTCCCGCTCTCCCTCGGGAAGCCAATACGGAAGTAACTAAAACTGCAGTTCATCGACTCGCCTTGGGGGGCTGGCTCCATGAAGTCCAAGCGCTTTCTTTCTGCATTGGTAAATTGGCCATTTTTACAGCTGATAAAAACATGTTTACAGCCTGGTACAAACGATGGCTTTGATGCATATAGCTATGATTACCCTTCATGACAACTCTGAGGGGGGTGAATTTTTTTATAACTCATCCGTTTCGTTTTTATTAGGTTATATTAAGTTTGCATAATTAAGGGCGTGGCCACTTGAGTGACAGCTAGCCCTCGCTGCTCGCTGTCTCGTCACCTCAGCTGATTCTGGCTAATTAGCCGCTGAGCTCGGCAAATAAATCGTGTATTTGTTTTGTTTAATGTTTCTTTACACCTTCATTTGCCTTTTGTGTGACGCCTGCTGCTCACAGGCTGAAGAAGGCACGGATTCACAGGAGTACAAAAACACGTATATTTATTATATAACACTTACGGGGATACAGGACGAACAGGGCTTGAAGGAGAACAGTGAGACACGTAGACATCGACATGGACATGCACAATACCGGACCAGGGACTAACTGAATGCAAGGACTATAAATACACAAGGACAGGATGATGACAATAACACACAGGTGGATGACACAGGTGAAGGAGATGAACATAATGACATGGCGGGAACGGGAACAAAGGAGCACATGGTGAGGATCACATGATGAATACAAACACACGAGGAAGACAGGTTGTGACAGTACCTCCCCCTTTAAAAGGCGCGCCCTCGCGCCTAAATAAAAGGAGGGGGTTAGAGGAGAGTCTGTGAGGGAGGAACTGGAGTGCGTGGAAAAGAGGAGGAGGCCAGGGAGGAGTCACAGGAGGAAGGAGCCAGGAGGTGAGTGGGAGGGCGTGGAACTGAGGAGGAGGCCAAGGAGGAAGGAGGAGCCAGGAAGGGAGATGAAGCAGGAGGAGGACCCAGGACACAGCCAGAAGGACGGCCCAGGGTGGAGTCGACGGAGGGAGGAGCCATGGAGGAGGAGTGGTCGCCGACTCCAGGGGGCCGACCGTAGGAGACGCCGCAGATGGAGGTGGAGCCCAAGGAGTCGACGGAGAGCCGAAGGGTGAAGGTGACGCTGAGGTTCCGGAGGGCCGAGGTGGAGCGGACGGCTCACTCGACCGAAGCGACGACACAGGTCCGGATGCCCGCGGTGGAGCCAGAGCGACAGAGGACCGAGGCGTAGCTGGAGGGAAGGAGGAGCTCAACGGAGCTGGCGGGATGGAGTGATGAGGCGCAGCCGGTGGAGCGGAGTCCAGAGGTGGAGGCAGGGCGACGACTGGCCAAGGCGGAGCCGGGGGGACGAGGGAGCCTGGTGGAGCCGGTAGGCTGACGGTCCAAGGAGGAGATGAGGGAGGAGAGAGCCAACGTGGAGCCGTTGGGTCGGAGGGCCGAAGCGGAGTCCGTAGCTCGGAGGGTGAAGGAGATGACGTCGGGGGACAACCTCTGTCCGGCGAAACAGGTGGGCAGGCCCGCAGAGATGCCTCCACACATGCTGTTGGAGGGTGAGCTGGGGGACTGGTTGACTGTAGCCGCACTGGAGAGGGCAGAATGGCTGTGGGTGACGTCACTGAAGATGAAGAGGGCGGGTCGGGTGGGGTGCTGCTCATGACCCTGGAGCTTTCGTCTTCTGGGAAGAACGGGACAGAAGAAGGGCTGTCTGGGAACAGCGGAAGGGGCTTGACTTCGCTCCAGAAGTCGATGAGCAGCATTTCGGGATCCAGGGCCAGCTCACCCTCTGCAGTGGGTCGGTGGATGGGACTCTCGCTCGGTCCCTCGAAGTCCACCAGGACTCCCACAATCGGCGATGTTGCCGGCTCACACACCTGGTCAGACGGGTAGTTGAGCTCCTCCTGCTCGGTGGTGTTCCGCTCTGTCGCTCTCGATGGCGATGGCTCACACACCGCGGGTGGCTCTCCGTCTGCGGTGGGCTCTGGCGTACGCTCTTTGCAGATGGTGGGGCTGGTCACTGGGTCTGGAGTGGCACTGACGTCGAACGGTGGTCGGTTCCTCGCCAGTGTCCACTCCACATAGGCGGCGAGATTGCCCCGAGGACCATCTTCGGACGACGGTGCTCTGCAAGCGGTGTTCAAATTGGAGTTGTAGAACCCGCAGAGCACGTCGTCCGGCCAGCTGGATCTTTCAGCTAAACGCAGGAAACTGTTTGTATGGTCCTCGAGGCGGTTTTCCCCCTGCCTCAACATGAGGATGAGGAATTCTGGGGTGTGGAAGGAGTCCATTGGGGAAGGAACACGAGGGAGATGAGAAATAAAACACTGGGGGCAAAAAGACTATAAAAATAAAACGAAGGGAAAACACGCCGCAAACTTTTTGGTCCGGTATTCTGTGACGCCTGCTGCTCACAGGCTGAAGAAGGCACGGATTCACAGGAGTACAAAAACACGTATATTTATTATATAACACTTACGGGGATACAGGACGAACAGGGCTTGAAGGAGAACAGTGAGACACGTAGACATCGACATGGACATGCACAATACCGGACCAGGGACTAACTGAATGCAAGGACTATAAATACACAAGGACAGGATGATGACAATAACACACAGGTGGATGACACAGGTGAAGGAGATGAACATAATGACATGGCGGGAACGGGAACAAAGGAGCACATGGTGAGGATCACATGACGAATACAAACACACGAGGAAGACAGGTTGTGACATTTTGGAATTATTTCCTGCAATTATCAGATGATATGGCATGCTGTGTGGACTTAATTGTGCTTACAAACCATTCAAGTTGCCTTCATTTCACAGGTGAGTGAAATGATATACTTCTATACCATCTCTATAAATGTATTTGTTTTATTTAAGATAATTTATCATTTATAATGTTCTTCAGAGCTGTAATGCACTCCAGAATCTGACAGATTGATTAGCTGTAGGCTATAAAACAGTCATCTGACGCGTTGTCATACAGTGTTAGTGCTGGATTTTATAAACAGCATTGCATTTACTAACACAGACTATATCTGAAGTGTTTGATAGTAATTCGCGATTTCCTCCTGTCAAAAAACGTCATAAGAACAATGTTTAGTGGCTCAATGTGTTACAACAGTGTTTTTAAAAGTCTAAATACTTTATTGATATGGTGTACAACCAAGCACATGTGGTCAGAACACAAACGAGTCACAGGTAATGAAGTATTAAGCGTTCTCCCAAAGTAATAAATCTGTTTTAATCCAGGTCTAAGCAAAAGGCTTACCGTGCGTTCACACCGAAAGCAGCGAGAGCGTCAAAGGTCGCTCTGGCCTGCCCTGGCAACAACGCTGTCTGCCTTTAGCTCCGGCGGCGAGAGCGTCAAAATTCGCTACACACAGATCTCGTATTTAAAGGAGCCGTTGCAGCATATGATATCAGTTACATTCCCACATAAAATATGCTTTCTAGCGTGAAGATGTTGCACACTTATTATCAAATTCACTTAACTACGGAAGATCTAGTTGCATGTGGTGTGGCTTTGCTCCACTATGTGTCTATATGTCTGAAATATTCTGAAGCAGCAATACTGTTTTGTATTGTCGCATGAAATTCCCGCTTTCTTTTTAAGATAAAAAAAATATATAACATTGATGCACATTAGTAACTTGCCAGTAACATTTTTTAATGTATATTCCTGTAAGAAAACATTGCAAATAATTGGAAATCCAGCAACTGCAATAATTAAACCCTTGGGAACAACTGTGGTCGGAACCAAAGTTCACAGTGACTGTGTTCTCTGACTCCTCTCAAGCGGTGGACTTCTACATTCTGATTGCTTGCCGCCGAACCGCGTCATAGCTCATTACCATAAAGTTGACTTGATTTCAACTTTCCTCGACGCTCACACCGGCGAAGACGCGCCGCGCTGCTCCTGACCGCTTATCGCCGCCGGCTCCTATTGAAAATGAATGACTTCCGGCTACTTTGACGCTCTCGCCGCTTTCGGTGTGAACGTACAGTTAGAATCAAGCATGCGTCTGTAGCTCCGCTCACTCTCCGTCTCTTTGCCCTTATTTGGTATGCCGCGTTCGGTGCGATGACGCGCTAACAAAATGGCGACGGTTGGCCGCGCCTACTTGTGGCTTCTTTTGCAGTGTTCAGAAACCTATGGGTGACGTCACGGATACTACGTCCATATCTTTTACAGTCTATGGTCTTAAAGGGCCAGCACACTATATTAATCACTACATGAGAAAAGTGTGATATCGCTCACATTATGCTGTATGTCAACCCCAGGGTGTCAATAACCTTTTTGTGCTTAACAAAACAACTTTTTAACCTGGTTACACATAGTACTATCACAAATGTAAATTATTCAAAAGTATTATTCAACACTTAAAAATACACTATCCCCCGGTTTCACAAACAAGGTTTAAGGCTAGTCATGGATTAAATTGCATGTTTGAGCTGTCTCAACTAAAAATAACTTGCAGTGAGATGTCTTAAAATATGTCAGTGTCATTTTTTGTCTACAGGTGCACACCAGTAATGTATTTTTCTAAGGCTGTTTTTATAAATGTGGCTTAAATAGCCTAATTTAACTAAGGTCTAGTCCTGGCTTAAGCTAAGCCCTGTTTGTGAAACTGGGCCTGTGTGTGCTAGAAATTAGCTTACTTAAACTGGGACTTTGCATTTGAAAGTGTACAGTAACTTCAACAGATCACATGAAATCACACTGAAGAAATAAAGCCATTAGTACTAATAATATTATCAAAACTGTAGACAGAATATTTATATACGTATATATATATATAACTCATATGCTTCCTTAACACACTATTATGAATTCACTCTGCTTTAAAACAGCTCACTGAACATGTAAACACATTTTAAGAGACTTTAAGCATCAACTGGAGCGATACGTGTTGCTTTCAAGCAAAAGATAAAGGGTTTACATCTAATTTACATCACAGATGGACTGAATGATCGCGCACCAACGAACTCCCGTGATAATAGCCCGGCATGACACCATTACCTACAGTGTTTCAACCTTAACTTATCCAAAAGTTACCCGAATCTTCACTATACAGTTTACAACAAATATATTTGTTCAACAAAGTCTAAAACTTTAACCTTTGGCAGTTTAAACACAGTACTGACCTGTAAAATGAATGAAAACACTGAGACAAAGAAACACAGGACCACGCGATACTTTCTCCAGATTACGTCTAACCGGAAACCAGGGGTTCCGTCAGTATACGCACCCGGGAACAAATAAACGCACTAAAGGTTCCGGTCCCCCTATGCTGTCTCATTCATTATTACTCTTTTTTTCCTATTACAGGACATTGCACTAAATGACAAATAACAATTTGCTGAACTACAAAAAAAAAGATGTTAGTCATAATTTAAAGTAATAAACAGTCTTACCTATTTATAGATAATATATATATACATATATCCATATCACCAAATGTGGTTGCACAAATTTGGGTGCACCACATACGCATCCCTTTCAGTTCATTTCTGCTCACTCTGCGCGAAACAATAACCACCAGCCAATGAGAGTGATTGTAAACGCAAGAAAGATGATTGGTTGAAAAGATTGTTCAGGACCAATAGTTAAACGTGAATTTTGCTTTAACTAGCGCACACACACAATCCACACAGCATTCACTGCACTCATTCTCTCTCTCTCTCTCTCTCTCTCTCTCTCTCTCTCTCTCTCACACACACACACACACGCACACACGCAGGTATTCACCGCACACAAGTTAATGCCGAATCAATTAAAATAAATACCGGAAAGAAAAATACAAATTAGGGCTGCAGCTAACGATTATTTTAATAATCAATTAATCTGTAGATTATTTCTTTGATTAATAAATGAATCACATTCATTTCCAACCCTTTATTTAAAAAGCTCAAACCTGAGCTGTTATAATAATAAAACGAAAAAAATAAGTAGTTTTGTCCTGTTTTCAATCCAAATATCTAAAGAAATCTTAAATCAAGACACATACTAGTCACATGAAGTAGCATAAGAAATTATGTCTTGTTTTCTGAAAAACACACACCTTAATTCAACATATCCACACGCTTGCTCATCATTTCATCATCTACCTGATATTCCAGTTCACATAAACGTGTAAGTGATCGTCATCTATAACTTGACAAGGGCGTCGCCATGTTTACTTGCGGCCGTGTGTTTGCCTCATTCATAAAAGTAGAACACGCAGGATTCATGTAAATTAATCAGTTACTCCCAAAATACATGCAAGTTTGTACCTGGTGAACTTAGAGAGGAATACCTTTAACGTTATAGTTACTTTCACTATGTGTGTCTGATATGAATAAAACACATCGGCAAATTATATTTGAATGGATTGTTAGACTTCCATAGACTGTCTGGTGTGTTTCACAAACTCTAAATGTATTGTTTTACTAGTACTTGTGTGTATTTACATGTTACATCTAAATGTTTATCTAAAACGTTTAATAAGCATTAGGAGGTTAAAACGCTGAATAATTGTGCTAATATGACACGTCTTTCTCTGGCTCAGCACCAGCCAATGTGCCAAAGCTCAGTTTAAAATTTTCAGTTGCTGCGCTAAGGGTAAACGAGCGAACACTAACTTGTCATGCTTGTCAAGCTGGATAACGAGTAAAAACACCAGCACCAGGGACTTTACGTTCCTCACTTCAAAACCCAACAAAAGTAGGATTCTGTAGTGATTTACCCTGCTGTTGAGCTCGCCAAACTCAATCAAACGTTCCCGTGTCACACGACACAACGAATCAATAATGAAATTCTTTGCCAACACTTTTAGTAATCGATTTTTTTTTTAAATATACATATATATAATTATTTTTTCAGGGTTTTCACTGTTATTTGATAGGAGAGTAAAGAGAATTGACAGGAAAGCATGGGAAGCAGAGAGAGGGGAAGGATCAGCATAGGACCACGAGGAGGAATCGAACTCGGGTTGCCATGAGCACCGGAGTGCATGTGTCAACGCACTAACCACTACACCACTGGTGCCAACATTAGTAATCGATTTTTATTGAATTCATCGATTCGTTGTTGCAGCTCTAATACAAAAAAATTTCCTGAAACAGGATTCGGCAAGATCCTGCTTAAATTAAGCACTGATTTCTACACATTTCTATATTTATAATGTCCCGCTGGGCAGCAACTTACAAAACGTTTTTTAAATGTTGTGAATGAAGCGCGCTGGGACGAATGTCCGCGTGTGCCCAATAGAAAGGAGGCAGCCAGCAGGCACGGAAGAAAACACTCCATGGCAGCGCTGCTGTAACTTTCACTCATTGGAAAATGTTTCTCTGCCTGCGTCAAGCAGAGCTGATGTCCCGCCCTCGAGAGCCATATACCCCACAGTGATTGGTGGGTTTATTCAGCTCCACAAACAAAACTGTAAAATCCTATACATATCAAACTCGCGGGCCGCACTAACATTAAACTTTAAAATTAAGGCTGGGGCCACAAACTATCGTCCCGTGAGTATCGGGCCACAAGTTTGAGACCCCTGCTGTAGAAGAAGCGCACTGCTCTCACACTGCCCCCTATTGACAAGCACTCGCAACTACAGCTGTCACTTAAAAGTACCGGTACTAAAAACATTCTGAATCGTATCGTTTTGAGAGCCAGGGTATCGCTATACTTAAAGTATCGATATATCATACAACACTAATGTTAGTACATACAAACATAAGGGTGAAAGCTGGTGTACACATCGTTTTTATGAGTAAACGATATCAACATTGTGTTTTTCCTCTACACAGGCTACAGTGCTGTAATCTCACTGCTCAGTCCTGTGAGAGTTTGTCGTCAGTTCTACAATCCTCAAACTGTGTCCTGAGAGAGCTGGACCTGAGTAACAATGACCTGCAGGATTCAGGAGTGAAGCTTCTCTCTGATGGACTGAAGAGTCCAAACTGTAAACTGGAGACACTGAGGTAAATAATTTTCCACTCAACAATAACTACAGAAAGATAGTTAAACATTTGGTTAACAAATATGGAAGCCCCTTTCCCCACTCAGTGTGTTGGCAGATGGCACAATCTATATGGGTGTGATTTTATTCATATCTATACAAATGTATGTGTTTAGGCAAATAGATTTAACAGCATTACTGTGTAAAATACAAAATGTTGAATTTTCAAAGTCTTTTTCTAATATACAGAAATATGACTGTAAAACTGTTCATCATTGTACTTAAAGATCATTTAAATGAATTGCCTATAAATTCTGTACTCCTATTTTATATGTTCATAATTTTGTTTATATTTGAATTAGTTTATTGGAAGGATATATTTAAGAATTTGTCAAATGTTCTGGCAATCCTGTCTAATTAAATAAATCAATAACAGTAATGAAGATAAAGGTAACCCTGTGGAGTCTGTAGGGTTTTGGGCCCTGGTGAGGTTTTGACATGCTCTAATGTTTGTTCAGTTTGCAGTTTCTTGAAAACATGTAAAAGTCTCATGACTCTCTTATTATTATCTAAACTGAAGAAGTGTCTTGGACTTGTTAATATTTGGACTCCACAAAGGTGGATCGACTACAGCACGAGTGACTGTCAGAGAGGAGACAAAGACACCAAGAGATTGAGTTTGTGTGTGTTTTAGTTTGTTTACAATACAGTCCACAATATAATCTAAAGATGATCTAAATATAAATAATGGAAATCAGCTCATTTTCAATGACACTTTATACTTCAAGATTTCCTTCTGAGGTCAAATGTGGCTTATTCCTCACAGCAGACTTTACAGTTTCATGTGATGCCTTATGAACTATTTCTCTATACAGTTATAAAGATGATTTTGAGTCCTTATCAGCAAACACACTCAAAATGCTCTATATCAGGGCTCGATCAATAAGGAGATAGATCAGGGGTGCTCAATCCTGTTCCTGGAGATCTACCTTCCTGCATAGTTCAGCTCCAACCCTGATCAAACAACACCTGAACCAATTAATTAGGACCTGACAGCACTTGATAATTATAGGCAGGTGTGTTTGATATGGGTTGCAACAGAAATCTGCAGGAAGGTAGATCTCCAGGAACAGGATGAGCACCCCTGATTTAGATGGTAAAGCTTCCTAACTCCTATAAATAACGGGAGTGAGCCCAGGATCTTATAAGCCCAGGGCTCTCTCCCGGGACTGCATGCCAAACATACTTCATTATCAATCATCAGCTAAGTGTGAACTCTGAATACATATCAAGTTACTGAAATGAAACCCTTTAAAAAACCTGAAGATTTGTAACTGTTTTGTAGTTTAGATCAAGGGGTCACAGACCAGTACCAGGTTTGTGAAAGTTGCTACCAGGGCTGCAAGAACACAAAAATAACTCTATATGTGTTTCAAGTTTATTATAACCATATTTGTGCACATTGTAAACTTCAATCAAATGGTCGGCTCTGAAAAGAGAAATTAGAAAGATTAGGGAGGAGAAGAAAGTTTGGGGAGATGCAGGGAACACTGTCCTACACCCCTAGATTGTGTTTTTGATCATTCACATTGTTTGATTGTCACTCGCGTGAACAAACACAGATTTGCCTCCAATTTTGGGCTTTTGTCTGCAGTTTCACAAAACCTGTTGACAAGTGGAAAGTCAGGGCTAAACTCGTGCAGCATAAACTTGGGATAAAGCAATGAGAGTGATGCAGACTCTCTAAAGCCCTGTTCAGACTACACAATGTCATTTTTCAGTTACGACAGTCACTGTGTCAGATTGTGAGATTGTTTTGACTAAATAAAGTCTTGATGTGTTGTGGGTAACAAATGAAGAGTTTGGTTTCAAAACACTTTACATTAATTTTGAATAATTTGACAAAAAAAACATGTTTTCTTTATCAAAACAGTGAAAAAAGTCTGTAGCCAGTTGGTTACCTTGAAAGATACATTCATATGAGTACTCCTGCACCAACACAAATAAATTAGTGTATGAGAAACCCAGTGTTGCTTATTGTCATTAAAAACATGAGTGATTTGTTAGCTTGCGTGCTAATTCCAGTACTCAACAAGCTTATGAAGCTATCTATTAGTTTTAATTATTATTTATATGCAATATATATTGTAAAGAATTCCCTGTAGATTTTACAGTAAACAGCTGGCAGCAGGGTTGCCAGCCAGTTACTGTATTTCTAACAGCAGCAGCGCTTGTAAATTAAATTACTGCCCTGCTACTGTTTAAAAATACAGTAACTGGCTGGCAACCCTGCTGCCAGCTGTTTACTGTAAAATCTACAGGGAACTGTATTTGTTAGTTACTGTATGTTTTTACAACTACTGTATTTTTATACAGTAAAATACATGTATTGTCTGTGTAAATTGTAAGAGTTTATAAATGTTAAATTTAAAGTGTTTTATTGTAAAACTATTAACCTCCTTTAACTCTTAACAATTTAACTGTACTAAGTGTTGCTTAAAACAATTCAATCATCTATTACTTATAAAAAAAAGAAAAAACTCACGTTAGCTTGAAGGTCAACGTTTATTAAAACATACATTTAACATTTTTGGTCCAAAGGGTCCCAAGTGATTCTATAGAGGTGTACAACAAATCCGCTCCAGGTACCGCCTCATCACTGGATGCCTCCATAAGAGTTCCTAGAAACAAAGAGAAAAACATATTAGATAAAGTACAACACGATAAACAGACTGAGAGATGTCAAATACAGACACAGACAGATGGAGAGATGACAGATACAGACACAGACAGATGGAGAGATGACAGACACAGACAGATGGAGAGATGACAGATACAGACACAGACAGATGGAGAGATGACAGATACAGACAGATGGAGAGATGACAGACACAGACAGATGGAGAGATGACAGATACAGACACAGACAGATGAGAGATGACAGGACACAGACAGATGGAGAGATGACATATACAGACACAGACAGATGGAGAAATGACAGATACAGACAGATGGAGAGATGACAGATATACAGACAGATGGAGAGATGACAGATACAGACAGATGGAGAGATGACAGATACAGACAGATGGAGAGATGACAGATACAGACAGATGGAGAGATGACAAGATATACAGACAGATGGAGAGATGACAGATACAGACCACAGACAGATGGAGAGATGACAGATACAGACAGATGTGAGAGATGACAGATACAGACAGATGGAAGATGACAGACACAGACAGATGGAGAGATGACAGATACAGACAGATGGAGAGATGACAGATACAGACACAGACAGACGGAGAGATGACAGATACAGACAGATGGAGAGATTGAACAAGATACAGACAGATGGAGAGATGACAGATACAGACAGATGGAGAGATGACAGATACAGACAGATGGAGAGATGACAGACACAGAAGATGGAGAGAATGAGCACGACTACCGACAGATGGAGAAGAATGACAGATACAGACTCACGACAGATGGGGAAGAGATGACAGATAACAGACACAGACAGATGGAGAGAGATGACATACAGGACACAGACAGATGGATAGATGACAGATACCGACACAGACAGATGTAGAGATGACAGATACAGACAGATGGACGAGGATGACAGACACAGACAGATGGAGGGAAAGAATCGATGACAGATACGACACAGACAGATGGAGAGATGACAAATACAGACACAGGACAGATGGATAGATGACAGATACAGACACAGACAGATGGAGAGATGACAGATACAGACACAGGACAGATGGAGAGATGACAGATACAGGACACAGACAGATGGAGAGATGACAGACACAGACAGATGGAGAGATGACATATACAGACACAGACAGATGGAGAGATGACAGACACAGACAGATGAGAGAGATGACAGATACAGACAGATGGAGAGATGACAGATACAGACAGATGGAGAGATGACTGACACAGACAGATGGAGAGATGACAGATACAGACAGATGGAGAGATGACAGATACAGACAGATGGAGAGATGACAGATACAGACAGATGGAGAGATGACAGACACAGATAGATGGAGAGATGACAGATACAGACAGATGGAGAGATGACAGACACAGACAGATGGAGAGATGACAGATACAGACACAGACAGATGGAGAGATGACAGACACAGACAGATGGAGAGATGACATATACAGACACAGACAGATGGAGAGATGACAGATACAGACAGATGGAGAGATGACAGATATACAGACAGATGGAGAGATGACAGATACAGACAGATGGAGAGATGACAGAAACAGACAGATGGAGAGATGACAGATACAGACAGATGGAGAGATGACAGATACAGACAGATGGAGAGATGACAGATATACAGACAGATGGAGAGATGACAGATACAGACAGATGGAGAGATGACAGATACAGACAGATGGAGAGATGACAGGACACAGACAGATGGGAGAGATGACAGATACAGACAGATGGAGAGATGACAGATACAGACACAGACAGATGGAGAGATGACAGATACAGACAGATGGAGAGATGACAGATACAGACAGATGGAGAGATGACAGATACAGACAGATGGAGAGATGACAGATACAGACAGATGGAGAGATGACAGACACAGACAGATGGAGAGATGACAGATACAGACACAGACAGATGGAGAGATGACAGATACAGACAGATGGAGAGATGACAGATACAGACAGATGGAGAGATGACAGACACAGACAGATGGAGAGATGACAGATACAGACAGATGGAGAGATGACAGATACAGACACAGACAGATGGAGAGATGACAGATACAGACAGATGGAGAGATGACAGATACAGACAGATGGAGAGATGACAGATACAGACAGATGGAGAGATGACAGATACAGACAGATGGAGAGATGACAGACACAGACAGATGGAGAGATGACAGATACAGACAGATGGAGAGATGACAGATACAGACACAGACAGATGGAGAGATGACAGATACAGACACAGACAGATGGAGAGATGACAAATACAGACACAGACAGATGGATAGATGACAGATACAGACACAGACAGATGGAGAGATGACAGATACAGACACAGACAGATGGAGAGATGACAGATACAGACACAGACAGATGGAGAGATGACATATACAGACACAGACAGATGGAGAGATTCAATTCAATTCATCTTTATTTGTATAGCGTTTATACAATGTAGATTGTTTCAAAGCATCTTCACATAGAAGATTATAGTGAATTGAAACAGTGTCAGTTCAGTTTTCAGAGATTAAGTTCAGTTCAGTTTAGCTCAGTTCAGTGTGGGTTAATAATCACTACTGAGAGTCCAAACACTGAAGAGCAAATCCATTGATGCGCAGCTCTACAGATCCCGAACCATGCAAGCCAGTGGCGACAGTGGCGAGGAAAAAACTTCACCAATTGGCGAAAGCGAAGATTTAAAAAACCTCGAGAGAAACCAGGCTCAGTTGGGCACGACTATTTCCCCTATGGCCAAACATCTTGTGCAGAGCTGCAGTCTAGGCGCAGGAAGCTGGACCTCAGCGAAGACTCGTCTGTCCTTGGAGCATCACAGGAGACAGTCATGCTCTCACTCCATGAAGACCACCACAGCAGCTGCTCAGGATACGGCCTGGTCCAGAAAACCTTGGGATCATCTCGTTGCTGGTCTCTGATCGCGCCAGTGGCACTGCATAGTCTGAGGGCCTCGAGATGAGTACCCCCAGGTGGAAATAGAGAATAAAGAGAGTAATTAGCGTAGCTGCTGTTCATAGTGTATATAAACGAGAACCAAAGTCATGTGTGGGGCACATCATGCGACATACCGCTATGTACTGCACTGAGTGTATGCTTTGCTAAAAAGATAGGTCTTTAATCTAGTTTTGAAGAGCGAGAGTGTGTCTGAGCCTCGGACAGTATCAGGAAGGCTATTCCAGAGTTTAGGGGCCATATATGAGAAGGCTCTGCCTCCTTTACTCGACTTTGATATTCTAGGTACTACCAGAAGCCCTGAGTTTTGAGATCGTAAAGAGCGGGTTGGGTTGTAGCGAGACAGGAGGTTGGTTAGATAAACAGGAGCTAGATTATTTAAAGCTTATAGGTAAGGAGTAATATTTTAAATTCAATACGAAACTTAACAGGCAGCCAGTGTAAGGAGGATAAAATTGGGGTGATATGATCATATTGTATAGATCTGGTAAGAACTCTGGCAGCTGCATTTTGCACTAGCTGGAGTTTGTCAATAGAGGATGCTGGGCAGCCAGCAAACAGAGCATTACAGTAGTCCAGCCTAGAAGTCATGAAAGCATGGACTAGCTTTTCTGCATCTGATATGGATAGCATACTTCGCAATTTAGCAATGTTTCTCAGATGAAAGAAAGCAGTTTTTGTGACATGGGATATATGATTTTTGAAAGTTAAATTGCTGTCTAATATGACACCCAGATCTTTTATAGTAGAGCTAACGCTAACTTTGTATCCCTCTAGTTGCAGGTCGAGTTGTGAGAACTGCTGTGTACAGGATTTAGGCCCAATAAGTAATAATTCTGTTTTGTCTGAGTTTAAGAGAAGAAAATTGTTGGTCATCCAGTCTTTAACATCTTTGATACACTCGGTTAGCTTAGACAGTTCAGACATCTCATCAGGTTTACTTGAAATGTATAATTGAGTATCGTCTGCATAGCAATGAAAGCTGATCCTGTGTTTTCTAATAATGTCCCCCAGGGGAAGCATGTATATTGTAAACAGCAAGGGGCCTAAAACTGATCCTTGAGGGACCCCGTACTTTACTGGCCTGACTTGTGAAAGCTGTCCATTAATATTCACAAACTGGTAACGGTTTGCTAAGTAAGACCTAAACCATTCAAGAGCCTGTTTTTGGACACCTGTAGAATTTAGGCGGTCTATGAGAATATTGTGGTCAATGGTGTCAAATGCGGCGCTAAGATCAAGTAGAACTAATAGTGAGATGCACCCTTGGTCAGCAGCTAAGAGTAAAATCGTTGGTTATTTTTATTAATGCGGTTTCTGTACAGTGATGAGGCCTGAAACCTGACTGAAACACTTCAAAAATGTTGTTTGTCTGCAGAAAGGAGCATAATTGGGTAGAAACAACTTTTTCTAGTATTTTAGACATAAACGGAAGATTTGAAATAGGCCTATAATTAGCTAAGTTGCTCGGGTCCAGTTGTGGTTTCTTAATAATAGGTTTAATAACAGCTAGCTTGTAAGGATTTGGAACATGGCCTAAAGATAAAGAAGAGTTGATGACGTTAAGGAGAGGTTCTCCTATAACAGGTATCAGTTCTTTCAGTAATTTTGTTGGATTGGATCTAACATACATGTAGCTGATTTAGAGCTATTTATAACTTTATCTAGCTCTTCCTGTTCTATGGTTTTGAAGTATTGTAGGTTATTTTGATTCAGTTGAATGTTTACTGGATCTGGAGTATGAGGTGGTGCAGAGAGTTTAACATTTTCTATTTTCTGTCTAAAGCCTTCTATTTTATCACTGAAAAAATTCATGAAGTCATCACTACTAATTTGCGGTGGGACATTTTGTTCCAAAGATGATCGATTATTAGTTAGTTTAGCAATGGTGTTAAATAAAAATCTCGGATTGTTATGATTATTTTCAATCAGTTTGCGGAGGTGCTCGGCCCTGGCAGATTTAAGAGCCCTCCTATAGCTGGACATACTGTCTTTGTACGCAATTCTAAAAACCTCTAAATTAGTTTTTTTTCCATTTACATTCCAGAGCACGGGTTGCTGTTTTGAGAGCGCGAGTATGACTATTGTACCATGGTGCAGTTTTATTCTCTCTAGCCTTTTTTAATTTGATGGGTGCCACCGTATTAAGTGTGCTAGTAAAGATGGCATCCATACTGCTCGTTACTACATCAAGGTCATTTGCGTTTGCGGGTGTATTTCGAAATAAAGAAAGATCAGGTAAGTTATTTATGAATTCATCCTTGGTGAACGAAACAATAGTCCTACCAGGGCGGTATATTGGTGCAGATCTGTTAATTTCAGGTAAACGCAGCTTATATAGTAAGAGGTAGTGGTCCGTAACATCATCACTTTGTGGTATAATGTCTACATCAAAGACCTCAATTCCATAAGACAATATTAGATCTAATGTATGCTTTAAGCAATGGGTTGGACCAACAGCATTTTGTTTTATCCCAAGTGAATGTAGTAGATCCATAAAGGCGAGCACTAGTGTATCATTAGTGTCATCTACATGGATGTTAAAGTCTCCTACAATTAGTATTTTATCAGTTTTAACTAGTAAGTCAGAAATAAAATCAGAAAACTCTTTTAGAAAATTGACATATATATAATATATAATATAATATAATAGTATATAATAAAATATAATAGTATATAATAGTATATTTTCCCAGAGATGGGTTGCGGCTGGAAGGGCATCCGCTGCGTAAAACATGTGCTGAATAAGTTGGCGGTTCATTCCACTGTGGTGACCCCGGATTAATAAAGGGACTAAGCCGAAAAGAGAATGAATAATATAATATAATATAATATTATATAATATAATATAGGGCAACGCAGTGGCGCAGCAGGTAGTGCTGTCGCCTCACAGCAAGAAGGTCGCTGGTTCGAGCCTCGGCTGGGTCAGTTGGCATTTCTGTGTGGAGTTTGCATGTTCTCCCTGCGTTCACGTAGGTTTCCTCCGGACGCTCCGGTTTCCCCCACAGTCCAAAGACATGCGGTACAGGTAAATTGGTAGGCTAAATTGTCCGTAGTGTATGAGGTGTATGGATGTTTCCCCAGAGATGGGTTGCAGCTGGAAGGGCATCTGCTGTGTAAAAACGTGCTGAATAAGTTGGTGGTTCATTCCGCTGTGGCGACCCCAGATTAATAAAGGGACTAATCCGAAAAAGAAAGTGAATGAATGAAAATATAATAGTATACAATATAATATAATTATAATAATACAATTTCTTGCAATAATTGAAATATAAAATAATGGCTTAATAACGGTTGAGATATTTATTTAATTATACCGGAATTATAAATTAATTAGTTTGCTTATAATCTAATTACTGGAATTATAATTTAATTAAACTGATAAGAATCTAGTTACCGGAATTATTACATTTATATTAAAAGGTGCAGGGCTTAAACCGAAAGTCCTGCCTTAAATGGGCGGGCATCATCAATCAAAATTTCTGACACATGCACCCCCATATTTCTCTCTCTCCTGCATCTCCCCAAACATTTTCTCCTCCCTAATCTTTCTAATTCTCTTTTCAGAGCCGACCATTTGATTGATAAATTAATAAATATTTGCAAGTGCACTCTAAAAATTTTTTTTTTACTTCTTCAAACCACTTAATTAAAATGAGCTGAAATCACACAATTCTTGAGATTTCATTGGGACAACTTAATTTTTTTATGTTCAATACACAAAATTGTCAAAAGTGTTAATTTAACTTTATTTGTGTTGTGACTACATGAAAGAATTGTGTGGAACCATTGTGCACAAATATGGTTATCAGTTCATAATAAGTTGAAACACATTGTTAGATTTTGCGGTTTTTGGCTAAACCGTTCTTGGGTGGCTCGCTAATGTATAGATGACTCTAATACATAAAATAAGTGAGCTGACCAAAGTTCTTAAGGGGAGAAGACTTTATTGAAGAAAATGAATAGTGCAGTTCCTCAGCAGTGATGTTAACTCATCAGTCTTCAAGTAACTTAACCCAAACTACAGTCTGCGAGACACTACAAAGAATGTACAAAGAATGTAACCCCCGGAGATTACCCAACTGCTTTGGTTGAGTCACAACTCTTTAGTTCCTTTAGGTTGTTTGATTCACACCATTTCAGATGCAGATAACTTGTTTGCATATGAAACCAAGCCATACAATCTATCAACATATAGTATTTTGCATTCTTGGTAGCCCCGGGTAGCAACTCTCACAACCTGGTACTGGGCTGTGAGCCCTGATCTACACTACAAAACAGTTGTCAAAATCTTCACCCCTCTTCAGTTATTGAGTTTAAATCTTCAGGTGTTCAAAGATATGTATTTAAGAGTTCACACTTGTTTGGCATGCTGTCCCGGGAGAGAGCTAAGCTCATAAGATCCTCAAGCCCTGGGCTCCCTCCCGTAAGCAGGGCGAGAGGGGAGATTAAGCTCAGGTAGATCTCGATGAACTCCCCTGACTTGTTTCTGTTCTAATGACAGATATAGGGATGGCTAAAGGGAGATATGTGGCTTACTAAGAGCTCGACTATGGTGCCAATTAAGAACATTCAGTTTACATAGGTTGTGTGTTTTTGGACTGTGGGAGGAAACATGGGAACCCGGGGGAAACCCACGCGAGCACAGGGAGAATGAGCAAACTCTGCACAGAAATGGCAACTGGTTCAGTGGAGACTTTAACCAGTGATATTCTTACTGTGCGGCAACAGTCCTAACCACTGGGCCACCGTGTTGCCCAATCTGGAAAGGAGGGGAAGTAAGGGTGGGAGGAGGATTCTTCAAGATGAAGATAAAGCCGCTGTCACACTGGACTTTACTCCCCATAGACTTCCATTTATACGCACCCGAATGCGTCAGACCGGAAACGCAGGGTCATGCGTCGAGTTTCGCAGGTTGCTGCAGTGCAAAGTTCAAGCTTGCATCACTTGACTGTGTGAGACCAATCCAGGATCAAAACATGACCTCTCTGGATAGAAATTTAAAACATGGAGCAATCGCTGGCTTTTTTTAATGTCTAATCATCTTGTTTAATCCCGCCCCTTTTCGCAGCGCCGTATGACTGAATTTCGCAAGCTCAAACTCTAGTGTGCCTTCGGCTTAACTGAGGTAAGAATCTCTGGTTATTTATAATGAGTCAGGAATCATCTGATTGGTGAATCATGTGTTAGTTAATGCGGGACCAGCCGTGAATAATCATAAGCATGTGATCCTCTCGAAAGTAGTTTAGAAATAAACTTTACTTGAATGAAAAGCAAAACTACATGATAAAGCTGCCGTTTTGAATATACCCGTGTTATATGTGGACAAGGCCTTATTTTTGAGGACTCTGCTCTCCATTGTGAAGCTTCATGTGAGTGCTGAGACTTCTTTTATGTTTAAAGCCTTTTCCACACTCACTGCATCTAAAACGATCCTCTCCTGAGTGAATCTTCATGCATTTCATAATGGAGTCATTTGCGTGTGAGACCCTTTCCACACTAATCACATGTAAACACTATGGTTCCGGTGTGACCTGAAGGATTCGGATTTCTACCATCCCATCCATCTCAGCGTGGATGTTTATCTTTTCCTCATCATCTTATTTCTCATTATTTTCATTAAAGATAATTAATTGATTATTTAAACGACTATTTAACTTTGCATTGATTTCAACTAATGAATAAGTAAATACACTGCTTTATGTAAGAATGTTCAGTGAATTGCCTGTCTCTTTGAAAACTATTTTCAGGAGCCACCAAACTAGGTCCAGAGGTCACGGAGACCTTGAGTGGAAATGAACGGCTGAGGACTTGAAACAACTTCTATTGTTTCTATTGTTATTTCTATGAGTTAATACTATCTAAAATGTCTTAAGTGATTTTGCTATTTTTACGGTTATTCTTTTACAGTGATTTTACTTTTTATTCAAGATAGACTTGGTGTTTGTAGTGAGAATTAACTGTCTGAATGTAGATTATACCGGTTTTTAACCAGTTTTTTTGATAAAGACGGCTGAGAAGTACACTCAGCCTTGGATAAGAAACAGATTGTACTTTAAGTGTGTGTGCTCTATTTGATTGTAGATACTTTTAACAGGTCTGGAGTCAGCTCTAAACAGTCTATTGAATGTCTGACGTTTATGCTTAAGATATAGTTCAGAATTGTACGCACGCACCCACGTGGAAATTTTCCTAGTCTATACTGTGTTTTACCAATCAGGCTAGAACACCTATATGTATGACGCAGAAAATGACATTGTGTAAAGAGTATAATTGTTATTGATTTGTGATTGTAAGCAGAGCGGCCTAGGAACTCATTGCGAGTGTTGAAGCTGGCTTCTGCTGATGAAACTGCAAACTATCTTCAGTAAACTTGATTTATTTATTTAAATCTCTGACTCCAGCTCTTCTTCATCTGACAGACTGGTCATTCTTTGGGTTAAAACTGTAAATACCCCAACAGACCATTCATGTGGTTCGTGAGGCTAGCTTTGGTTCTTAAGCTCTTCCACACTGAGTACATGGAAACGGCTTCTCTCCGGTGTGAGTTCTCATGTGGTGTTTGAGTGTGCTTTTACATTTGAAACTTTTACCACACTCTGTGCATGTGTAAGGTTTCTCTCCAGTGTGAATCCTCATGTGGATGTCAAGGACTGGTTTTCGAGCAAAACTTTTCCTGCACTGTGTGCAAGTAAAACTTCTCTCTCCAGTGTGAATTCTCATGTGGTTTTTTAAGCCTTGTTTATAACCAAAACTCTTTCCACACTGTTCGCAGGTGTAAGGTTTCTCCCCAGTGTGAACTCTCATGTGAACATCAAGGTTTGACTTTTGACTGAAACTCTTTCTACAATGTTTACAGCTGAACGGCTTCTCTCTATTGTGAATTCTCATGTGCACTGCAAGGCTTCTTGCATGATTGAAGCTTTTTCCACACTGTTGGCATGTGTACGGCTTCTCCCCAGTGTGAATTCTCATGTGTGTTTTTAAGCCTTGTTTATAACCAAAACTCTTTCCACACTGTTCGCAGGTGTAAGGTTTCTCCCTAGTGTGAACTCTCATGTGAACATCAAGGTTTGACGTATCACTGAAACTCTTTCTACAATGTTTACAGCTGTAAGGCTTCTCTCCAGTGTGAATTCTCATGTGGGTTTTAAAGCCTTGTATATAACCAAAACTCTTTCCACACAGTTCACAGGTGTAAGGTTTCTCCCTAGTGTGAACTCTCATGTGAACATCAAGGTTTGGCTTTTGTCTGAAACTCCTTCTACAATGTTTACAGCTGAAAGGCTTCTCTCCAGTGTGAATTCTCATGTGCACTGCAAGGCTTCTTGCATGATAGAAGCTTTTTCCACACTGTTTGCATATGTACGGCTTCTCCCCAGTGTGAATTCTCATGTGGTTTTTTAAGCCTTGTTTTTGACCAAAACTCTTTCCACACTGTTCGCAGGTATACGGTTTCTCCCTACTATGAATGTTGATGTCAAGGTTGATGTCAAGAACATCAAGGTTTGACTTTTGATGGAAACTCTTTCTACTCTGTTTACAGCTGAAATTACAGATCCAACCAGATTTGGATTTCCGAGGTCTTCCGTGTGATGAAGTCTTTTTAGTCAGTGTGGGCTTTTCATCAGTAGTTATTTCTTGGAGTTTCTCAAACTGCTGTTTCTCCTCTATTTCATTCCGTGGATAAGTCTCTTCTTTCAGCACCATCAGGTCTAAAAAAAAGAAAAGAAAAAGTTAACTTTAGTATGAACAGGGGCGGATCCAGGGGTGGGGCCACAGTTTAAATCGGGTTGGCCCCTGTTGTGCCCCTCTCCTCTAAGTCATTGCTGATTTATATCAGAGCTCGGACATAAAGATGCGCTTTAATTCATGTTGAACGCCAGTGATATCTGTTACTTCAGCTATTTTTCTTGTATGACGAATGCTTTCATCCCTGCAGACAGACTTTTTCTAAAACAAAGACTAAAATTGTTACAATGTTGCTTGCCGTACGATTTGCTTTTAAAACGAACCAAAACAGAAAGTCATATGCGAGTAGACTAAACATGTCATTCGTTGATGGAGTTGCAAGGTTTATTTTCCGCGATTCCGCTCATAGCTATCATAAATGCGTTATTTTAAATAAGCATTTTGAGCTGTTATGTCAACGGCAAAGGTGCTTCATGGTGAAATCGATAGTGAAAGCAAAGACGGCTTCTGTGCTGTCATTCAAGGTGCAACAAGAACACTTTCTGTTAAAAAATACTGTGCTTTTTTATCACTGTAAGAAGGTTACAGAACAATTGTGAGGGCAAATCTGTCAAAATGACGGACATCATTTACTGAACGTGACCTGATATCTGACAAACATCGCGTTTAAAAAATCCGCTTTTTTTAATAGCTGCATCATTCATCATGACATTTACCACAAATGATAGCTGTGCATTAGGGCTTAACACACTTGAACATGTTCTTCACAGTCAGAGATTAAGCCAGAATACAGAGTTAAAGTTATTTCGGTTTGGTGAACAACACTGCAGATTATGTAAAAACTTTATTAAAGAACAAGTGAACTGACAATTTTTTTAATTAAATGGATAGTTGACCCAAAATTAAAAAGTACTCCAATTTACTCAAGATTCTTTTGTCTGTTGAAAAAAAAAGAAGATATTTTGAAGAAAGCTCAAAAAACCTGTAACCATTTACTTACTAAGTAAAGCAAATAATATGGAAGTCAAACATGCTTGAAACATGAACATGAAACAGCTTCTTTAGATTATGGAAGTATTTTTTTTATCTAATGAATGCTAGGGGGAAAATATTTGTTTGTTATGAGAATTCTTAAAAAATTAAATAAATGATAAAACCTACAGTCTTGCTCAAAGACACATGTAACTTCTCCTGTAAGCTTAAAGGGATCTTGGAGAGTATAAGATGAATATGTTGTTTCTAGGGCTGGGCGATTTTTTTCAATTAATTAGAATTTACGTTTTAAGACGTAAGGAGTCCCGATTTTTTAATAAAAATATTAAAGCCGCTTTTCCACTGTCGTGCCAAACCGTTCTAAACTGTTAGACAACGGGGCTGAATTGTGCTGATTCTGTGTGTTGACGTCGCGGCTCTGTTGATGAGCTACCAAAGCTGGCTCAGCGGTAGTGCGCCAGGGCGGACAGGCCATTTGGAGCACCGGGACATTTTTAACTTTCTAGATCGCTTTCAGTCACTTTGGCCCACTCACCCATCGCTCCACACACACAACGAGGAAATAATTGCACCTAATTCAAAGCCCAGACGGCTGGTTTTGTATATTATACCCGCGCACCACCTGAAGGACGGTTACGGCGTGTTGTAAATGTCGGTCACCGCAGAAAGTCAAATCTTTCTTTCTTTCTTTAAGTCTTTCTTTAATTTGGACTTTACAGAGAAATTACAGAGTGGCACAGTAGCTGTCCAAGGTACTGTAGCTATGAATTAAATCATAACCTATATATGTACCAATAAACAAGTAAAATGAATGAATGAATAAAATGAATATGGATTCTTAAATGTCGGTATTGTTTTTACTCCAAAAAATATCAATATGTTTTGACAAATGTTTTATAAAAATAAATTGAGCAATTTTCAACATTTCAGCTATAGGCTGTTATACGATTCAGTTAAATATAAGATAGACATTTAAATATAGATAGATATGTAACAGGTTTCTGTGGGTTGTTCACGGTGATCTTTAATATATACTGAGTGGTGTAGCTACGCACAAATATTTTCTAAAACGTCAAGCAGGAGTTTGTCTATAGGTCGTTAGTCATTTATGAAGACAAAAAATAATTAAAATAACAAAAATAAAACTATAAAATTACAAAAGACAAAAAGAGCAGCATTTTGCTAAATATAGTCCTTTATATCCTGATATGCTGTGTTGTTTCATTCGGGTTTTTTTATATTTAACTTGATGCATTCGTTATTTAATGTTTAAATACTGAAATTGTTTAAATGGTTATATTTTACCATCAAAATGTAGTATATTTTATATCAATATCAACTTTTGATATAAAACCGCTGTTGTTTAATTGATTGTTATGAAATAATTTAAGTGCTATATTTTTTATTAGTGAAAGTGCCCGCTCACTTTGACAAGGCCTGTCCAAATATATATTTCTGCCATGCCACTAATTCAGATAAACTATTGTTGCATTATCAGGGCTCGAAATTAACTTTTTTACTTGGTAGCACCGGTGCTCCCAACTTAAAAATTTAGGAGCACCGGAAATAATTTAGGAGCACCCACTAAAAATGAATGAGCACCACAGCAAATTGTATATTAAGGGATTTATTGTATTTGAAAACAACATCAATCAGGACTAACAAAAACCAGAAACAACTATCCAACTAATGCTGTTATGACTTACTGATATCTGTGCAATAATTCCAAAATGACTGTCTAATAATTATAAAATATTATTAATGATGACGATGATGTCAATAATACTTACAATGAATAACATTTCTCATTATCATGCTGCCCTGAATGTGCTTGAATGCGAGTTATGTGCTATAAACAGTCCTGCTGTTACTTTATGAAAAATACATTTATGGTTTGCATCAAACAGAAATGAAGCATTGCAGTAAGAAATATTTATTTTGCACTATTGGTTTTATATGCATGTCAATTTAATAAATAATATTTCTGCTACAAAACAAACAAAAGATTATAATAAATCATTCAATCCAATGCTGAAAGCTGCAAAGCAGTCATCAGTAAATAGAAAAATAGTATACATCTCATAAAAGAATGGACCAAAGAAAGTAAGAAAAGTCTCACTTCTGCTACTCTTTAAAAGTTTTGGTTTCGGTTTGTGTCATTTTAAATGCTCGGTCTGGTTATGCGCTGATTTTCATTTTTCTGTGTTTGTGGAAAAGCAGGCGAGTCACTCGGCCCAACATACGAGCAGACAGAGCAGTATTCCAGTGATGACCACCGGCGCAAATACCGTTCTTTGTTATGAGCCGCAGATTCAGTTTAAACTTAGTAAAGGCGATCTTCTTTGGCGATGATGTGTACAGAATTAGAATTAGATTAGACATTTAGCGGACATGTGCGCTGAACACGCAGTAAATGCAACGCATCGAGATTCAGGCACCTTCTCCGAAAACCCTCGATTGATCTCGGCTGGCGCCCTTATAAGCTCCCTGTTATCTGACAGCGGAAAGCCTTAAGTGATTGACAGCTGATATGAACCAATATAGCGGCAGGGAAGTCCGATTCAGTACGTTTTTAGAAAAAAAAAATCGAAACAAGTCGCACTACAACAATATATGCAGTCGCACAAATGCTCCCAAATATATTATGAGGTCGCATAGATTAAATTTCGGGCGCATATGGACCAAAATGGTTGCAATTTCGAGCCCTGATTATCATTGTTTATTTTTCTGTTATGTACAGAGATTTGAAATATTTATTTCCCCTCCAATCCTTTTCAATCTTCACGTTACATTTTGGTCATTTTCTCTCCAAATAAAATTTGCCCAAAGCTGCACAACATATGACCTCTACATAAATACGGGTGCTGTGACTTCTATTTTAGCTATATTTAGCCTCCCTATATGAGAGAGTGCCATAATCGTGTTTAGTCACACAGTTGCTTTTTCTTTTACAAGTGAGCATGAAAAAAAAAAACTGTTTCGGCTTTTATTTAAATTTAAAAACAAGGTAAGCTGTTTACATTGCGATACCAAGGCCATTACTGATGCGGTTTGTATAACGTTCCAAAGAGCTCTGTTGCAGCACGACAGTGGAAAATGAAAACGTATCCGTACTGTCTGGTCCGGTTTGTCATGGAATGGAACAGTTTAGCAAAAATAATGATGATTCAGCACAATAGTGGAAAAGCAGCTCTAGATACATTATAATTGCACCAATGGCAGAATAATTAAGAGGCAATATTGTCCGACCACATGATGGTGTGCCTAATTAACAGCTCACTTGTGAGAGTATGGTGCTCTTTGAAGGAATGTAATAGGCTACACCTTGTCGACCAATTTATGTATGTATGGCCATTAAAAATACATGTTCCGTAACCAGATGGTTTTTCAAGTTACTTATAAAGAATTTGTTACTTCATCATCATGTTGTTGTAATGTTTAAAGTTGACTATAGTTACACAGTAAAAATAAAAATCGAAATCGTGAATCGGTCAAACTTTATGAAAAAATCTAGATTTTTTTTTTTTTGCCATATCGCCCAGCCCTAGTTGTTTCTGACCGCTAAAATGTTCAGTGTTAGCAAACCCCATGTTTTCTTTATGAATCGTTTGCTGTAAACTGGAGTAATGAGATGGACGAGATGACATACTTTGCTACTTGCTTTCATTCATTTGTACTTTTTGTCTTTGTTTTCTTGCCTCTGTGCATGTCCTGAGGCTAGCTGAAGACCTACATGGTGACATTTTTTATACTCGACAAGATGCAGAAATGCCATCCAAAACGGTTACCTGCTGTTTGTCCAATCAGGGACAGTGACAACGTAAATATACAAATAATAATGTTAACCCGGGGTTTGTGAATGCTGAAACATCTGTTTAATGAACTCCAGGTATAGCATGAGCAGTGTGGAACCTGATTACAGATAACCCAGGATTCTGTTTATCCAGGGTTAGAATGACCCAGGGTTAACAATTTCAAGTGTGAAAAGCCCTAAGAATACTCAGCATCAGCTCTCAGGATAACCAGAGTACAATGACAAACAGCAACAATTGTCAATCATGTCATGGTGACCTGGGGCCTGTTTCAGTAAGGAGGTTCAACCAACTTGGAGTTTAAACTTGAACTCTGAGTTGTCTTACCAAGAGATTAAAAACTCAGAGTTTTTGGTTTTAGAATAGCTGAATAGTTAGGTCAATCTAGGAGTTAAGCGCACACATCGTGACTATAAAAAGGCATTATCAATGGAGCGCAGATATTATGAGTCATCATGGCAAAATCTAAAAAAAGAGATCAGCATTTCTTTCTCCAGCTGAACTTGATGTGCTCATGCAAAGTTATAGCAAATATGAGCATACATTTAAACAGCAATCACCACTGCATCAGTGAAACAGAGACAGTTAGCGTGGGAAAACATAGCTGCTCCAGTTAATGCGTCATTTTACATTTAAAGAATTTAAATATTTAAGTATAATAAAATAAATGAGGTAATGTGTGACATTTATTAAATTTTTATCTAAAAAAATTGGGTAATTATGAAGTTATTTCACATGTAATTGCATTAAATTACATAAAATAGCTACTGCATAGTATGCATTAACTTTAGTTTATTGTTTAGTGGAAATGTTTAAGTTTTCCACTTTTATACACGTTGGTCAGTTTTAGACCTTTTAAAAGTGCACTTGTATGTCTGACTTTAATATGATCACGTGGTAGAGGTTGATATGTCATTTAGAATGCAAGCGTACTAAAAAATAGTTTTATAATAATCCCGTTAAAGAGTCCCCATTAGGGTTTTTTGAAATAGAGCTTGCATGTAGTGTGTAACATCTCTAAGTGAAGTGAAATATCCAGCTAAGGCTAAATTCTGAAAGTGCACGGTGTTTAAAACTATTGATTCATTTATAAAAAAAAGTCGACTCATAGGGCTTTTGTGAAGAAAGCCCAGCAGAGACTGTACTTCCTTCGTCAGCTGAGGAAGTTCAACCTGCCACAGGAGCTGCTCGTATAGTTCTACTCAGCTGTCATCCAATCCATCCTCTGCACTTCAATCACCGTCTGGTTCAGCTCAGCTGCCAAAACTGACCTCCGTAGACTACAGGCGAATAGTCTGGACTGCTGACCCGAATCACTGGCACTACCCTTCCTACACTTCAAGAACTGTTACTCTTCCAGAGTGAGTAAAAGGGCTCGCAAAATCACTCTGGATGCCTCGCACCCAGCACATTACCTGTTCCAACTGTTTACCGTCTGGGCGGCCCTACAGAGCACCAGCACAAAAACAGCCAGACACAGGAAAAGTTCCTTCCTCAGGCCATCTACCTCATGAACAGTTAAATATTCCCCTACGGGCAATAAACGTGCAATACTTTCTCATACGCACTTGTAGACAGCACCTTATAAAATATACAATGCAATACTTTCTCCATTCGCATTGGTACACAGCACCTTACACCTGTATATTTACAACATATCTGTACATACAATTCAACATTCAGATATTTTTACTTACTGCATCTCTGTTTAATGTCTAATGTTTATCGCCTTTTTCTTTTCTCAAATTTAATTTTGTGTTGTCACTTGTCACTTTATGTACACTGGAAGCTTCTGTAGCCAAAACAAATTCCTTGTGTGTGTGTGTGTGTAAAGCACACTTGGCAATAAAACTGATTCTGATTCTAATTAATCGTCTTGATAATGAGTCTTTAGTGACGTCGATACAAAACTTAAGCCCCACCCATTTGTGCGCGTGCTAACCCGGGAAATTTTGAAACCCCTGGCCCCGCCCACAAACACAGTAGCAAGAAAAAGAAAACGGAGAAAAAGAACCAGTGTTGCCAGATTGGCTGGTTTTTAATTTAATTGTGCAGGTAAAAACCTTTTGGATAGGTTTTGCGCTGGAATCAGTCAGCTACATCTGGCAACACTGAAAAGAACACTGTAGCAGACGCCGGTTCACGAAGATGCTGTTCTCAGCTGGATATTATTGGAAGTGTGCAGATGAACCAAAGATGAAACTGTGATGAGTCAGTGCTTGAGGTTTATTTTTGCAAAAATGCCTCAGCATTATAGCCCCAGCCTTGTGCTATGTTACCTCTGAGGAGTGCTTCTGAAATCTACACACTTACAACGGGGGATTCGTCGGCGGTTTGTTAAAGGAAGGATTAGAAAAGACTACTGATGTATGCAGGAGCGGACTGGCCATAGGGAGCACTGGGACATTTCCCAGTGGCCTGACGGTCAATCTGGCCTGCCACCGTGAATTTGGCCTGCACCCTCTATCCAACCCCTGCCTTCTTCCTCCATTTCACAAGTGTAAGTACGTGCGATTTAAAACGGTTGCCTCATTGTTTGCTATAGCTTGCAAATGTATTTAACTGCGTTTTGTTACTTGTAACCGCTTGTAGTGTATCTAGTTAACTCCTTGTATTCTCATATCGCGTCTAAAGCCACGTTGAAAACGCGACACGTGTCACTTTGTTTATGGATTAAAATGCGTTTGTGAGCTCGTATCCTCTGCTGTTTGTTCGTTGCTATGGCCACCATCAGCTGTTCTTACACACGTGCAGCGGTCAAGTTTCATAATAGTACAGCTTTTGCCACTGTGTGGATTAACACTGAATGTGTGTCACTGTTTTTATTTATGGTTAAGAATAGAGTAATATACTGGGAGACCGGGGGAAGGGGGGTGAGGTGTCTGAATAACACTATTGAGAACCGGATACTGTGATGTTAACAAGTAACAGATCCTATACCAATGTTGGCGAACCAGGGGTTATACAGACCGTACCAAAATGTTCTGGGAGAAATAACAAATCGGGAGGGTGACGTTAGATGAGGGTGAAATACGGAACGCTGAATAATTAAACGCTGTCGCCCAATCGCAACAGTCTGGGTCATCGGTCCAATCAGCGTAGATTAGCATTGCGCTAAAAAGGAGTTTGGAAACAATTGAATCGCTGAACGATTCATTTGAGAGTCGCTGGGATAATTAGGTAAAAATAAATGCATATTATAAGACCATGAAAGTGTTTTTTGACCTTGCATGCATATCAGCATGTTATTGGAGACCCCCCAAACCAAAATATGACCATTTTTAATGTATAATAGGGGCTCTTTAATCTAGTTACAGTACATGTCCCTGTCGAAAGTCTGTGAATTTAAGCTAATTATTCATTAAAAAAGGACAAGCCATTCTCGTACGTGACTTTGTTCTTTGTGAGACTGAAATGTAGGCAATAGCTATGTTTCCATCCAAAAATGTGAATTAAATTTATGTGCAAAACTGGAATATCGCATAAAAGACGTGCGAATAAAGCAGCGCTTCCATCCAATGAATCAAAGAGAACAAAATAGTTACATCTTGATTAACTGGCGCCAAATATAAACAGTAAAAACAGAATTTACTGCGGTAGAAGAAGCTACATGAATCTTTTCTTTATTTATTAAATGACTTTCACCTCAGAGGACAATGCCGGCACACAATGAACGTGTTGGGTGGCGTTTGAAGCCATGAGACGCTGGAGAACAGACGCTCTTGACACGCTCCAGACACTCTGGAGGTCATTTAATAATATAATAACATTAATACTAAAATGGTTAGGCATTTAAGAATGACCAAAACAACATTTCAGATGTTTTACAGTGTGCTCAGCCTGCTGGATTATCCATTCACACACATTTTCATCATCATATGATCTCTTATAACAAACCTTTTTTAATGCACATACTGGAATTTGTTCAGTAAAAGTGCTTCCGTAGTTTATGTAAGTTTATCTTTTCTTATCGAATAAAAAGTTTATCCTACTCAGTTATGCGCATGTTTTTATGCCTATATTTCAAAAGTTATGTGCATCATGACGTTTCCATCAACTGATTTTTTATGCTCATAGCCTATCCAAATGCACAGAAAAATAGGTGGCTGGAAACGCAAGGCTAAGAGAGAAATACCGCTTCATCTTTTAAAAAAAGGGGAGGAGACCGACAGAAACTCCGAGTTTAGAGAATAAAACCTGCTACTGACCAGGGGCCTGTTTCAGTAAGGATGTTCAACCAACTCGGAGTTTAAACTTGAACTCTGAGTTGACTGACTGAGAGATTAAAAACTCAGAGTTTTCAGTTTCAGAATAGCTGATCTGAGTTGGGTTAATCAACTTTGAGTAGACAAACTCAGAGTTAAGCGCGCACACCGCAACTTTAAAAAGGCATTATCCATGGAGCGCAGATATTACGAGTTCTCCAGCTGAACTTGATGTGCTCATGCAAAGTTATAGCAAATATGAGCATATATTTAAAAAAGCAACACCACTGCATCAGTAAAACAAAGACAGTTAGCGTGGGAAAACATAGCTGCTCAAGTTAATGCATAAGGTTACATTTAAGTATTTAAATAAGTATAATAAAACAAGTTATGTAATGTGTGACATTGGGCGACGCAGTGGCGCAGTAGGTAGTGCTGTTGCCTCACAGCAAGAAGGTCACTGGTTCGAGCCTCCGCTGGGTCAGTTGGCATTTCTGTGTGGAGTTTGCATGTTCTCCCTGTGTTCACGTAGGTTTCCTCTGGGTGCTCCGGTTTCCCCCACAGTCCAAAGACATGCGGTACAAGTGAATTGGGTAGACTAAATTGTCTGTAGTGTGAGTGTGAATGTGTGTGCGTGGATGTTTCCAGAGATGGGTTGCAGCTGGAAGGGCATCTGCTGCGTAAAACATGTGTTGGATAAGTTGGCGGTTCATTCCGCTGTGGCGACACCAGATTAATAAAGGGACTAAGCTGAAATGAATGAATGAATGAATGAATGATGTGTGACGTTTATTAAATGTTCATGTGAAAAAATGTTGAATTGGCCGTAATTTTAAAGTTATTTCAGATGTAATTGCATTAAATTACATAAAATAGGCCACTGCATAGTTTCTACAACAAACTTGACAAAACAAGAATGCATATAACCTTAATGTTCATTGGAAGTTTAATTTAAGGTTCCCACTTTTACACACGTTGATCAGTTTTAATAGATTTAAAAGTGAACTTCTGTGTCGCCTTTTTTATCCATCAAGTTGTAGAGAGTTGATATGACATTTAGAATGTACACAGAAAATCATGAACAAAGGAAATAAAGACTTGTTTTAAAAAGATTTAACACAATACACTCTTCGTAACACAATATTTTAGTAAATTAAGACTTTTTTAAGGAATTAAAATTTTTGATTTTGGAATTTACGACATTTTTAAGACCACCGCAGAACCCTGTTTAAACAATCATTCATTCATTTTCTTTTCGGCTCGTCCCTTTATTAATCTGGAGTCGCCACAGCGGAATGAACAGCCAACTTACGAGTACGTTTGCCCTTCTAGCCGCAATCCATCTCCGGTAAAACCCATACACACACTCATTCACACACATACACTACGAACAATTTAGCCTACCCAATTCACCTATACTGTCTTTGGACTTTGTGGGGGAAACCTGAGCACCCGGAGGAAACACGCACCCACGCAGGGAGAACATGCAAACTCCACAGAAACACCAACTGACCCAGCTGAGGATCGAACCAGCGGCCTTCTTGCTGTGAGGCAACAGCACTACCTACTGTGCCCTGTTTAAACACAATAGCCCTGGTAATTAGTTATTATAATAATGATGTAATTCTAACTCAGATACTATCAGTGAGAACTAGTAACAACTACTAGAAACAAGTTTAAACCCATAAAGAAGTTGATAAAAAAAGGGAATTGTGATCAACGTTACATGACATGTTTTTATTTATTTTATATAGCGCCAGTGTTCAAGGATGCTTTACAAACAGTAGAAGAACAAGAACTTTAAGAAGGTAGAGAAAATGGGAGACTAATAATACATAAAAATAATGACAAAAAACATGAGAACAAGTGACAAAAAAGTCATTCCTGTCTTACAATGAGTGCTTATGTGCATTTAGGAGAACTAGGCAGCACACTCAGAGCTGCAAGATGGATTTAATTTAGTTTTCTTATTATTAAAATATATGTGAATGAGGGTCAAATGACTGAGTTGGTCTTTAAGAATGAAAATTAACCTGTTTGTTCCTGCAGATCTTCATGTTTGACTCTGAATGTTTCTTCAATCTTCACATCTTCACTCTCCTCTTTAATAAACGCCATCTTTATAACTGTGGAGATCAGTCGCTTCAGCAGGGGTTTTTCTCTGTGTTTGGACACTTTATCCTGTTTAAAATGAACAAAACAATAAAAATGTTCAGTTTAAAATAAATAAAACAATGAACAGAAATAAAATACTTCTCTTCAACACTTGCTTCAACAGTTTCTTTATATGAGAGTCATTAACAAAAGAAATCAGGTAAAGTACACAAAGAGTAAGTCTGAGCAAGAAACAATAGCCACAAATGAGCTGATTAAAACTAGTGCTCCATTTCTTATATACTTAGAATGGACTGACATTGTGCTATTTAATAAACTAAACCTTCATTAAAACATAGAGGTAAAGTTGGTTTTATATTCGCACATTCGTTCATTTAGAAGTCTCTATATTTTTACCGTGTTACTTTGAATATTCGCTCGGAATTCGCAAGGAAGTATGACTTTAAAACAACAGTAACACTACCTAATGAACTGTAACATGGTTGTACTTTGATAGTCATTGGCTGCTAATATGATTTCCTATTAGAATTTCCAAAGATACTTTTCTGAAATTATATTATTAAGGAGAATGTCTGAATATCCGAATATAAAACCAACTTTACCTCTATACACACATTTGTGTTGTTTAAACAATAGCCCTCATTACTGTGAGTAAACAATACTACGTTATAAGGGTTAAAATAATATTGTCAACAGCAGGTACATCATAGCATCGAATGGAAAAACCTGAAACTTTACTCATATCAGTTTAAATCTGTGTAAAAGCTTTCAACAAAACCTTTCTCAAGTCGAATCACAGTGCGGGAGCGGCGCAACCTTATGACGTCCACACGCCACGCCAAAATAAAAGTCTTTTTTGTTTAGCTTTTTTTGACACTTACCGTTGTAGTCATGACTTATTGATACATTTCTCCCTAGTTTTACACTTTACACAACATATCTGCTTTCTCTAACATAAACAGACATTAAGTATTTTAAGCTGATCAAAACTTTTAATCCAAACATTTAACACAATTTTGAAAAACTTGTTTAATTCCACTAAATCTGAGTGTTTAAAGCAGAAAATCCCAACATTCTAAAAGGTATAACAAATAATCTGGTGGGTGTTTTGACCTGACATTTTTCAGACACATTCTTGAGACACAAAGATCTTAAATCTTGAAAAAGGGGGTAAAATAGGTAAGTAAAAAGTAAAGTACCCTTTACTACTACATGTTTTGGTTTCACTAGGTAAATACTCGGTTTCCCTCACAGTCCAAAGACATGCAGTACAGATAAACTAAATTAGCCGTAGTGTATATGTGCATGTGTCAATGTGAGAGGGTAAGGGTGTTTCCCAGTACTGGGTTGCAGTTGTAAGGGCATCGCTGTGTAAAACATATGCTGGAATAATTAACGGTTGACTAAGCTGAAGGATAGTGAGTGAGGATACTTAGATAACTAGACCTCATAACCTATTGATACATTAATATAAAATAACTTACCTTTAATTTTTTTTTGTAAAATGTTTGTTGCCATATTTATGAAAGTAGCCAAGCAGCATCACACCCTGTAATACTGCCTAACATTGCTCAAAAAGTCAGCTCATGTGTCATCATCATCCTGACACAAACTCACAGCAAACTCATGTTCATATACTTTAATAATAATTCTGTAGGCCTGTCTGTCTTTATAATAATGTCTTACATTTCACACTGAATTCTGTCCAAATATATTGACTTTTTTTTTCTTTTGCTAAAATAAATTCTTATTGTATTTGACTGTAAACTATCTTTTAATTAGGCTAGCTGCCTTATTCTTTTTAATGTGCAGCTCTCATAGATAGCCTGTTATTTCAGTGTTTTTTTTTCCAGGCTATTGAGGATATTTATGGATTCCTTCTGTCTTGTCCTCGGCTGATCACATGGAAAAAAGTAAAATAGCAGGGAAATTTTTTTATTTGATCACTGAGTTGTTTTTTCCTGTCATTTTCCTTTTCTTCTATCACATCACTTTTCAGGTGAAGGGGAAAGTGTTGCACTTATCTGAAAAAGCTTTACATGTTTTATATAATGAAGTGTGTTTTTTCTTTTAAAGGATTACACGTTTTTAAATATAATAAATAGTTTGAATGATCATTAAATATCCCAAAATGTTGTACTTTATTTAGCTTAAAAATGTGAATCCACTGAAACAGAGCTTTGTGACACTGGGTCATTTCTGCAACTATTTAATAGGATGTGAAATAACAGCACAGTGGAAGACTGTATATGATAATAATATCAGATAATAACAACACTAAAGAAAATAAACAATGTACAGTACATACAAGTGCAAACAAATGAACAAAATCTGAAATTTTAGCATTAATCAAACAACATGGAGACAACATAGGTAATGTCTTCAATAAAACATGGCGGTGAATCCATGGATGAATATACTATAGCTTACTATGAATAATTAACATTTCTGGTTAAATCACGGCAGTGAGGTCCATGTCAGCTAGGACTTAAAGGCCTTGGTAATCTGAAACAAAAGGAAGACGACAACCAGAAAGTGCACAGTAATATGGTTGAAAGTTAAAGATGGGTGGGAGGGAGGGTTACGAGCAATTTGAGCATACTTACCAGACTGTAATTCCACATGTGTTGTACAGAATTTAGAGAGAGAGGAGAGAATATGGAGTAGCCTACTCACACTCTCACTATTGCATAAAGGAAACTTATGAGGAGATGTTGTTTCACATCCAGTCCAATTCCAGCCCTTTCCCGGCAAAAGATCTCCTCTTTGAGCCATAATCATAGAGTAACTCCTCATCACTCAAAATGTCTTTAGTAGCAATGAAGAGAATGATGTCTCTATCATTAAGGACGTACAGCCTGGGCTGGATATCGGTCTTTGTCAGTCACTTGCGTTTTTGTGTGTGACTTCACACATGCGCCATTTTTGAGGTATCGCTTCCAGAGAAAACGTGAGAGAGACACATTACACGAGAGATACAAGCCATACGAGGATCAAGCTGGAGATGTACAAGAAAATAAACTAAACAAAGATGCCAGGGATCATCAATTTGATAAACTGTCTTACGTTCTGGATATAGATTTGTCTGAATTAACTGCAAACCAACGAAGTCCTGACCCCTCGTTGCTGATATTAATAATGACATACTGTGTATCATCAATGTCTTAATATACATTGTTGTAGTTTGAACACCATTAAACCACAGTACTTCTAATTATGTATTGCAGCTTTTCCCTTCGTAGTTACATCTAATATTTACATTTACAAACTATTTGACAGATGCTTGCATCCAAAGCATTTTACAAATATGAACAATAAATGTAATCAAAGCAACAGAACAAAAAATGTAAATACTATTATCATTTTAATGAGTCAAATACATTATAGAGTACATAGAGAACAATAAAAAACATTAAATAAAATGAATACATCCAACATTCAGATATGTTGAACACAAATACAGGTATTATGATGTAAGCTGAAAACCTGTAACCATTGACTTATTGTATTTGTTGGTTTTCCTACTATGGAGTCAGTGGTTGCAGCTTTTCAGCTTTCATCATGATGTCTTTATTTGTGTAAAGTGAAGAAATAAACTGATAAAGGTTTGGAACCACTTGATGGCAAGTAAATAGTAAGTTACTTTAACTTTGTGGGTGAACTTTCTATTTAGTCTAAACTACTGACTGACTTAATGTTTAACTTCGAGCAAAAGCACTTGTTTCAGTTCTTTAAAGGATTATTCAGTTCAAGTAATAACATCTTACCTTGTGTTTGGTTCTGATGTACCAGTTTTGTTTTTGTGAAGAATATAAACAACAAATGAGTTAACAACAAATCCCATGTCATCCTCCATTTATTTACATTTATACAAATTATATTTGTTCAGGCACTGAGGAAGAAGTCCTTCATGGAGCAATACATCATATTGTTTACATAAGACTATTTAAGCAGGACTAAACATCAGCAAAACATACTCACGCACACAGTGGAAGAAGAAACAGTTACAAAAATGTAAAGGAATTTGCAAAGACTGTATCAAATTAGCACAGAATGCATTTATACACCTGGGGCCTGTTTCAGAAAGGAGGTTATTTTAACCCTGAAATTAGAGAAACTCTGGGTTTTCTGTTTCAAAATGGCAGGTTTGTCAAACTGGAGAAAGCAGGGTAAGTCAAGCCTGTTTCTGAAAGAGAGGTAACTTTAACTCAGAGTCCGTTACCGTGGAAACTTACTCTGTGAACCTAACCTGGTCAGGAGCAGGTTTTATTGTCTAAACTCTGAGTTTCTGTCAGTCTCCTCCCCTTTTTTAAAGACGAAGCGGTATTTCTTGCTTAGCCTTACGTTTCCACCCACCTATTTTAATGCTCATTTTGGATATGCGCATAAAAATGATTGATGGAAACATCATGATGCACATAACTTTTGAAAATACGCATAAAAACATGCGCATAATAACTGAGTACACTCTCAGAAATAAAGGTGCGCGAGCTCACTGGGGTGGTACCTTTTCAAAAGGTACATATTTATACTTGAAGTGTCCATATTGGTACCTCAGAAGTATTATTACCTACAAATTTTAAGAGAAACACTTTTGTACTTCTCAGGTTTCAATATGTACCCTTGAGGTATTAATATGGACCTTTTAGGTACAAATTTGTACCTTTAGAGAAGGTACCACCCCAATGACAACTCGTGTTTGTGCCGTCTGTCATGTATACCCATAGGTCTGTTATTTTTACTAAAGAAGATATATTATTTAAGTTTAGCAGCAGAGCTATAGAAACTGCTCATTTCGGTTAATTTTGGCTTATTAACCAAATGTTAACCATTAACGGATTAATATTAACGGATTTCATAAAATATTATTTAATAAAAAAATAATTGACGTGCCTATTTTGTGTGACACATTAAATATTACATTTTAAAATATTTATTTATTTTAACATGCGAACAGCATACAGAACATAATAGAGCATCTTCACCTGCAGTGTTTTCAGCATAGAAAAACAGAATAAACTAAACAAAAAGAATAAAATAAATCCTGCTCTAGATCTTTCCCTTAAAGGACAAATTTAAATTACAAAACGAAAACATTGACTGAATCAGTGTTTTGTGATCAGTGAATCAGGCTGTTTGTCCAATCATGTTTATTTCTTCCATCAAATAAAAAATATTAGGCTACCTCAAATAGATCGCTCCTGTTGTCCTGTTATTATATTAAAAATTCCCTGTCAACATGTTTAATAGAATTCATTAGTTTAAAGATTATGTATTTAATTACGATTATGACTTATTTCCTCTGTCTCATTTGCGGTTCATGTGTGCGCGGTCTGCGTGTAATGAAAGACAATGACAATGAACCTAAAGGCTCTATGTTGACTTTTTGTAAGGTAATATAACAATTTTGTTGTTTACATATGATATTGCATTGTTTGCATACATGTTTTTTTAAGCTGTAAAATGAAAGCCTTAATTTGGTGCGAGGTTCATTATGCAAAAATCAAGAAAAACCCTGAATTTGTTTGATTGGTAGATTAGACTATGTAGGCTATTTAAAATTTGTATTATATAAGAACTATTAATAACTGTAATTTTCCAAATGGAAAAAAGGTTGGTTTGTTTGTTGAACACTAAATCATCATCAATAGCCTATTTATTGAGTTTATGACATGTCATTGGCAGCACAGAGCCGATCCGCATCAACTGTGCCCAGTAATATCCTTCTTTCATTTAGCTTTTTTTGACCTAATACATGCTTTTCCATTCCAAAAACGCGAGGCGCACCGCACTGCCTTTATTGATGACAAGGAAAGAAGGAGCGCGGTGCCCTTTTTTATGTCACTAGGAAACGACTGAATCAGCTGAGCCGTATTGTGCGCGAGTGTTCCTGTCAGTAATTTTTAATTGCATTATGATATTTAAGATTTGTAAAGTCATACAGCTTTGAATGACTTGAAACAGCGACCACAAGTCTCTCCTCCATCATTAAAAGCTTGCCATAGTCGTCTTGACAACACAAACACTGCTGTCACCTCAAAGGAAACCCCGCCTCTGCTTTCATTTGATTGAAGAATGAAAAAGACGCGACTGAGGTAACATGCTTTTTCGGCTCAAGCGTACATAGCGCGCAACGGCAAAACGTTAGTAAACCATTCAAAAGATGCACCTCTCAGTCTCAACGCAAAAAGCGTTAGGGACAAAAAAAAAAGGGGGACAAAAAAAACGGCACAGTATCAGGATCGGATCGGTATCTATCGATATTCAGAATTTTGGTATCGAGATCGGATCGGTTCCAAAAAAATGGTATCAGTGCATCTCTACTTCGGCCTCTTTCTCCTCCTCCTCCTGCTCCAGCTCCAGACGAAATCTTTTTAATGAAGATTTGAGGGGTGTCGAAGTCATAAATGCAGAAGAGAAGGCTGATGGTATGATCAGTTCAAAACTGGATACTGTTGTCTGGACACCTAGATTGTAATTTTAAGATTAATCTTAGTACACGTTTATAAGACTGCAAAACACGTATCTATTACTGCAACTTAAAAAAACAGAGAAACTTTAACATACTTGTACTCCTGTGTTTGGGCTGACGGGTCCTAAATGACAACTGCGTACCAACACTGTGTAAAGACATTTGTAAAGGTTCTGTCTGGCAACCAACGTGCACCTTGTTGCTCTGTGTCGATGTCGATGCCTTTGTAAGAAAACATACTTTCTTAATAACCTTTCTTCGCTGAAAACATACGATCTTTTTGTAAAAAACTTTCTTAGCTGAAAACATACCAATCTTATTGTAAACAACTGCGGACAATGTGCAAGTAACAATACAGTGAACACATTTCAACAAACATCCTATGTATACAACAAACTTTTTCTGTACCCACTACTGGTACTAGCTCTATTACAATGTTTTTCTACGGTTTCTTGTTTTCTAATGGCTAAAACCTTTCAAGTACACATTAACATTTACTGCTTAAAGTATGTCGACTGTTTTAGGAGAGCACAATAACAGTAAGCACGTGCAAACAAACATCCGAAGTAGCTTAGCCGCAGATGCTATTCATTTCGGCCTAACATTATTAGAACACTAAAGTTAGAAGTAAAAAAAAAGTGTTATACTACCTGCAACAACCAACTCTCACTTGGGGATGGCGGGGGTCTCTGAAAATGACTAAGTCCGTTGGGGGATGATGGGTCTTTCTTGCTACGTGAAAACCCAACTTAGGGGACTTATAGCGAGCGCCTGAAATGACAAAGTCCGGTTGGAAGACGGGTGGGTGTGAGCGGTGGGTGGACTTGCTTTGACCCAGGCCCAAGCCCGCCAGGCCATTCCCGACAGGAGACCACCTTTCCCGGCTCACGTGCCGGGACGTCCCGCGCCTGAAGGCACATGCCCGACGCCAATTGTCTCTGACCTGCCATTTGTTTTCGGTGACAGCATCAAATAGAGGACTTAGGTTTTGACGGTTTTGCGGTTCAACGAACCAGAGGGCTTTTGGCCAGGCTGGCTGCCCTTAGAACAAGGGTCCGATTCGCGCCAAGGCTGGCAGCCGCTTTGGCCCTGAAAGGGGGTGTCCATCCAGGGCGTTCAGACATTAGAAGCTGCCCCAGAACGAGGGTCAGATTCCCGCCAACGCTGGCAGCCGCTTTGGCCCTGGAAGGGGGTGTCCATCAAGGGAGTTTCAGACATTAGAAGCTGCCCCAGAACGAGGGTCCAATTCCCGCCAAGGCTGGCAGCCGCTTTGGGCCCTGGAAGGGGGGTGTCCATCAAGGGAGTTCAGACATTAGAAGCTGCCCCAGAACGAGGGTCCAATTCCCGCCAAGGCTGGCAGCGCTTTGGCCCTGGAAGGGGGTGTCCATCCAGGGCGTTGAGACATTAGAAGCTGGCCCAGAACGAGGGTCCGATTCCCGCTAAGGCTGGCAGCCGCTTTGGCCCAGGAAGGGGGTGTCCATCCAGGGCGTTCAGACATTAAGAAGCTGCCCCAGAACGAGGGTCTGATTCTCCCGTCAAGGCTGGCAGCCGCTTTGGCCCTGGAAAGGGGTGTCCATCCAGGGCGTTCAGACATTAGAAGCTGGCCCAGAACGAGGGTCTGATTCCCGCCAAGGCTGGCAGCCGCTTTGGGCCCAGGAAGGTGGAGTCCATCCAGGGCATTCAGACATTAGAAGCTGCCCCAGAACGAGGGTCTGATTCTCCCGCCAAGGCTGGCAGCCGCTTTGGCCCTTGGAAGGGGGAGTCCATCCAGGGCATTCAGACATTAGAAGCTGCCCCAGAATGAGGGTCTGATTTCTCCCGCCAAGGCTGGCAGCCCCGCTTTGGCCCTGGAAGGGGGTGTCCATCCAAGCGTTCAGACATTAGAAGCTGCCCCAGAACGAGGGTCTGATTCTCCCGCCAAGGCTGGCAGCCGCTTTGGCCCTGGAAGGGGGTGTCCATCCAGGGCGTTGAGACATTAGAAGCTGGCCCAGAACGAGGGTCCGATTCCCGCCAAGGTTGGCAGCCGCTTTGGCCCTGGAAGGGATGTCCATTCACAGCGTTCAGACATAAGATGCTGTCCCAGAACGATGGGTCCGATTCCCGCCAAGGCTGGCAGCCGCTTTGGCCCAGGAAGGGGGTGTCCATCCAGGGCGTTAGACATTAGAAGCTGCCCAGAACGAGGGTCTGATTCTCCCGCCAAGGCTGGCAGCCGCTTTGGCCCTGGAAGGGGGTGTCCATCCAGGGCGTTCAGACATTAGAAGCTGGCCCAGAACGAGGGTCCGATTCCCGCCTAGGCTGGCAGCCACTTTGGCCCTGGAAGGGGGTGTCCATCCAGGGCGTTCAGACATTAGAAGCTGCCCTAGCAAGTGCGTCCGACCACCGCCACTTGCCGTCCACCAGGTGCATGGCAAATACGGAAGTCTTATGTTAACTGTTGTTAGAACTACGTGCCGTTGGTGCACCTTTTGCACCTCAAAAAACTGAACGATGTCAGGTGGTGGAACTAGGCAAGGCTGATACGCCCCAGCTACCTTTGAAGTTTAATATCTGCAGATGGTAGCAAGGGGGAGTGGGTGGTGCACCAGAGCCAGGTGGGTCACCAACGATATGTCTGCCTGGCACGCGCAATTAGCCAAGTCTGTGCTCCTTGGCTTAAGTGTGGTGTGCCACGGCACTGCTGAAGATCAGGTGTCAATTCAGGGCTCCTACGGAACTGGAGCTTGCACCGGAAAGGGTGAGCCCCGCGGGCATAGTGGGTCTGGCTTCGGGGGCTGGGGGTTTTGGAAGCTAATAGCCCCAGGGCCCTCTGAGCCTAGATTTCGGCCCCGGAAAGGGTGAGCCCCCCGGGCATAGCAGGTCTGGCTTGGCTGGGGGTTTTTGGAAGTCAATAGCCCCAGGATCCTCTGAGCCTAGAGTTTGGCCCCGGAAAGGGTGAGCCCCCTCGGGCAGAGCGCGTCTGGCTTCGGGGGCTGGGGGTCTTGGAAGCCAATAGCCCCAGGGCCCTCTGAGCCTAGAGTTCGGCCCCGGAAAGGGTGAGACCCTTTCAGTGGGAGAGAACCCAGATGGCCCGTCTGGTTTTGACCGAGCCTGTCCGCTGCTCTGCCCGCCTGCCCGATCCCCTCCGGGCAGGTGGGGGTTGGTTTGCGGGGCTTGGTAGTCTCCACCAGGGTAAAACAAGCCGGGGCCAGTGGTGCAGGCTACGGGTCTAGGTTGGCTCCAGGCCCCCCTCCTCTCTTGTCTGTGTGGTACCCGGTTCGGTATAATGATTATAATGGTTGTGGTTCCATTGTGGAAAGAAAAGAGAAAAGCAGCAGTGAGGCTGCCCCGAAATGGTGCATGTTCGATGGGGCTCATACGGTTCCCTTGAAAGGGGAAAGAGTAATTGAAAAGCCGTGCAAAAGCTCCCACGGCTAGGCGCAGTTAAAGCTGCCCCAAACGGTGCATGTTTGATTGGACTCATACGATCCCCTTGAAAGGGGAAATAGGAAAGGAAAAGCCGTGCAAAAGCTCCCACGGCTAGGCGCAGTTGAAGCTGCCCAAAACGGTGCGTGTTTGATGGGACAGACTTATTTTAAAAAAGCACAAGTCCCCCAAAAGTCGTAACAGCTTCTAAAATGGGCATTGAAAACCTCGGTTGGCTAAAAGGATCTGAAGGCATGTGCTAACACCCCAGGTGCGGGGGGGGGGGGGGGGTCGGCCCCTTTAAGTAGGTCCACCAGCGCCGTGACGCGGAAGTGGACGCCTCCGCTGCCTCCTTTTGAACAGGTCCACGTGGTGTGTGGGTCTCTTTCCCCGGCTTTCCCCCTTTGGTCTTGGACGGTCATGGCCGAATGTGCGCTCTGCCTCAATGTCTACAGCCGGCTCTCACCGCACCTGTGTCGGCGGCTACAAGGTGACGAACCGGGACGAGAGAAGGCTCTTGCTCTCGCTCGCCGCTGGCCGTGTGGACATGCGGAAGACGCTGTGTCCGGTGCCCGGCTGTCGGAGGACACCGGCCCGGCTAGACAGACACCTAAAGATGCACGCGGAGCTCTCTGCCTCGGCCCGGAAGGAGGCCATGGACAGAGCAAAGCACCGGAAGGTAAGCCAGGATTTGTGGTGGTTGCAGTCCACTCACCCGCCGGTTCCCGTCGTCTCTCGACTAGCGTCGTCGGAGGAAGGACGAGCAGGACCCCGACGCCGGGTGTCCGTGCGCCAACCCCCGCTGCAGGCTCGCTACAGAGCGCATCCAGGCCCAGCTCTCAGACCTCAGAATGCAGGTGGACAATGTGAGGTGCACCCTGGGCAAATTCACACGGCAGTATAGGGAGTTGCGGTGGGGAGAGGAGGAGAAGAAGAAGAAGGTCTTCTCCTGCACCAGCACCATCCTCCCCCGTTACGCCCTCCGGCCCCCTGGAGGTCTACGACCCACAAAAGTATCCATACCCAGATCACGTTCCAGCCCTCAGTTGAGTATGGGTTCTGTTGGGCTTGGTGGTGGTGGTGGTATATCATTACAGCTGACCTTTGACTTTCGTCCCCGTTCTGCAGACCAACTATTGGAAAAGTTCGAGGGTTTCCAACTGGGCAGCGACCCCACCTCTCGTCTTCGAAACAACATTGCCTGGAAACTTACAAGGATCAAGGCCTTCCTAGGGTATATGGCGAAAGGGAATGCCCATCCAGAAAGTTTCCTATTAAACCAGACAGCGCGGATCCGAGCTTGGACTGCTCTTCTGGGCCAAAGGTGCATGGCCGAGCCCACCAGGCAGCATTACTTCAAGAATGTGGCCCAGTTCCTCAATTACCTATCGGAAACCCCGCAGGCCTCCTGCCGCCTCTCCAACACCGCCCTGGTGCTGATTCGCAGGGAGCTGAGAGCTCTCATTCGGGGCATACGCCGGAATGTTGTGGTGCACGAGGTGCGAATGCAGCAGGCGAAAGCAGGCAGATTGATTTCCAAAGCCAGCCTGGTTCGCTGTCACCAGACGGCTGGAAGAAACATCCCTGCCCTTCTAGGTAAGTGTTATGTCAGCCAAGGTGGTGGAAACACTGACCCTCCTTTTTTTTACATTTCTTTTCTTGGGCACCAACAGCTCTTAGCTAAACCAGCCCAAGTCGTGTACTTGTACGCTCTCCCCGCCTTTGATTGGTAAGACAAAGAAAGCACATTCTTCAGAGGATCGCCGGAAGGTGGCACACTTCATGTGTCATGACACTTCAACCTCAGATAAGTTCTACGCACTTCACCTCGGCCCTCTGCAAGCTTTTCTTTCTCTACAGATGCCGTGTTTCTCTGGTTAGTTGTTGATTTAATCTATTCTGACATGTCGAACTCCTGCTTTGCTATGGTTCGGACCGTCTTTGCCTAGAGCTTTTATATTTTATGTTCTAATTTTTTACGTCAGCCTATCAGCACAGCGCTCAAATGGCAAACGTTCTGGACCAGAACTTCACTAACAAAAGCGTTGACTAAACAACCTCCCGCTGCAAACAGCTTACATTCCTGAGACGGGGAAACCACAGATGGCTGGCTGTGACATTGCCCCTGGTTCAGAATCGTACTTCGGCCCAAAATGCCACAGACGTCTACAAAAGATTGCAATTCTTGAAACAAAGTGACCTCTGATCCGAGCAGAAGCGTTCGTTCACCCAGTGACAAATAAAATGACGACCTTTCACGGTCTGCATTCGTTCCGTCAGTAATAGCGGCCGGCCGGCAAATATGATTCTGAGATTCCACAGGGCACATCCGCTAGACGGACGAAAGCCACCGGGGGCTCCCTTTGCGCGTTCCTTGACTTGGCCTAGCAGCTTTGAGAAAAGACCATTCGAGTCGTTGTTCGCCGCGTCAGAGCAGACACCTCTAACAATGGGTAGGCAGGCCTTCCTCAAATATGCCAAGCTTGCTGCTTGCCTGGAGCGCAAAACGCTGGACAAGCCACTCGTCCAACGAGGAGCCGCGATTGTGTACAGTTTGATTAGACCCTGGGCCAATCGGAGGGCTGCATTGTCTAAAGTTTAAAATCACGCGGCCAATCGCTGCTGAGGATTTTCTACAATTTCTCTAGCTCTGGACTAGACGTTTATCGGGTCAGAAAGCTCATCTGCTGTCGAGATAAATTCATCTGCTGTAGAGATTTCAAGTGGTAAGTTATTTTTATACTGTTATATTGATGCACTGTATGTTTTGGTCACATCACGTTTGAAATATTTCACTTTTTGTGCAGTATTTTGTCTGTGCTCGTGACGCTGCGCCTTCAGAAAGTACACCTGTCGTAGAGATTTCATGTGATAAGTTATTTTTATACTGTTATATTGATGCACTGTATGTTTTGGTCATTTCACATTTGAAATATTTCACTCTTTGTGCAGTATTTTGTCTGTGCTCGTGACGCTGCGCCTTCAGAAAGTATACCTGTCGTAGAGATTTCGTGTTATAAGTTATTTTTATAAGGTTATATTGATGCATGTATGTTTGGTCACTTGACATTTGAAATATTTCACTCTTTGTGCAGTATTTTGTCTGTGCTCGTGAAGCTGCACCTTCAGAAAGTACACCTGTCGTAGAGATTTCGTGTAAGTTATTTTTATAAGGTTATTGATGCACAGTATGTTTTGGTCATTTACGTTTGAAATATTTCACTCTTTGTGCAGTATTTTGTCTGTGCTCGTGACGCTGCGCCTTCAGAACGTACACCTGTCGTAGAGATTCGTGTGATAAGTTATTTTTATAAGGTTACATTGATGCACAGTATGTTTGGTCATTCACGTTTGAAATATTTCACTCTTTGTGCAGTATTTTGTCTGTGCTCGTGACGCTGCGCCTTCAGAACGTACACCTGTCGTAGAGATGTCGTGTGATAAGTTATTTTATAAGGTTATATTGATGCACAGCATGTTGTGATCGCTTCACATTTGAAATATTTCACTCTTTGTGCAGTATTTTGTCTGTGCTCGTGACGCTGTGCCGTCAGAAGTTCGCCCATTACAGAGATTTCGTGTTGTAAGTTATTTTATTCTATTATATTAATGTTTTGGTCACATCATGTTTGAAATATTTCACTCTGTGCAGCATTTGGTCTGTGCTCGTGACGCTGTGCCGTCAGCAAGTTCACCTGTCATAGAGATTTCGTGTGGTAAGTTATTTTTATCTGTGATATTAATTACATGTATATTTGGCTGCACAAAACCTGAAAGATTTAGCTTTTGTATTATTTTCGAGTCGCGGTGATGGCTCCATATAGTAAACAGTTGTTTCATTAAACTATAGCAACAAACATGCTAATAAATAAATATCCCTTTATATACAGCAATATATGTGACCATGGCGATTATTATCATAGTTGTTACTATGAGAAGCTAAGAAAATCTTAAGATCTTAATGCCTGGGACAAAACATATGATCAACACTTGTATTTGTTATCATAAGAATATAGTAAAATCGTAATTCCCATAGACTAAATAATATATCACTGATTCTCAAGGCCTGGGACAAAACATATCCAGCAATTACTGCTACAAGGTTTAAAATAAAAATGTGCATGCATTATATATCATTTGTTGTGTTTTTAAGTATTATATGTGTAAATGATAAGAGATTAATGATAGAACGTATTTAACATCCTTAGAATGTATTTTACCTCCTTATATCAACCATATGGAGGTTGATATTAATAGCTGCCCGTTTTGTTATATGAAAACACAAAATACAACTGTAAGCATTTAAAAAAAATGTTTGATTTAACAGAGCAATTGATGGATTCAAGGTATTTAATATAGAAATTCATGTTTTCATCGCCACTGTCAATGCATCATCTCTGTCAGCACTGTTAAGCCTTGTTAGATCATTCTTTTGCTATTTCATTTATTTGTTAAACAATTAATGTTAAAAAAATAAATGCAAAAAAAAAAGGCTTACACAAAATGTCATTTTAATACTTCATCATGAGCTCTTGTATTTGCAGAGCTAAGACCATATTTCCTGTGTGTATTTATTATGCTTATAAGTGTCACCGTACCTGTCTCAGCGCTGTTTACTACTGAGTGTTTTATTTTTGCTTTGCCTGAGACGCTCATTTCAATAAAGACTTTGTGTTTTCTGCAATTGAGTTCACCTCTTCCTTGACCCTGACAGGAACATACTGACCAGCATGAACTCAGCAGAAGACGCTGATATTCGCCAAGCGATCACCCAACAAGGCGCATTGCTGGGCCGACAACAGGAGGAAATCGCGGCCTCCCACCAAGCGTTTACGGAGATGTCCCGACAACTAGCGGCGCTCGCCGAGCGCTTTAATCAGCTGCAGCTCACCTCCCGAACCCTCCAGCAGCCCTCCTGAACCCTCCAGCAGCTCTTCCGGATCCTCCAGCGGCTGCTTCATTGGAGCAGGATAACCACTCCACGTCAGGCCGAACCTCGTCTAAACCCACCTGCTGCTTACTCTGGTGAGCCCGACTCTTGTCGATC
>CAIGQS010000105.1:100611-212279 GCA_903798195.1 Danio kyathit
CGTGAAAGTGTAAGTTATTAAAGTTGGTTTTATACTCACACATTCATTCAGTGACAACTTGTGACACACTCCCTATTTTGTTTACCACGGCACTTTGAGTAGTCGCTCTGAAATAACCTGCAAGTGTGACTTGAAAACAACATTACCACTGTTTATTTGACTGTGAACAATGTTGTATTTTGACAGTCATTGGCTGCTAATATGATTTCGCTATTTAGAGTTTGCAAATAATACTTTTATGAAATTAAATTATTAAGGAGAAAGTCTGAATGTGCGAATATAAAACCAACTTTACCTTTATGTGTAATTTCACATACCCTGCCGTAAGTTCAGGTGTAGTTCGCTGTCAGAATGCAGTTGTTCAGCTTGTTGATGATCACCCAGGCCTTGTATAACGTTAGTTCCGTCTTTTTTTCCTTGTCTTTGGCTCGGCAGATCCTCGGTTTTTAGCACACATAGTTTTGAATCTGCTAATCAGGGAACATTATTTCTTGCACATGACCACACAGAACAATATGTTGGCATCCAAACACTTGTAGGCCTATAACTTCTCTCGTAAAATCCCTTGGAGCTTCAATGAGATTGTATATTTGGGGCTGGATGCTTGGTCATTTCGTCTTATTTAGTATCCATTGAGAGGGTGCTATCGCAAATGGACCTGTCAGACGAACGCCGCTCACTTTAACATTAATTTTGCCGAATCACCGTGCTTATTACCGGGTGACAAGCTGTTATAATACGCTGAAAGCATTATGTAAATAATATATATAATATGTAATCAATCTAACTTATTTCTAAGACAACAACAAACTCTGAACCGCATCGGATGTCATTCCCTCGCTGTAAATGCTAGCGCTCCCGGTTTTTTCTGCCACTTCCCTGCACGCGCATCCTGAATGTTTACAAACATGGTAATTGGTCTATACGTGTTATTAATTTCATTTTTATTTATTTTACCATAGTTGAACTTGTTAAAGTTTGGAAAAAGTTAAATAGCTGCAACTATTTGGGCAAAATATATATAAAAGATCTTAAAATATTATTTTGATTATTCTTGTGTTTTGTCACAAAACAGATTTATTAAACAGATATATATATTAAAATAATATTTTAGTCACCAAACATATTCAGAAATTGAAAGATAATACAATAAAATTCAAGCAAAATATTGAAAAAAAATTACAACCTACACAATTTTAACAAAATGTAACAAGCATTTAGTTTGGGCTAGCTTTTGCAGATGGACATTGCTTTCCAATGTCCTTGATGGGTGAGTGGGGGAGTGTCTTTTGTCTCTACAGGTGTGAATTATTCATGACCATTGTCACTCATATACCTGAGACGAGCCAAACAAACTTAACAAAATGTAAATCTTTGTAATGTTTCCTTTGAATGAGAGAATAAAATAATTTTTACATAATTGTGAAGTAAATATTCTAGCCTACCAGACTGGTTACTTAAAAGTCTTGTTCAGGCACATTTAGTGTGTTTTTGGACCTTATTTCAGCTACATTTTCTTCTCCAAATCCTACTAACCACACATAATATTTTTCTTTCTAAAAAACACAAGCATGTACATCAATAATTGTCACGTATTGTTGTAGCACAGTTTGTGCTGAATACAAATAAAATACACGTTGGCCAATACTATGCAATAAGTCGCTGAAATTAGTACAAATGTCAGGGCATGTCAAAACATCTCGGGGGCCCCAAAATCACCTCAGACCCCTGAGGGTTAAAAGCTTAAGAAAATAAGTGCGTTTTCAGTGACCTCTGAAAAGACTCAAAAGTTGGAGCTGTTCTTAAGGAGAGTGGAAGATCGTTCCAGAGTCTTGGAGCTGCCACTGAAAAAGCTCTATCACCTCGACATTTTAAGCGTGATCGTGGAACTGTCAAATTAGCCATCATAGCACATCCTACACGTTAATTAACCTGTTCTCCTTTTTCAGTTCTACTTGTGTGAACAGAAATAAACCTCTAACACACATAACAAAATTTTCATTATTAGTTTTTTAGAAAAATCAGAGATTTAAATATGTTTCTTTACCTGATTGTACCGTCAGATACACATAATAACCAGCGTCTAGTATCCCAGGACCACTAATCTCCACACCGCACCAGTAATATCCAGAGTCTGACTCCTGCAGATTCTGCCAATCCACTGTAAAAATACTCTGCGCTGGATAATCAATGATGGAAAATTTATTTCTTGGGCCATTTCCAAAAACCAATATAGTGCAAGAGTCCCAAAACATCCCCTGACACCAGTACTTGTAGTTTTCTTTATATTGTTCTTCATATAGACATGCAATAATGCCTGGTGATCCAGATTTCACTCCTATATTCAGATTATTATTCCAAGCTCCATCTGTAGAGAGATTAAGTGTAAAAAGAAAACACATTAGAACATAATCTAAACACACACTCATGAAGTAAATGTATACTGAAGAATAACTAGCATTAAACAATTGTAACGCATTAGGTAAACAAGAGACCAAATAATATAACAATGTAATTTTAAAAAGAATTATAACTATTTACCTGAGATGTGAAGTAAAACCACAGTGAGAATCAGAGTGTGAATCATGTCTGCAGTGGAGTGTGTGTGTCTCTCTATGTGTGTGTGTGTGTGAGGAGCTGATCACTTTATTCTCGGACTCAAGTTTGAACATGAGCAAAGGTTATTCTGCAGCCAGCAACATCACACTTCATCATGTCTCTCACAACAGCACAACATTTCACTTTTGAGTTTCCTGTTTGTGAGCAGTTGATGTTGAATGTCATGTATCATATGAATCAGCAGAATCTCTTGTTCAGTTTGATAATTTAATATACATAATGTATTCATAAAATTGGTCTAAATACTAAAGTAAATGATGGCTGAGAAAAAAAAAACATGTCTAACACAGCTGTCATAATGGACTCATAAAAGCTAAAGGTATTATTATTAATATATGAAAATGTTCATGATTTATTAATTCATTACCTTTTCATTTTAATTCAGAGTTCAACATGAGGCAAAGTTCAGGGAAAGGGGTTCATGTTTGGTATAAAAACGTCTGAATGATTACATTTGAAATCCATTAAAGCAGGGGTTCTCAACCTTTTTCACTTTGGGGCCCACTTTTTTTCTCCGAATCAATATTTATAGGCCCACCTGTCTGACATTTTCTCTAAAATGTTTGTATGAAATGCTCATTTAAACCTTTATTTATTATTATATTATATTATATTATATTATATTATATGCGACGCAGTGGCACAGTAGGTTGCTGGTTTGAGCCTCGGCTGGGTCAGTTGGCGTTTCTGTGTGGAGTTTGCATGTTCTCCCTGCGTTCGCGTGGGTTTCCTCCGGGTGCTCCGGTTTCCCCCCACAGTCCAAAGACATGCGGTACAAGTGAATTGGGTAGGCTAAATTGTCTGTAAGAATCCACCCACCGGCCCAATGACGGAATCCAGTGTTGTGGTCGAAGGTATCTGCGTGTATGTCTTTTCGGACGCTTCTGGAAAAGTTGTTACTTCATTAAAATTTATTGACCAATTTAACCTCTGACTTTACGCATACTTTAATCTGACTCCAATTCTTTTATTATCAATTCACCATTCACGTTTATCTGATCATATCTGCAGTTGTGATATAATTTAGAATTTGATATTTTCTTGGGTCTGATATTCTAATTGTACGTTCATTAGGGCCAATCGCCGTTCAGAGTTCCACGCCCCGGGTTTTTGCGTTTCTTCTCACGGACAGAATGGAAGACACTCTGAAATTAGTCAGAGGATACGGGATGAATTAATATTTAATTAGGCTGGTTGTACAATACTAACTCATGCCAAAAGAAAACATCTCACTTAATCAAGATCCGTAACTTGCTAGTCTCAGTGGTTATAGAATTAAAAAGATCTCCAAGCTACGGGTGCGATACTACGTATAGTCTATGGGTCTAATAATTTCCATAATTATGCCGCCATAAAGGTAGCGAAAAGGCTCCACTTAATCTACTGGATACAATGAATTCAGAATACTCCAGAATTAATCAAAAGGGTTAACATTTATTTTGCCAGGCAGGTAAAAACATCATTTAAATTGAATCGAAAGGAATATAAACACAACTGATCAGCATAACATATAAACACAAGTACAAATACAAGATTAAAAATAATTTGATAAAGTCAGCATACCTGGCAATATGAGAGACACACAAAGGCTGTGCGGGAAGTCTGGCTACAGAAGCTTCCCCAAGTAGTTTCCCAAGACTCCTTAAATACCCATTAACATCTTATGACACAGTCATGAATATTTAGCACCCAAATATTTGACTAGGCTTTCAGAGTTAATTAACCACCAAAAATCACATATTTGTTTGGGGTGAAAAAGTTTATCCAGAGATCTTTATTAGGGGTTGTCATCCCTAGGAGAGAAAAACCATTTACCAGTTTATCTTTTAATTAACATCTGTGAACACAGGAATGTCCTTTGTTCTCTGAGTTAATTAACTACAAAGGTTTATCAATGAGTTTGGGTAAATAGTGCAAAAAGAGTTCACCAGTTTATCTTTTCATTAACATCTGTAAACACAAGAATGGTCTCTGGGTTAACTCCCGACAAAGGTTTATCAATTTGTTTGGGGTAAATAAAGTTGAAAGAGTTCACCAGTTTACCAACCACACCTGAATGATTATAATTAAAAAACAACACCAGTAGGGGAGAGGGATGGGGGTGAGAAGGATGCTTCTCGTGTCTCCTTGCCCAGATTCCAGAGTTTTTATGACTTTATTGCAAGAGATGTTTGTTTGATTAAAATCCAGTAAAATCCAGTCTTACATGTCCGTAGTGTATGAGTGTGTACGCATGTTTCCCAGAGATGGGTTGCAGCTGGAAGGGCATCCGCTGCGGAAAGCAAGTGCTGGATAAGTTGGCGGTTCATTCTGCTGTGGCGATCCCAGATTAATAAAGGGATTAAGCCAAAAAGAGAATAAATTAATGAATATATTATATTATATTATTATAACAAATATATATTATACATTTGTTGTGCCTTCTATTATTTTCTATTATCAGCATTTAATAAAAAAAATATAATTTTATTTAAATTTTATTATATATAAAACACTGTAAAAATGCAGGGTTCCACACAATTCATTCATTCAACACGAATTGATTAAGTTAACTTTTAACAAATTTAGGTGGATTGAACATAAAAAATTAAGCTGTCCCAATGAAATCTCAAGAATTGTGTTGTTTCAGTTCATTTTAATTAAGTAGTTTGAAAAAGAGTGTATATTATATAATTTTATTATATATATAAACATACACAGATTCAAAGAGAACCACAGCTCAACAGGGATATTACAAAAGACCAGCTTCTGCTTTAAACTGGACTGACTGAATATCTACTATTAAATATCCACTATTCAAAAATATAGAAAAATGTCAAATACAGTAAAACCCTCTAAATCTGTTGAAATGTGTAGATCTGATGGTGGTTGAGTTTGCAGTTGGATATTAATGGGAGATCGCTGACAGAAACAGTGAACAGATCCGCCAGAGCGCATCTGAATCATATATGCAAGTTTATTTTACATTCTATGGCAGAAACAGCATTGAGCCTCGCTAGATCCTCCTGTATGGGCGCGCGTCCCTTATAAAACACTCACAGGACATTTATTTTGGACAACTATGCAGATATAATAAATAGTTCACACAAAAATACACAAAGAGAGACTTTCACTTCACGCATAGTTTGTGAACAGACTTACGTGTACTAAGTCTGTTTTTGCACCAAGTTTGATGTAATCAATAAAAGAACAGGAGAAAGCGCATTATTTCAATCATTTAAATATAGCATAATAATGCAATCCAAAAAATTATAATATAATATTGAGATTTACCTTTAATCTCACAGCCCACCTGCAGGATAGCTGAGGCTCATTAGTGGGCCCACTGGTTGAGAATCCCTGCATTAAAGGATGTTAAAGCATAAATATGAGGGAAACATACTGCAAAACAACTGTAGCAGCCATCTTCAGTTCCTCAAATCCCAATTATGAGGCCTACATTAAAAAATTAATTATTAAAATATTTAAAAAATAATTCTAAATTTGTTGTGGCTCATTAACAAGCTAAATAAATAAAGAATGTGTGAATGTGTACAATGGGTGTTCAAATTAACCACAAAAACACACAAGCATATGAAATAGTAACCTCTGAACATTAATGCACACAGACTGACTTCTGCTTTAGTGCACGGACATCAGCAGAGCAGTGAGGTTCACACATGTGCAGATAATATCAAAGAATCATTTTCTATTTATGCTTTTCTAAAAACAAATGCTACACGATATTGCACTAAGATTAGATTTCATGGAAAGTTAAACCCTCAAACCACATCACACCATATATTAAATACAAAGATTATGTGGCAGGTTGCATTTCTCATTGTGGACATTTGCTACTGGCCTAACATTTAAACTGCAGCCAAACTTTAACATTTTTCATTCTGCTCACTTCCTATTACCACATTAAAACTCTGTTTCCCAATTAATGCCTAATAATAATCTTTCTCATTACTCTGATGCTCTAATATAAATGTATAACAGCGCTATGAAGTGGACAACAACAAAACTACAAACAATTAAATTCAAGGATTCCAATGGTCTTTTTAACATGGAAAACTACACTTTTTTATCTGTAAAAAGGCAAACAGAAAAAGAGAAACAGAAAGATAATGTTTTTTAATTTACACAGTTTATTTCTTGAACCGAACCTCACTTCTGTACACTCATTGCCAGTGGTGTAAAGTAACTAATTACAAATACTCAAATTACTGTAATTGAGTAGTTTTTCTCAGGAATTGTAATTTACTAAGTAGTTTTAAATTGTGTACTTTTGCTTTTCCTTGAGTACATTTCTAGTGCAGTATCTGTACTTTTACTCCACTACTTTCTTTCAACATGCAGTAATTACTTTATTTTTCTTGTCCATGGGAATAGAAAAATCAGTTTTGTGATTCCTGTCCAATCAAATCACACATACCGTAGAAGGTAAATCGCATCATAATGAACTACCTCAAGACGTGTGCACTTTATAATTGCAGCAAACAGTTTGGAAGTATTAAAAGTGTCCATGAAGATGTCCAAAATCTTTTCGCGCATTGACCCAGAGACTGTTTAGATGCATGTCACTGATGAGAAGATGACGGATGTTTCAGGGTTTCTGCAGATATCATAATGTCAAATTTAAGACTTTTTAAGACCTAATTAAGACCATTAAGTATTAAATTTAAGACCTGGCTATATCATAGAGCTGCACGATTCTGGCTAAAATGAGAATCGCGATTCTTTTGCTTAAAATAAAGATCACGATTTTCCTCACGATTCTATAAGTGTAAATCAAAGGTTAATGCACAGTAATGTGATGTCATCAGAACACAACCATTAATAAATCTGAAGTTGAATTATTATGTTTGAGACATATGCTTGCAATCTGTCACTGACAACATTATTAGAACATTTTTTCACAGGTAAAATTATTAAATGTATGTATGTATGCATGTCATTATCAGAATCCCTCTTGCATTATATTCAACTTTATACAGGCTAGAGTAGTTATACTGACACTGTTAAACATTTATTCTCATGCACAAGACTCTGTGTTCGCTATGAAAGGAAAACATATTAAATGCTTGTCGTAATCATAACTCTAAAATGCGATATGATCATTTAAATGATGTGCGCGTGCCTTAGGTTTCATTTTCACTGCTAAACGCTGTTCATACTTCCGTGTGGCTCCCAAACGATCACTCTGTACCACAAACTGAATGTTATTTACAACTTTATTACCTGTTATTCATAGCCTATGCAGGTTCTGTTTACTAAAGTATACTTCATTCACAGGCGCGCGCCTGCCCTCTCTGTGGTAACAGCTCACGACAAGGTCAGCTCACGTCACGTCACGTGTGATTTCGCGGCCGTGAATACATCATTACGTTAAGACAGAAATGTCATTTTTGGGTGATTTATACCTTATATATAAACAATATGTGACTCTTTCAACACTATTTGGAGATGTCTATGTTGCTAAGCTACGTATATAATACAATGTGAAGACTTGTGCGGCCGCCTTTTTTCTCTCCTGAACTTGAAAATATGATTGGCAGAATCGTAGAAATGCTGGATTAAGATCGTCTAGGGGGTCAAATCGAGATCACGATCTTTTAATGATTAATCGTGCAGCTCTTACTATATCACAATATCAAAAACATGCGAGAGAAAATGCAAAAATCAGAAAATTAGTGGTAAAATAAATTTATTTGAATTGAACTGTACTGAAGACAGGTTAGATGGACAACTGAACTACAAAAAAAAACCTCTTAAGGCTGATTTATACTTTCACTGTGCACCTCCGCTGACTGTGCGTGCACCTCACGAAACGGACAAGGCTTTTATACTTGACACGTTCGCCGTTGTGATATTCTTTAAAACGACAGGGGCCAGTTAAAGAAACCCACCGTAAAGTCAGACAGATAAACAGAGATTTAGTAAGTTTCCGGAACTACATCATATCATTAATATCGTTCAAGAATTTAAAACTAATTATTTTTAATTATTTTTATAATTTATTATAAAAATTACAAAGATTTTTATAACCAGTCAAGATTTTTTAAATCAAACTTTGATGCATCACTTGCTTTTGTTCATATCTCTGACAGTTCTACCTATTAAAGTTAAATATCAATGACAAGAGAAAATGGGTTGCTCTACAATTATATTTTTTATTATGATAAGTATAAAAGCAAAAAAAAGCTTACTAAAAATACTGACCATTTTATTTTATTTTGCCCACTCAACAATTCACACATTACTGTCTGGCTAGTTTCTGTCCTACAAAGGCTAAAAAGGCAATAATGGTCCAACATTCCTGACCATTATCACCAATAAAGCCCAGAATTTGGGCCTCAGTATATTGTAAACTGATAGGTTCATATATTCTTTTCCAGTTAATAAAGACATAATTTGTCACTTAATTTTAGTTTGTAGATATTAACCACACGGGTCTCCACTTTTGCCATGGTATCTTTTTTTTTTTTTTTTTAACAAACTTATCCCTCAGGTTTTTCCAAACTTTTACAAAAACTTTTCTCGTTTTCCATGGCTGTTGCAATTTCTAGCCAAGAATTATTGGTCATCTGGTTATCTCTATGATGATCACGCATGGACAGACTGTTTCAGACAAAATCTCTTCAAAGTGTTTCATATTCAACTCAAATCAAACGTGGCGCCACGCGAACCGGTCACCGAAATCTGTTCACACTGCCAGCCGAAATCATGTCGCGCGCACCAAAAGCGAACCTCCACAAGCACAGCAATGACGTCACATTCGCAGCGCGCACTGGGCCCAATAACAGAAAGCTGATTGGCTGTTGCATGCTGGTCTCATTTGTAGTTGTAATGCTGCAAATTACATTAGGACTAGTGTAGTTAAGGACTACAACACCACGAAAACCAAGCAACAACAACAACACAAATAATTTAAATGAGCATTAGATGTAGCTTTACATGGTTATCGGAAAAATAAGACCTGAGCAAAAATATTTAAGACCTAGAACAGCAAATTTAAGACTTTTTAAGGCCTTAACCCTCAGGGGTCTGAGGTTACTTTTGGGGCCCCTGAGATGTTTTGACATGCCCTGACATTTGTGCTAATTTCAGCTACTTATAACATGGTATTGGCAAACATGTATTTTATTTGTATTCAGCACAAACTGTGCTACAACAATATGTGACAATTATTGATGTACATGCTTGTGTTTTTAGAAAGAAAAATATTATGCGTGGTTAGTAGGATTTGAAGAAAAAAATGTAGCTGAAATAAGGTCCAAAAAACACTCTAAATGTGCCTGAACAAAACTTTTGAGTAACCAGTCTGGTAGGCTAGAATATTTACTTCACAATTATGTAAAAATTATTTTATTCTCTCATTCAAAGGAAACATTATAAAGTTTTTACATTTTTTAAGTTTGTTTGGCTCATCTCAGGTCTATGCGTGAGTGACAATGGTCATGAATAAAATAACACACCTGGAAAGACAAAAGACACTCCCCCACTCACCCATCAAGGACATTGGAAAGCAATGTCCATTTGGAAAAGCTAGCCCAAACTAAATGCTTGTTACATTTAGTTAAAATTTTGTAGGTTGTAATTTTTTCAATATTTTGCTTGAATTTTATTGTATTATCTTTCAATTTCTGAATATATTTGGTGACTAAAATTTAATTTTAATAAATATATCTGTTTAATAAATCTGTTTTGTTTAAATGCATCAAAATACACTGCCTATTCACTGAAAAATGGAGGGAAATATTTGAAATGGTATAAAACGTGTTTGCAAAACTGTTGTAATAAAAACTTTCTTGTGCATTAATCCAGCATTTAATAATGATTTCTGAATGACTCTGGCATAATGACAAAACACAAGAATAATCAAAATAATATTTTAAGACCTTTTATATATATTTTGCCCAAATAGTTGCAGCCTTAGTTAACTTTTTCCAAATTTTAGCAGGTTCAACTACGGTAAAATAAATAAAAATTAAATTAATAAAATGTATAACATGCGTCACGTTCAAGCCAGCATGCTGTGGGCATGTGGTCAGCCTACGTCATTGTTTGTATTAATGGCGGAAGTGGGAAGAGCCGGCGTGATGCGCGCTCTGCTGGGGGAATTGTATGGATTACCTAGCGAGACAACATTTGCTTTCAAAATGAGTTGGAAAGTTCACCCTCTAAGCTTTATGCAGGTATGTCTGTCATGTGTATGTCTCATGTATTCGTGGAGATTCCGCTGTTTTTTCTGACCTCAGTTTACATGTCGCGCGAGCCTCACATGAACTATTCTATAACAAAGCCTCGTGGGCGTGGTCGCATTAAAAATAATGAGCTTCTACAGAGAAACTAGACATTGCGTTGGTTTCATACTGATTACTTTATCAAGCAATGTTTGTTTTCAACATGCACTGCTGCATTTAAAGTAGACACTTCAAGCTTTCTATAGATATATGTCTCATGTCTGTGTGTTTAGTTTTCGCGGAGTTTCAGTGCATTTTACTGACGTGTTTGTAAAAAACAGTTCACGGAGAGAGAAAAGAGAAAGTGCCTTCACTGTTATTTTCCTTATTTTGCAAAAGCACACACTTTTGTTGTTATTGTGAGTGCACCCAAAAAAAACTAGACACCTAACAGATTCGATTGATGTATTGCTCATATCTATACGATCAAAACTGAAAGTGTACTTTAAGTTTTTTTCGGCGTTTTCATGTGAAAACCTGTCAAAACGCGTATACGCCCCTGGGGGTAAAATTTCGATCTTTAAATCTGTACTGTATGATGACCGAAATGGCCTTAAACACCCAGCAGGCACAGGACATCAACATACTGTAATGTCTGATTGACGTTGAACCCTAACGTCATGGGGACTTTGCATTTTGTTTGGAAATGAACATCGGGTTGACGTCAGAACTCAACGTCAGGCCAACATCAATATCCAATGTCCAACCTAAAACCAATCAAATATCAACGTCTAATAATGTTCCATCTTGACATTGTGTGGACGTTACCCCTATGACATCTATCAGACGTTGGATTTTGGTTACCGTACCCAACGAATAAATGTCAGTATTTGACATCATATATGACGTTGGTTTAAGATGTTGGCTTGACGCTGGATTTTGGTCACTTTCTAACAACCTAAAATACAACGTTATTTTGATGTCCAATAATGACATCAGAATTCTGACTTTATAACTCGCAATTCTGACTTTATAACTCGGAATTCTGACTTTATAACTCAGAAATCTGACTTTATAACTTACAATTCTGACTTTATCACTTGGAATTGCGACTGTGTCGCCCTGCGGTTCCATAATTACATTAAAAAAGTCAGAATTTGAGTAAAACTTACTGCTTCACTCCCAGGTCTAATGTCAATGGTGCTGTAGGTTATGTCCTTGAGATATGGATTGTGAACAGACATATAAATATACATATGTAGCGGAGGCCAGTTAGTGAAATGCTGTGCAGGTAAACCTCACTCCTCTGACCTCTAAAGGTGCTCTAGCGACAGACGCTAGAGGCCATTGTCTTTAGCCTCCTTGGTAGAGCAACCGACTCCCTTGCGGAAAGTCGCCAGTTCGATCCCAGCTTGGAGCAGGTTGGGTGGTGTAGGACCGGTGGGGTTACACATGTACAGACATATATTTGTGAATAATCAAAACTGTTGTAATTATTGTCTACTTACAATTGGAGTTTCCTCGTTTATAGTGCTGTACATCTGCATTTCACCAGGACTGCCAACTCTCACGCATTCGACATGAGACTCACGCAATTGCAAGCTCACGCAAGCAAAATAAAAATATGTAATAAAAAAAAGGTGGCAGCCCTGATTTCACACAAATAAAAGACACACTGAGAAAATGAAATCTTCAAGTCAAGCAACGGGTCTCAGAAATATGTAACTTACAAAAAAAATGAAGATAGTGGTGTGCTATGTATGTCTTCAATTAAAGAATTAATGCAATGAACAAGTTTCTGTTGACATAATTCTGATTTTTATACCAAAAATAGCAAACCACAACAAAATTAAAAACATATCAAGGAGGAAATTACTTTTTATTATGCATTACTGTATTATTGCTTTATTTAGCCGGAGATCACATTGAGATATTGCTATCTCTTCTTCCAGTGAGACCTGGTCACGACGGCAGCACATACACGTTGCACACAAGACTCACAAGATAAATAAATTAAAACATAATATATTAACCAGTTGTTTTAAAGAAACTTAAAATCTCATCATATTTCACTCTATTACAATCTTGAGACTAGCTGGATCCTAGCATGAAAACATTAAGTCAACCAGAAAGAGCTTGGTGAATACTTGATGTAAAAATAAAAATAAAACATTTATAATTAGTTTCTAATAAATTAAAGGACTTACAGCGTCAGTGGTGCTGCTGTTCTTTCTCTGTCTGATTTTCTGATCAACTTGCTCTTTATTTAATTGTAAGTCTCCTAATACTAATTTAACAAACTGTTGTATAAAATCTATTATCTTGCAATCACTTTAATAACACAGAAGAAACTGAACTCTGACTCTGTACACAAATATAAAAACAGTAAAAAAAACACTTAAAAGGCTATTTTGCCTCTATTAATGAATTATAGTTGCATCTCAAATTACATTTTGTAGCAAATTATTTAACTTATTTTTTTAAATAATGTTTTAACTTTTTCTTTATGGCAGTATTATCTTTAATCCCCCTCAAGCCGAATACATTTTAATATTTTTTTTTTAAATTACATTTTTAACCCATTGGTAGACTTTGTCATTTTTTTTTACTTTTTATTATAGTATAGCAAAACCATGGCGGATTTTTGGTTACCATGTTTGTTTGTTTTTTCATTTCTTTGGGGTAAATTGTCCTTACGACTTAAAATGAAAGATGAGAAGAAATATAAACGCAGGTTTCATCTTCTTCAAAAATGCTGATGTGTCTCCTCCATCCTACATTTGGCCAATAATTAATTCTGCATCACACCTGAAATATCCACACAAACCATAATCAGTTTAGGGGATTAAAAGGTTTACACTTGTTATCTGCATACTTTAATCCTTAATGCCTGAACACTATGCAAAACTGAAAACTGATACATTTATGATGACTGATTACTGTATTACAGTAAATGACTTTCTTTCTAACTGCTTTAATAAAGGATTCCTCTTTATATCTGTATGTTATGAACTCACAGTTTTGCGATCTTTCATCACATTGCTGTAGATCACATCAGCTTCTGGATCTACTGATGATAACGCTGTGAAAAACAACATGATCAGATCTGAGAGGAGTTTGCGCAACAACATTTACAGCTTGAAAACTTTCTTTGTGCTTTGGCTGTTCATTTACTGTGTTTGATTGCTAAATTCACAATTTCTTTCCCGCAAATCTTAGTGTATAACTTCAGTGCAACAAGAGTCACATAATGGAAATTCAAAAAGAGTGATGAACTGCAAACAAAATGAATGAAATTGAATTGGGAAACACAATTCCAGCTAAAACTGCAGACACACACAAACACACACTTTCACAAAAAGAATTTCAGTGATGAAAACCTCATAGACACTTACTGTCTTATTAAAGGAGACGCGACTGTAAATCACAGAACCGTCATCAGCAGGAGACTGTGAACAAACACAACTGACCATCACTGATCTGAATTCAGCATCTCAGTGTCTTCTGAGAGTTATAAAGCACACAGAATGAAGGATGAGGACTTACATCAGCTTCTGCAGGACTGATAGATGTCATTTGGTTTTCAGAGGGCATCTGCACCAAACACAGATTTAGATGCTGAATTCATTTGACACAATTACATTCATTTCCAGAGAATTTCTCAACTGCATCAGTATGTCAATTACTGTAAATTATAAAACACTTACAGTATTCATGGTGCTGATGGTAAAATGTTCTTCTCTAATTTGATTAGATTCTGTCAGAGTGAGATTTGAAGATTCATTTTAATAAAAATATTTCATATACAGAGTATTCTTCAATAGAACATATATAAATCATTAATATTCAGCAATGAACAAATGAACTCACCTGGATTCTTTCTCATCCTGCAGATTACTATGGCAAAAAGAGCAACGAGCAGTAAAAGCGCAAGCGTCACTACAAGGCACATGATCAGAATCAAATATACCTGTGATGATGAAGAAACACATTTATTAAAATCATACAAAACTACAGCATGTCAATATCTGAAGGCTTTGCTTCTAATTTAGAGATTTAATTAAATCAAATGCACACTGAAATGTCAAACATTTTTACTTGTTTTGTTCATCAATGTTGTCTTTGCCAGTATTAATCTCTGAATCTGCTGTTGGAGAGCGATGAGGATCTTCTCTGGATCTAAAAAGAACATTACTATAGTAATACCTACCGTACAGTGTAACAGTTTGGTATCAGTTATTTTTCTGAATGATTGAATAATAATATTCACTTACACATGTGATTTGGGTCTTGAACCAGTAGTCATGACTGCAGTTAATAGCAGAAATGAAGGAAAAGTTGTTAAATTATTTTAAACAAACTATTTTTGTTTCCATTATTCTCTCTCCAAAAAGACAGTAATATACTGTAATACTATAGCAATACAACTGCATTGTAAAATATATTTAAAAAAAATGAACATTTCAGTACATTACTTGACTTTAGGCAAGGCAAGTTTATTTATATAGCACATTTCAAACACAGTGGCAATTCAAAGTGTTTTTCATAAACAGGAATAAAAGAGACAAGTATGAGAAAAAGATAAAAACAGATAAAAACAGAATAAAATGAGTTAAAACAGGTTATAAAAGAATGAAAAAGAGAAGAAAGACACAATAGTGTGATCTGTCAGACGTATCACAGTGCTCATTCAGTAAAGGCACAGCTAAACAGATGTGTTTTCAGTCTGGATTTGAATGCGCCTAATGTTGGAGCACATCTGATCATTTCTGGAAGTTGATTCCAGCAGCGAGGGGCGTAGTAGCTGTAGGCCGATTCACTCTGCTTTGACTGAACTTTTGGAATTTCTAGTTTACATGATCCTAAACATCTGAGTGATCTATTAGATTTGTATTCATTGAGAATATCTGTAATGAATTGAGGTCTTAGCCCATTTAATGATTTATAGACAAGTAATAGAACTTTAAATCTATTCTGAATGTAACTTGGAGCCAGTGTAAAGACCTGAGGACAGGTGTGATGTGCTCTGATTTCCTGGTTCTGGTCAGAATCCTGGCCGCAGCGTTCTGGATGAGCTGCAACTGTCTGACTGTCTTTTTGGGAAGGCCCGTGAGGAGGCCGTTACAGTAATCCACCCTGCTGCTGATAAAAGCATGAACAAGTTTCTCTAAGTCTTCACTGGAAACAAAGCATCTAATTCTTGCAATGTTTTTGGATGATAGTATGCTGATTTACTAATTGCTTTGACATGACTATTGAAACTCAGATCTGACTCCAGAGTCACACCAAGATTCTTGACCTTATTTTTTGTTGTTTGACCCTTAGTGCCAAGGTACGCATTCACCTTGAGAACCTCATCTCTGTTCCCAAACGCAATGACTTCAGTTTTCTCTTTGTTTAGCTGAAGAAAGTTTTGGCACATCCAACTGTTCATTTCATCAATGCACTGGCAGAGGGTGTCAATAGGGCTGTAGTCATTAGGAAATAAGGCTAAGTAGATCTGAGTGTCATCAGCATAGCTGTGGTAGGAGATTTGGTTCTTTCTCATTATTTGGCTCAGTGGAAGCATATAAAGGTTGAACAGGAGAGGTGCCAGAATTGAGCCTTGTGGGAATCCACATTTCATGGGCAACCTCCTTAGCTTATGGTCACCTATACTGACATAGTAACCTCTCCCTTATAGGTAAGATCTGAACCATTTGAGGAACGTCCCAGACAGCCCAACCCAGTTTTCCAGCCTATCCAAAAGTATGCTGTGATCGATAGTGTCAAATGCAGCACTGAGATCGAGCAATACCAATACTGTTAGTTTTCCTGAATCTGTATTTAGGTGGATATCATTGATTATCTTTATAAGAGCGCCCTCTGTACTGTGATGTGCTCTGAAACCAGATTGAAAATTGTCTAAACATCCCTTGGAGATTAAGAACTTGTTAACCTGGTTAAAAACAACTTTGAATGTGTAACTGCCCGGTTGGAGAAATAAAGGATTTAACTCATGCACTGATGTTGCACTGTCCTCCCTTGTGCCTTTATTATTCAGATTGCCGTCCTTATAGACTGTACAACACCGTAAGAGCTAAGAACAGATGAATAAACACAAATAGAAAAGATATGAATGAATAAAATCACATAATAAGACAAAACAATAAACTTAGCGACAACATTGTAAAGTTACTGTAAATATATGACAAAATATACGACATAAATAGCTATTTAAATTATTATCCAGTAAACAGATACATAAAGATTCAGCAATAGGTGAATAAATGTCCTCATCTACCTTGTTCTCCCTTCCAACCAGGTGTTCAACATCAAAGACAAAACACAACAAAAAACAAACTTAAATAAGCATTAAACACTCTTAAATGAGTCCTTAAATTTAGTTTTAAGTCCGTGAATTTCTCAGTGCAAGCGATCGCTCTCTCTCTCGTGTTAGGCGCGCTTCTCCGATCTCCGTGCTTCCGTGATTTGCGCGCGCTCGCGCACCTGACCACTTCCGGCAAGCCGCTCATCAAAATAAGAGTCTCTATAGGCTGAATAACTTAAAGTGCAAAGTGGACTTCAAATAAATACAACAAAAACACAACTACTTTTAAAGGGATAGAGAAGTAAATGAAATCTAAATAAACAGTTAAAACTGAAACCTAACTTAAATAACTGAGGGTTATTTACACTCCCACCAATCATGAGTGATTATGAATTTTAACTTATCACGAATGATTTTTAAATTATTTACAATTACTACTATTACTATTTAAGACTAGATGTAGACAACACTGAAACATATAATACTGTATATTGACTGTTTACTCAAAGGATATGTCAGTATGTTCAGGCTGCCTCCATCAGCAGGACCAACTTCTGTACAGTACGTTCCACCACAGATGGTTTATGTAGACGTTTACCATCCTTCCCCAGATTTCTATCTCCAAACTGTATTTTCACTCTTCTCACCAATCCATCCTTGTCAGTGACTGCCTCAATAACCCTTGCCAAGCGCCACTCATTCCTGGGCAGATCTGCTGCCTTCTCCAAGATGATATCTCCTACTTGCATGTTCCTTCTTGGTGTATGCCAGCACTGTCTTGTTGTGATGTTAGACACATACTCTTTATGCCAACGTCCCCAGAATTGTTCAGCTAGGTATTGGACATGCCGCCATCTCTTGCGAGCATACACATCTTCCCTGACAAATTTGCCAGGAGGTGGTAGGGCTTGAGTAGGTTTTAGGGTGAGGAGGTGATTAGGGGTTAGAGGTTCAGGACTGCTTGGATCACTTAGATTATCCACAGTGAGCGGACGACTGTTTACAATGGACATGGCCTCATAAAAGAATGTTCGCAGAGAAGAGTCATCAAGCCTTTCAGATGACTGTGACAGGGTGGAGCGAAGGACACTTCTGACAGTTCTAATCTGTCTTTCCCAAACTCCACCAGTGTGGCTTGAATGAGGTGCATTAAAGACAAAGTCACACTGTTTTCCCGCTAAGAATGTTACCAGACGGTTGGTGTCAATCTCCTCCATGGCCTTGGTGAGCTCATTCCTGGCTCCAATGAAATTACTGCCTTGATCACACCTTATTTGATGGACTGCTCCTCTAATAGCGATGAAACAGCGCAGGCCATTGATAAAGGCATCCGTGGACATGTCATCCAGCATCTCAATATGGATGGCTCTGCAACAGAAACAAGTAAAGAGAAGTCCATATCTCTTGTATGACTTGCGACCTTTACTGGTGATGAAGGGACCAAAAACATCCATCCCGCTGTACGTGAATGGAGGGGACGGCTCTATGCGCTCTGAGGGCAAGTTAGCCATTTTTTGCTCCTCTGTAGGTCCACGTAACTTGCGACATCTCACACACTGTCGTACAAAGGAAGCTACAGTCCTGTTAACTCCTGTAATCCAGAATCCTCTTGATCTGATTTCATTTATAGTCATGCCCTTTCCTTGATGAGCCGTCTTCTCATGACAATCCGCAATCAGGAGTTTTGTAAGATGGTGGTCCTTTGGAAGTATCAATGGATACTTGACAGCGTTAGGGATAGAAGCCTCACAAAGTCTCCCTCCCACCTTCAGCAATCCATCTCGATCGACAAAGGCGTCAAGATTGTATAGTCTGTTGCTGCGAAATAGTTGTTTGCCCTTATGGAGTAAAGCTATCTCCTCTGCATATGTCTGCTTCTGTAAGTCCTTGATGATGATACACTGTGCATCTTTACGTTCTGCCAATGTACTGTGATTACATGACTTGTCCTTCCTGACACGACGTATTAAACGTGCAACTGCTTGAACAGCTTTGGACCATGAGGACAACTTAGTGAGACGGTCTGACAAACAGGAATACTGCACTGTTTGTGTGTTTAGTGACTGAGCCTTCTTGACCTCAGGGTCGCCAATTGGAAGCTGCTTGCTGATTTCCATAGGTGGAGGTATTTGCCTTTCCCACAAAACTTTAGGTCCTCTGAACCAGTTGGAAGTGACAAGATTGTTAACACTTAGACCACGTGATGCGTAATCGGCTGGATTTTCATCTGAGGAAATGTATCGCCACTGTTGAGGAGTTGTGGTGCGATGAATTCTGTGCACTCGATTTGCCACAAATGTGTGGAAACGGCGGGCTTCGTTGTTTATGTAGCCTAACACCACTTGTGAGTCAGTCCAGAAAAACGCCTCTGCATCTGCAAGGTTCATTTCCTCCTTCAACATGTCATTCACTGCAACTGACACCACTGCGGCAGCCAATTCTAGCCGAGGAATTGTTGTGATCTTGAGTGGGGCTACTCTAGATTTTGCCATGAGCAACGAACAACTGATGTCACCTTGCTCGTTCTCGAGTCTGAGATAGGAACACTGACCATATCCACTCATGCTGGCATCTGAGAAGTGGTGAATCTCTCTCCTTGTGATTCTCCCAAAGCCAGAAGGCACAATACAACGAGGCACTTCAATCTTTTCTAGGTTAACTAGATCTGCCTTCCAGTGTTCCCATGCTGACTGTAGATCAGTAGGTAAGCCATCATCCCAACCCATGCCACTTCGGCACATTTCTTGCAGAATAGTCTTTCCTTTGAGTACAAAGGGGGCAAGAAATCCTAAGGGATCAAACAATGAGGCCACTATAGACAGTATACCTCTACGGGTTGCTGGTTGGTCCTTAACAGTGATGTGGAATTTGAAACAGTCTTGTTCTAGACTCCAGTAAATGCCCAAAGCTCTTTCCAATGGCTGCTCAGTGAGAGCAAGATCGACAGCTGTAACATCTACAGCACACTCTGAGGGTGGTATTGTCTTCAAGACTTCCTTGTCGTTAGATACAAATTTGTGAAGCCTTAAGCTTCCAAGTGCACAAAGCTGGCGAGCTTCTTCTGCCAATTTGATGGCCTTCTCTGCGCTTTCGACGCTAGATACTCCATCATCCATGTAAAAATCTCGCATAATAAATTGCGAACCCAGAGGATACAGACGTTCACCTTCTCCCGCAAGATGCTTCAGCCCATAGTTAGCACATCCAGGGGACGATGAGGCACCAAACAAATGTACTGTCATGCGGAAGGTTTGAGGCTGTAAATTAAAATCTCCATTTCTCCACCACAAAAATCGTAAATAATCACGATCCGCATGGTTGACATGGAATTGGTGGAACATTTTCTCCACGTCGCACATCAAGGCTACAGGGTACTGTCTGAATCTCAAAAGAATGCCAGTTAAACCGTTCATCAGATCTGGGCCTGTTAGAAGATGATCGTTCAAACTAGTTCCCTTGTATCTGGCTGAACAGTCAAAAACCACTTGCAATTTCCCTGGCTTCTTTGAGTGGTACACTCCGTGATGGGGGATGTACCATCTTTCTCCTTCTCGCCCTTCCTCAATCACCTGTTCCGCATCACCTTCTCTATTACTTCTTCCATAAATGTTACATAATGCTCTCTGTACTCCTGATCTCTCATTAATCTCCTTTTCAAATGTTGAAGTCTTATGACAGCAAGAGGTTTGTTATCTGGAAGATAGGGTCTTTTCCTGAATGGCAGAGGCATTTCCAGATGACTATCCTTGTTTAATCTGATATTCTCTTCCAGCTTTCTCAGGAACATGATGTCCTCCTGAGATGTCACTTTAGTGTGTCCTTCTGTATCCTTGAAATCAGATTCCAGCACTTTTATCACATCTGTGGGAGTAACTGCAGGTATTTCCTTGATAGACACTCTATGACACATGGCAGCACCGCTTTGGGACTCATAATGTGTTAAGGAAGGACCTATAATGCTCCATCCGAGATCCGTGCGAACAGCATATGGCTCATTGTCTGTTCCAAGAATTACCTCTCGGGGCGCCAGCGCTCTGGAACAATTGTATCCAATCAATAGTCCAACCTCACAATTTTGAAGTGGGGGAATTTTGTCTGTTAGTGTAGCTAGATGTTTCCAATACCTTGCTGTCTCCACTGTGGGGATATGTGCGCGATCCACAGGAATGCATTCTTTGGTGTATGCAGGGGGAAGATCTATGATCAATGGGGAATTGAAACCTCTAACTCTAAGACCAGAAATCCTTTTGCTTGACATCAAGGAGTCCTTTCCAACCAAAGTAGTGAGTTTAAGCGTCACTGGACAGGAGTCAACTTTAAGACTTTCACATACTGCACATTCAATAAAGACAGAATCGCTTTGTGTGTCTAACAGAGCATAGACGAGCTTCTCAGAAACTGGGTCTTTGTGTGTGGACAACCACACTGGCACAATCATAGAGGTGTTAACAGGTGTGCATCCAGATTCTACACTCAATGACATGGTCGCAACTCCTTCATGAGCATTTTCTGGGTTCTGAGCAGAAGAAGACCTCACCTTTCTATTGAAGCTGTCGTCGTGTAGGCAGGTAGGGTGTCTTCCCTTACAGGTATTGCAGCAATGTCTGGAGCGGCAGTCTCTGGCACTGTGACCGAGCCTTAAGCATCCATAGCACAATCTTGTATCCTTTACAAACTGTCTACGTTCTTCAAGAGACCTTGCAGAGAATTTAGAACACTCATGAATTTGGTGTTCACCATTTTGACAGAACAGACATGGCTTAGTGGCCTTTCCAGTGGGCTTTAAATTATCATGCTGTGTGACAGTCTTTGTATGGAAGACATTAGCCTTAGTTTTACTGATCTTGAAATAATTTTTCTCTTTGTTAGGTTCTGAAACATGGAGGGCATGAAAGGACGTGACTGGATTACAAGCAACTTCAGCCTCAACAGACATGAAATGGGCAAATTCTTGGAAAGTCGGAAAATCTTGTGTTTCACTCAGCGTTTGTGTGGTTTGACGATTCCAGCGGGCAGCCGCCCAATCAGGAAGTTTGCTTACAAGTTTCCTATTTTCCTCGCAATCATTCAATATTTCCAGTCCCTTTACATGTGGCATTGCATCCTTACATGAGTTCAAGAAATCAGAGAAATTTCGAAGTCCTGCCGAGTCTTTAGACTGAATTTTAGGCCAGCATGCGAGTTTCTCTCTGAATGCTCGTTGTATGATGAATGGCTGTCCATAGCGATCTAGAAGCCTCTTCCATGCGTCCTTGTAAGCCTCCTCATCATTTCTGTAAAAGATACCATCTAAGACCTTCAGAGCAGGCCCAGTAACGTACTTCTTCAAGTAGTATAACTTGTCTCCTGAAGAGATATGCCTTTTATCAATGAGTGATTGAAATGAAGCCTTCCACTCTATAAAGTGAATGGGGTCACCACTGAAAACTGTGGGCTCAGGCATAGGAAGTCTGTTTAGCGTTATGCTATCTTGGACAGCCTGTGCTAATTGAGACACATCAGCATTGGGACTCTGTGATGAAATGTTAGGCGTTGGATTAATGGTGGGTAAATATGTCGGTTTGTGCATGGGAGCGTTTGCAGGTTGCTGCAGCTCTTCATTTTGATTAGCAGTGTCGACGGTTTCTTCCTTGTCATACACCTCCAGTCTCGCTCTAGCTGCTCTTACCTCCTTTATCGCTTGGAGCCTTTCAAACTCACTCCTTTGAGCCTCAAGTTCCTTCCTTTGCTTCTCTTCTAGAAGTCGTAATTTTTCTCTTTGCTCCCTTTCTTCTATTACAGTAGCATATTCTGCTTCCCTTGCCGCTAGCTCCGCTGCTGCCTCTATGCGTTTAGCCATTAGTATGGAATTTAGAGAAGGTTGACTTATAGGCGTACTGGATTTGGAGCTAATGCGTGAAACAGTAGAACCATAAACAGAGCGAGCGTAGTCTCGTTCAAGCAGTTCACGAAGATGCCCCTTTACGTTTTCATTGTCAAAGCCTCCATCTACACCGGAGAGCCTCTCATACGCAATTTTTACGATATCCTTCGTAACAGCATCGCAAGCATCAATTTTCCTTCTCATATCAGCGGGTGGAGTTACATTGCTTCTAACTCTTATGTATGCATTCATCACACTGTCCTTTTCCCTTTCCAATGAGTCTATGAGTGTTGCTAATTCACTCTCAGAAATGTCTATTTTCAACTGACTTCTTGCTTTCCGAGCCTCAGCTTTCCATTTTTCATATACATGCATAAGCTTTCTCTCTGCCTTTTGAGACTCCTCGCTTTGATATGCAAGCATCCTGTCTGTTGGAATTCGTTCACGTACAGAGCGACGTACTTCATTTGTGTCTAGTTCTTCAGATTGAACTTCTATCTCTTCATCAATTTCTTTGTTTTGAACAATATTAATTTGTTCGTTGCCTTTTGCAGGAGTGCACAAATTGGAACTGTGATCCATCATCATTTATATCAGCAAATAATGTTAGTGGGTGCAAGCTCTTACTGTAACTGCCCGGTTGGAGAAATAAAGGATTTAACTCATGCACTGATGTTGCACTGTCCTCCCTTGTGCCTTTATTATTCAGATTGCCGTCCTTATAGACTGTACAACACCGTAAGAGCTAAGAACAGATGAATAAACACAAATAGAAAAGATATGAATGAATAAAATCACATAATAAGACAAAACAATAAACTTAGCGACAACATTGTAAAGTTACTGTAAATATATGACAAAATATACGACATAAATAGCTATTTAAATTATTATCCAGTAAACAGATACATAAAGATTCAGCAATAGGTGAATAAATGTCCTCATCTACCTTGTTCTCCCTTCCAACCAGGTGTTCAACATCAAAGACAAAACACAACAAAAAACAAACTTAAATAAGCATTAAACACTCTTAAATGAGTCCTTAAATTTAGTTTTAAGTCCGTGAATTTCTCAGTGCAAGCGATCGCTCTCTCTCTCGTGTTAGGCGCGCTTCTCCGATCTCCGTGCTTCCGTGATTTGCGCGCGCTCGCGCACCTGACCACTTCCGGCAAGCCGCTCATCAAAATAAGAGTCTCTATAGGCTGAATAACTTAAAGTGCAAAGTGGACTTCAAATAAATACAACAAAAACACAACTACTTTTAAAGGGATAGAGAAGTAAATGAAATCTAAATAAACAGTTAAAACTGAAACCTAACTTAAATAACTGAGGGTTATTTACAAAAATGATCTGTGCTCCTGTGACTGCAAATAAAAGCAGGTAAGAAGAGGTAATCTGTAACACAAGGCAGGTGAAGAGAGCCAGAGCATCAGGTACGGTGACAGTACCCCTCCCCTTAAGGACGCCCCCTGGCGTTCCCTGAAGACTCACCATGGACCTGATGAAACTGATCAATGAGAGAACGGTCTAGAACATCCCGAGCTGGGATCCAACATCTTTCCTCTGGACCATACCCCTTCCAGTCTACTAGATAATGATAACCTCTACCTCTCCTCCTCACATCCAGGAGACGGTGCACTGTGTATGTAAGTGCACCCTCAACCAGTCTGGGAGGCGGAGGAGCAGAGGCTAAGGGCTGCAGGGGGATCGAAGAACAGGTTTGATCTTAGACACATGAAAGACCGGGTGAATGTTCTTAAACTGGGGGCTTAATTTGAGTCGAACCGACACCGGACTGAGCACCTTGACGATGGGAAAAGGTCCGATGAATTTGGGTCCCAATTTACGTGAGGGAAGTCTTAGAGGAATGTCTTTGGACGACAACCAGACCTTTTGACCACACACGTAAAGAGGGGGCACAGAACGGTGGCAGTCCGCAGATGCCTTGTTCCTATCGCCAGTCCGAAAAAGGGCCCTTCTGGCGACCCTCCATGTCTGGAGGCATCTTTTAATGAACGAATGTGCGGAGGGAACAATGGCATCTGGTTCTTGGGAGGGGAATAGAGGGGGCTGGTAGCCTAGGCAGCACTGGAAGGGAGATAACCCCGTAGACGAGACGGGAAGGGAGTTATGAGCATATTCGATCATGGTTAATTTGGAACACCAAGATGATGGTTCCCCTGACGCAACGCAACGCAGGACCCTTTCCAGGTCCTGATTGGTTCGTTCGGCCTGGCCGTTGGTCTGTGGGTGGTATCCAGAAGAGAGGCTAGCAGTCGCCCCCAGCTGTCGGCAGAATTCTGCCCAAAACCTGGACACAAATTGGGGACCCCTATCTGAAACCACGTCTACCGGGAGGCCATGAATACGGAAGACATGGTTCAGAACAATGGCTGCTGTCTCCCTCGCTGAAGGTAATTTGGGGAGGGGAATAAAGTGTGCCGCCTTCGAGAATCTGTCCACCACAGTGAGGACTACAGTGTTGCCACTGGATGGGGGTAATCCAGTGACAAAGTCCATCGCTATGTGTGACCAGGGTCGCAAAGGGACAGGCAGTGGCCGGAGAAGCCCTGCTGGGGGACGATTAGAACTCTTAGCCACCGCACAGACCGGACAAGCCAACACAAACTCACGAGTATCCCGTACTATCGAGGGCCACCAAAACCGCTGTTTAATTAACCCAATGGTGCGATCGGCTCCTGGGTGGCAGGCTAGCTCGGATGAGTGACCCCACTGTAAAACCCTGGTCCGGACCGACTCGGCACATATAGCAGGTTACTGGGGCACTTGGTGGGTGTAACGATGGTACGAAGCGCTTTCTGGACTGCAGACTCCACCCCCAAAGTTACCCCTGCAACCACACGTTCAGGTGGCAGGACAGCAACCGGAGAGGTGGGTCTGGGTTCAACCTCACTTAAGCGTGACAGGGCATCTGCCTTACCATTCTTAGACCCCGGGCGATAGGAGATATGGAAGTCAAACCGGCCAAAGAATAAAGCCCAACGAGCCTGACGAGAATTAAGTCGTTTGGCGGACCTAATGTATTCTAAATTCTTATGGTCGGTCCAGACCACGAAAGGGACCCCCGACCCTTCTAGCCAGTGACGTCACTCACCCAACGCCAACCTGACGGCCAATAACTCCCTGTTCCCGATGTCGTAATTCCGTTCCGAAGGGGTTAATCAGTGGGAAAAGAAAGCACAAGGATGTATTCTGTTGTCCGATGATGATCGTTGGGACAAAATGGCCCCTACACCTACTTCCGACACGTCCACCTCCAACACAAACTGACGAGACGGGTCTGGGTTGACTAAAATGGGTGCCGAGATAAAGCACCTTTTTAATTCCGAAAAGGCAATTTGAACCTGAGGGGACCACTCAAATCGTTTGTGGATGGAGGTGAGATTCGTCAGAGGTAGTGCAATTTGGCTAAAATTTCGAATGAACCACCTGTAAAAATTGGCAAACCCCAGAAACCGCTGGACCGCCTTGCGACTGTCTGGGGTGGGCCAATCTGCAACAGCCTTTACCTTGGCCGGATCCATTCGCAATCCCTCGGGCGACAGAACAAACCCCAGGAACGAAACCGACTGTGTATGGAAGTCACACTTCTCCACCTTGGCGAATAGACGATTCTCCAGCAGCCGCTGAAGCACCCGCCTGACGTGCTGGACATGGTCCTGTTCATTCTGAGAAAAAATTAGAATGTCATCAAGATAGACGAACACAAAACGATTCACCATGTCCCTGAGCACGTCATTGACGAGTGCCTGGAAGACCGCCGGTGAATTGGAGAGCCCAAAGGGCATAACCAGATACTCAAAATGACCAGTAGGGGTGTTAAACGCGGTCTTCCATTCGTCCCCCGCCCTAATCCGAACTAGGTGGTAGGCGTTGCGGAGATCTAATTTAGTAAAGATGGTTGCCCCCTGCAGGAGATCGAAGGCCGATGACATCAGTGGCAATGGATAACGGTTCTTTACCGTGATGTCATTAAACCCCCGATAGTCAATGCAGGGGTGCAATGATCCATCCTTTTTCTCCACAAAAAAGAACCCTGCCCCTAGGTGGAGAAGCGCCAGGTAGCAGGTCAATAGCACAGTCGTACGGGCGGTGCGGAGGAAGTGATGAAGCCCGGGACTTACTGAATACCCCTCTCAAATCGTGGTAAACGACAGGTACGCCAGTCAAGCTCACCTCCTCCTGCTACATGGAATGAGAAGAAAGGGGAGAACATGCAGAGCCAAGACATTGAGACAAACAATAGGGACTCCAAGAAGATACAGAGCTTAGAGCCCAATCAATCTGAGGGTTGTGCTTGGCTAACCAGGAGTGACCCAACACTAGGGGAGCTGTGGGGGAGTGAATGAGGAGAAACTGTAACTGCTCCACATGATTGCCTGAAAGTGTGAGAGTGAGGGGGACGGTGCAGTGGGTTATAACAGCTAAGGGAGTGCCACAAAGTGTTTTGGCTGAAATAGGGTTATCCAAGGCGACCATGGAAATACCCAGCCGCTTGGCCAGGTCTAAGTCCATAAAGTCCCCTTCAGCACCGGAATCAATAAGGGCAGACACCTGCTTAACAACACCGTTAATATTTAACCAGGCTTGGAGCGACGCCCGACACCCCGGCAGTGCACGTGTGTTCGTGGTGCTCACCGTTAATCCGCCCTTAGAGGGCTTGCGCCGCCCTCTGATAGGGCACGAGGCCACTTGATGCCCCGCCTCCCCGCAGTAAAGGCAGAGGCGGTTGGAAATGCGGAAGCGTCGCTCCGTCGCTGACAAGCGAGCTCTTCCGATTTGCATCGGCTCCTCCTCCGAGAATTCGGGATGTTGTGACACGAGCACATCAAGCGCGCCGGCGTTTCTGGATGAAAACTCGTTGACTCCGCCTCTGCGATGACACGCCCTGAGCGCAAGCCGGTTATCCACGCGGATGGCGAGATCGACGAGTCCATCGAGACTGGAGGGCAGCTCGAGCGAGAAAATCTCGTCCTTAATGTACTCTGCCAAGCCGTGAAGAAAGTGGTCCCATTGAGCCTTGGCGTTCCAGCCGCTGCTCGCCGCCAGGGTGCGGAATTCGATGGAATAGTCCGCCACCGATCGGTCTGCTTGTTGAAGCGCCGCAAGCGCTCTCGCCGTCTCGGTCTGCAGCGGGGAACGGTCGAACACTTTCTTGAGTTCGTTGGAGAAGGCTTCGAAGGACTTGCAGCATTCATTCTTGTTGTCCCACATCGCCGTCCCCCATTCTCTAGCCTGACCAATCAGGAGAGTTATGGTGAAGGCTACCTTCGAAGTCTCTGTGGGAAAGCAAGACGGCTGGAGCGAGAAGGTGAGGGAACACTGGGACAGAAAAGATCGACAAGAGTCGGGCTCACCAGAGTAAGCAGCAGGTGGGTTTAGACGAGGTTCGGCCTGACGTGGAGTGGTTACTTCCTGCTCCAATGAAGCAGCCGCTGGAGGATCCGGAAGAGCTGCTGGAGGGTTCAGGAGGGCTGCTGGAGGGTTCGGGAGAGTGAGCTGCAGCTGATTAAAGCGCTCGGCGAGCGCCGCTAGTTGTCGGGACATCTCCGTAAACGCTTGGTGGGAGGCCGCGATTTCCTCCTGTTGTCGGCCCAGCAATGCGCCTTGTTGGGTGATCGCTTGGCGAATATCAGCGTCTTCTGCTGAGTTCATGCTGGTCAGTATGTTCCTGTCAGGGTCAAGGAAGAGGTGAACTCAATTGCAGAAAACACAAAGTCTTTATTTGAAATGAGCGTCTCAGGCAAAGCAAAAATCAAAACACTCAGTAGTAAACGCTGAGACAGGTACGGTGACACTTATAAGCATAATAAATACACACAGGAAATATGGTCTTAGCTCTGCAAATACAAGAGCTCATGATGAAGTATTAAAATGACATTTTGTGTAAGCCTTTTTTTTTTTGCATTTATTTTTTTAACATTAATTGTTTAACAAATAAATGAAATAGCAAAAGAATGATCTAACAAGGCTTAACAGTGCTGACAGAGATGATGCATTTGACAGTGGCGATGAAAACATGAATTTCTATATTAAATACCTTGAATCCATCAATTGCTCTGTTAAATCAAACATTTTTTTTAAATGCTTACAGTTGTATTTTGTGTTTTTCATATAACAAAACGGGCAGCTATTAATATCAACCTCCATATGGTTGATATAAGGTAAGGTAAAATACATTCTAAGGATGTTAAATACGTTCTATCATTAATCTCTTATCATTTACACATATAATACTTGAAATAACACAACAAATGATATATAATGCATGCACATTTTTATTTTAAACCTTGTAGCAGTAATTGCTGGATATGTTTTTGTCCCAGGCCTTGAGAATCAGTGATATATTATTTAGTCTATGGGAATTACGATTTTACTATATTCTTATGATAACAAATACAAGTGTTGATCATATGTTTTGTCCCAGGCATTAAGATCTTAAGATTTTCTTAGCTTCTCATAGTAACAACTATGATAATAATCGCCATGGTCACATATATTGCTGTATATAAAGGGATATTTATTTATTAGCATGTTTGTTGCTATAGTTTAATGAAACAACTGTTTACTATATGGAGCCATCACCGCGACTCGAAAATAATACAAAAGCTAAACTCTTTCAGGTTTTGTGCAGCCAAATATACATGTAATTAATATCACAGTATAAAAATAACTTACCACACGAAATCTCTATGACAGGTGAACTTGCTGACGGCACAGCGTCACGAGCACAGACCAAATGCTGCACAGAGTGAAATATTTCAAACATGATGTGACCAAAACATTAATATAATAGAATAAAAATAACTTACAACACGAAATCTCTGTAATGGGCGAACTTCTGACGGCACAGCGTCACGAGCACAGACAAAATACTGCACAAAGAGTGAAATATTTCAAATGTGAAGCGATCACAACATGCTGTGCATCAATATAACCTTATAAAAATAACTTATCACACGACATCTCTACGACAGGTGTACGTTCTGAAGGCGCAGCGTCACGAGCACAGACAAAATACTGCACAAAGAGTGAAATATTTCAAACGTGAAATGACCAAAACATACTGTGCATCAATGTAACCTTATAAAAATAACTTATCACATGAAATCTCTACGACAGGTGTACTTTCTGAAGGTGCAGCTTCACGAGCACAGACAAAATACTGCACAAAGAGTGAAATATTTCAAATGTCAAGTGACCACAACATACTATGCATCAATATAACCTTATAAAAATAACTTATAACACGAAATCTCTACGACAGGTATACTTTCTGAAGGCGCAGCGTCACGAGCACAGACAAAATACTGCACAAAGAGTGAAATATTTCAAATGTGAAATGACAAAGAGTGAAATATTTCAAATGTGAAATGACCAAACATACAGTGCATCAATATAACAGTATAAAAATAACTTATCACATGAAATCTCTACGACAGGTGTACTTTCTGAAGGCGCAGCGTCACGAGCACAGACAAAATACTGCACAAAAAGTGAAATATTTCAAACGTGATGTGGACCCAAAACATACAGTGCATCAATATAACAGTATAAAAATAACTTACCACTTGAAATCTCTACAGCAGATGAATTTATCTCGACAGCAGATGAGCTTTCTGACCCGATAAACGGTATAGTCCAGAGCTAGAGAAATTGTAGAAAATCCTCAGCAGCGATTGGCCGCGTGATTTTAAACTTTAGACAATGCAGCCCTCCGATTGGCCCAGGGTCTAATCAAACTGTACACATCGCGGCTCCTCGTTGGACGAGTGGCTTGTCCAGCGTTTTTGCGCTCCAGGCAAGCAGCAAGCTTGGCATATTTGAGGAAGGCCTGCCTACCCATTGTTAGAGGTGTCTGCTCTGACGCGGCAAACAACGACTCGAATGGTCTTTTCTCAAAGCTGCTAGGCCAAGTCAAGGAACGCGCAAAGGGAGCCCCCGGTGGCTTTCGTCCGTCTAGCGGATGTGCCCTGTGGAATCTCAGAATCATATTTGCCGGCCGGCCGCTATTACTGACGGAACGAATGCAGACCGTGAAAGGTCGGCATTTTATTTGTCACTGGGTGAACGAACGCTTCTGCTCGGATCAGAGGTCACTTTGTTTCAAGAATTGCAATCTTTTGTAGACGTCTGTGGCATTTTGGGCCGAAGTACGATTCTGAACCAGGGGCAATGTCACAGCCAGCCATCTGTGGTTTCCCCGTCTCAGGAATGTAAGCTGTTTGCAGCGGGAGGTTGTTTAGTCAACGCTTTTGTTAGTGAAGTTCTGGTCCAGAACGTTTGCCATTTGAGCGCTGTGCTGATAGGCTGACGTAAAAAAATTAGAACATAAAATATAAAAGCTCTAGGCAAAGACGGTCCGAACCATAGCGAAGCAGGAGTTCGACATGTCAGAATAGATTAAATCAACAACTAACCAGAGAAACACGGCATCTGTAGAGAAAGAAAAGCTTGCAGAGGGCCGAGGTGAAGTGCGTAGAACTTATCTGAGGTTGAAGTGTCATGACACATGAAGTGTGCCACCTTCCGGCGATCCTCTGAAGAATGTGCTTTCTTTGTCTTACCAATCAAAGGCGGGGGAGAGCAAGTACACGACTTGGGCTGGTTTAGCTAAGAGCTGTTGGTGCCCAAGAAAAGAAATGTAAAAAAAAGGAGGGTCAGTGTTTCCACCACCTTGGCTGACATAACACTTACCTAGAAGGGCAGGGATGTTTCTTCCAGCCGTCTGGTGACAGCGAACCAGGCTGGCTTTGGAAATCAATCTGCCTGCTTTCGCCTGCTGCATTCGCACCTCGTGCACCACAACATTCCGGCGTATGCCCCGAATGAGAGCTCTCAGCTCCCTGCGAATCAGCACCAGGGCGGTGTTGGAGAGGCGGCAGGAGGCCTGCGGGGTTTCCGATAGGTAATTGAGGAACTGGGCCACATTCTTGAAGTAATGCTGCCTGGTGGGCTCGGCCATGCACCTTTGGCCCAGAAGAGCAGTCCAAGCTCGGATCCGCGCTGTCTGGTTTAATAGGAAACTTTCTGGATGGGCATTCCCTTTCGCCATATACCCTAGGAAGGCCTTGATCCTTGTAAGTTTCCAGGCAATGTTGTTTCGAAGACGAGAGGTGGGGTCGCTGCCCAGTTGGAAACCCTCGAACTTTTCCAATAGTTGGTCTGCAGAACGGGGACGAAAGTCAAAGGTCAGCTGTAATGATATACCACCACCACCACCAAGCCCAACAGAACCCATACTCAACTGAGGGCTGGAACGTGATCTGGGTATGGATACTTTTGTGGGTCGTAGACCTCCAGGGGGCCGGAGGGCGTAACGGGGGAGGATGGTGCTGGTGCAGGAGAAGACCTTCTTCTTCTTCTCCTCCTCCCTCCCCACCGCAACTCCCTATACTGCCGTGTGAATTTGCCCAGGGTGCACCTCACATTGTCCACCTGCATTCTGAGGTCTGAGAGCTGGGCCTGGATGCGCTCTGTAGCGAGCCTGCAGCGGGGGTTGGCGCACGGACACCCGGCGTCGGGGTCCTGCTCGTCCTCCTCCTCCGACGACGCTAGTCGAGAGACGACGGGAACCGGCGGGTGAGTGGACTGCAACCACCACAAATCCTGGCTTACCTTCCGGTGCTTTGCTCTGTCCATGGCCTCCTTCCGGGCCGAGGCAGAGAGCTCCGCGTGCATCTTTAGGTGTCTGTCTAGCCGGGCCGGTGTCCTCCGACAGCCGGGCACCGGACACAGCGTCTTCCGCGTGTCCACACGGCCAGCGGCGAGCGAGAGCAAGAGCCTTCTCTCGTCCCGGTTCGTCACCTTGTAGCCGCCGACAGGTGCGGTGAGAGCCGGCTGTAGACATTGAGGCAGAGCGCACATTCGGCCATGACCGTCCAAGACCAAAGGGGGAAAGCCGGGGAAAGAGACCCACACACCACGTGGACCTGTTCAAAAGGAGGCAGCGGAGGCGTCCACTTCCGCGTCACGGCGCTGGTGGACCTACTTAAAGGGGCCGACACCCCCCCCCCCCCCCCCCCCCGCACCTGGGGTGTTAGCACATGCCTTCAGATCCTTTTAGCCAACCGAGGTTTTCAATGCCCATTTTAGAAGCTGTTACGACTTTTGGGGGACTTGTGCTTTTTTAAAATAAGTCTGTCCCATCAAACACGCACCGTTTTGGGCAGCTTCAACTGCGCCTAGCCGTGGGAGCTTTTGCACGGCTTTTCCTTTCCTATTTCCCCTTTCAAGGGGATCGTATGAGTCCAATCAAACATGCACCGTTTGGGGCAGCTTTAACTGCGCCTAGCCGTGGGAGCTTTTGCACGGCTTTTCAATTACTCTTTCCCCTTTCAAGGGAACCGTATGAGCCCCATCGAACATGCACCATTTCGGGGCAGCCTCACTGCTGCTTTTCTCTTTTCTTTCCACAATGGAACCACAACCATTATAATCATTATACCGAACCGGGTACCACACAGACAAGAGAGGAGGGGGGCCTGGAGCCAACCTAGACCCGTAGCCTGCACCACTGGCCCCGGCTTGTTTTACCCTGGTGGAGACTACCAAGCCCCGCAAACCAACCCCCACCTGCCCGGAGGGGATCGGGCAGGCGGGCAGAGCAGCGGACAGGCTTGGTCAAAACCAGACGGGCCATCTGGGTTCTCTCCCACTGAAAGGGTCTCACCCTTTCCGGGGCCGAACTCTAGGCTCAGAGGGCCCTGGGGCTATTGGCTTCCAAGACCCCCAGCCCCCGAAGCCAGACGCGCTCTGCCCGAGGGGGCTCACCCTTTCCGGGGCCAAACTCTAGGCTCAGAGGATCCTGGGGCTATTGACTTCCAAAACCCCCAGCCCCCAAAGCCAGACCTGCTATGCCCGGGGGGCTCACCCTTTCCGGGGACGAAATCTAGGCTCAGAGGGCCCTGGGGCTATTAGCTTCCAAAACCCCCAGCCCCCGAAGCCAGACCCACTATGCCCGCGGGGCTCACCCTTTCCGGTGCAAGCTCCAGTTCCGTAGGAGCCCTGAATTGACACCTGATCTTCAGCAGTGCCGTGGCACACCACACTTAAGCCAAGGAGCACAGACTTGGCTAATTGCGCGTGCCAGGCAGACATATCGTTGGTGACCCACCTGGCTCTGGTGCACCACCCACTCCCCCTTGCTACCATCTGCAGATATTAAACTTCAAAGGTAGCTGGGGCGTATCAGCCTTGCCTAGTTCCACCACCTGACATCATTCAGTTTTTTGAGGTGCAAAAGGTGCACCAACGGCACGTAGTTCTAACAACAGTTAACATAAGACTTCCGTATTTGCCATGCACCTGGTGGACGGCAAGTGGCGGTGGTCGGACGCACTTGCTAGGGCAGCTTCTAATGTCTGAACGCCCTGGATGGACACCCCCTTCCAGGGCCAAAGTGGCTGCCAGCCTAGGCGGGAATCGGACCCTCGTTCTGGGCCAGCTTCTAATGTCTGAACGCCCTGGATGGACACCCCCTTCCAGGGCCAAAGCGGCTGCCAGCCTTGGCGGGAGAATCAGACCCTCGTTCTGGGGCAGCTTCTAATGTCTAAACGCCCTGGATGGACACCCCCTTCCTGGGCCAAAGCGGCTGCCAGCCTTGGCGGGAATCGGACCCTCGTTCTGGGACAGCATCTTATGTCTGAACGCTGTGAATGGACATCCCCTTCCAGGGCCAAAGCGGCTGCCAACCTTGGCGGGAATCGGACCCTCGTTCTGGGCCAGCTTCTAATGTCTCAACGCCCTGGATGGACACCCCCTTCCAGGGCCAAAGCGGCTGCCAGCCTTGGCGGGAGAATCAGACCCTCGTTCTGGGGCAGCTTCTAATGTCTGAACGCCTTGGATGGACACCCCCTTCCAGGGCCAAAGCGGCTGCCAGCCTTGGCGGGAGAATCAGACCCTCATTCTGGGGCAGCTTCTAATGTCTGAATGCCCTGGATGGACTCCCCCTTCCAAGGGCCAAAGCGGCTGCCAGCCTTGGCGGGAGAATCAGACCCTCATTCTGGGGCAGCTTCTAATGTCTGAATGCCCTGGATGGACTCCCCCTTCCTGGGCCAAAGCGGCTGCCAGCCTTGGCGGGAATCTGACCCTCGTTCTGGGCCAGCTTCTAATGTCTGAACGCCCTGGATGGACACCCCTTTCCAGGGCCAAAGCGGCTGCCAGCCTTGACGGGAGAATCAGACCCTCGTTCTGGGGCAGCTTCTAATGTCTGAACGCCCTGGATGGACACCCCCTTCCTGGGCCAAAGCGGCTGCCAGCCTTAGCGGGAATCAGACCCTCGTTCTGGGCCAGCTTCTAATGTCTCAACGCCCTGGATGGACACCCCCTTCCAGGGCCAAAGCGGCTGCCAGCCTTGGCGGGAATTGGACCCTCGTTCTGGGGCAGCTTCTAATGTCTGAACTCCCTTGATGGACACCCCCTTCCAGGGCCAAAGCGGCTGCCAGCCTTGGCGGGAATTGGACCCTCGTTCTGGGGCAGCTTCTAATGTCTGAACTCCCTTGATGGACACCCCCTTCCAGGGCCAAAGCGGCTGCCAGCGTTGGCGGGAATCTGACCCTCGTTCTGGGGCAGCTTCTAATGTCTGAACGCCCTGGATGGACACCCCCTTTCAGTGCCAAAGCGGCTGCCAGCCTTGGCGCGAATCGGACCCTTGTTCTAAGGGCAGCCAGCCTGGCCAAAAGCCCTCTGGTTCGTTGAACCGCAAAACCGTCAAAACCTAAGTCCTCTATTTGATGCTGTCACCGAAAACAAATGGCAGGTCAGAGACAATTGGCGTCGGGCATGTGCCTTCAGGCGCGGGACGTCCCGGCACGTGAGCCGGGAAAGGTGGTCTCCTGTCGGGAATGGCCTGGCGGGCTTGGGCCTGGGTCAAAGCAAGTCCACCCACCGCTCACACCCACCGTCTTCCAACCGGACTTTGTCATTTCAGGCGCTCGCTATAAGTCCCCTAAGTTGGGTTTTCCACGTAGCAAAGAAAGACCCATCATCCCCCAAACGGACTTAGTCATTTTCAGAGACCCCCGCCATCCCCCAAGTGAGAGTTGGTTGTTGCAGGTAGTATAACACTTTTTTTACTTCTAACTTTAGTGTTCTAATAATGTTAGGCCGAAATGAATAGCATCTGCGGCTAAGCTACTTCGGATGTTTGTTTGCACGTGCTTACTGTTATTGTGCTCTCCTAAAACAGTCGACATACTTTAAGCAGTAAATGTTAATGTGTACTTGAAAGGTTTTAGCCATTAGAAACAGAAACCGTAGAAAAACATTGTAATAGAGCAGTACCAGTAGTGGGTACAGAAAAAGTTTGTTGTATACATAGGATGTTTGTTGAAATGTGTTCACTGTATTGTTACTTGCACATTGTCCGCAGTTGTTTACAATAAGATTGGTATGTTTTCAGCTAAGAAAGTTTTTTTACAAAAAGATCGGTATGTTTCAGCGAAAGAAGGTTATTAAGAAAGTATGTTTTCTTACAAAGGCATCGACATCGACACAGAGCAACAAGGTGCACGTTGGTTGCCAGACAGAACCTTTACAAATGTCTTTACACAGTGTTGGTACGCAGTTGTCATTTAGGACCCGTCAGCCCAAACACAGGAGTACAAGTATGTTAAAGTTTCTCTGTTTTTTTTAAGTTGCAGTAATAGATACGTGTTTTGCAGTCTTTATAAACGTGTACTAAGATTAATCTTAAAATTACAATCTAGGTGTCCAGACAACAGTATCCAGTTTTGAACTGATCATACCATCAGCCTTCTCTTCTGCATTTATGACTTCGACACCCCTCAAATCTTCATTAAAAGATTTCGTCTGGAGCTGGAGCAGGAGGAGGAGGAGAAAGAGGCCGAAGTAGAGATGCACTGATACCATTTTTTTGGAACCGATCCGATTCTCGATACCAAAATTCTGAATATCGATAGATACCGATCCGATCCTGATACTGTGCCGTTTTTTTTTGTCCCCCTTTTTTTTTTGTCCCTAACGCTTTTTGCGTTGAGACTGAGAGGTGCATCTTTTGAATGGTTTACTAACGTTTTGCCGTTGCGCGCTATGTACGCTTGAGCCGAAAAAGCATGTTACCTCAGTCGCGTCTTTTTCATTCTTCAATCAAATGAAGCAGAGGCGGGGTTTCCTTTGAGGTGACAGCAGTGTTTGTGTTGTCAAGACGACTATGGCAAGCTTTTAATGATGGAGGAGAGACTTGTGGTCGCTGTTTCAAGTCATTCAAAGCTGTATGACTTTACAAATCTTAAATATCATAATGCAATTAAAAATTACTGACAGGAACACTCGCGCACAATACGGCTCAGCTGATTCAGTCGTTTCCTAGTGACATAAAAAGGGCACCGCGCTCCTTCTTTCCTTGTCATCAATAAAGGCAGTGCGGTGCGCCTCGCGTTTTTGGAATGGAAAAGCATGTATTAGGTCAAAAAAAGCTAAATGAAAGAAGGATATTACTGGGCACAGTTGATGCGGATCGGCTCTGTGCTGCCAATGACATGTCATAAACTCAATAAATAGGCTATTGATGATGATTTAGTGTTCAACAAACAAACCAACCTTTTTTCCATTTGGAAAATTACAGTTATTAATAGTTCTTATATAATACAAATTTTAAATAGCCTACATAGTCTAATCTACCAATCAAACAAATTCAGGGTTTTTCTTGATTTTTGCATAATGAACCTCGCACCAATTAAGGCTTTCATTTTACAGCTTAAAAAAACATGTATGCAAACAATGCAATATCATATGTAAACAACAAAATTGTTATATTACCTTACAAAAAGTCAACATAGAGCCTTTAGGTTCATTGTCATTGTCTTTCATTACACGCAGACCGCGCACACATGAACCGCAAATGAGACAGAGGAAATAAGTCATAATCGTAATTAAATACATAATCTTAAACTAATGAATTCTATTAAACATGTTGACAGGGAATTTTTAATATAATAACAGGACAACAGGAGCGATCTATTTGAGGTAGCCTAATATTTTTTATTTGATGGAAGAAATAAACATGATTGGACAAACAGCCTGATTCACTGATCACAAAACACTGATTCAGTCAATGTTTTCGTTTGTAATTTAAATTTGTCCTTTAAGGGAAAGATCTAGAGCAGGATTTATTTTATTCTTTTTGTTTAGTTTATTCTGTTTTTTCTATGCTGAAAACACTGCAGGTGAAGATGCTCTATTATGTTCTGTATGCTGTTCGCATGTTAAAATAAATAAATATTTTAAAATGTAATATTTAATGTGTCACACAAAATAGGCACGTCAATTATTTTTTTTATTAAATAATATTTTATGAAATCCGTTAATATTAATCCGTTAATGGTTAACATTTGGTTAATAAGCCAAAATTAACCGAAATGAGCAGTTTCTATAGCTCTGCTGCTAAACTTAAATAATATATCTTCTTTAGTAAAAAATAACAGACCTATGGGTATACATGACAGACGGCACAAACACGAGTTGTCATTGGGGTGGTACCTTCTCTAAAGGTACAAATTTGTACCTAAAAGGTCCATATTAATACCTCAAGGGTACATATTGAAACCTGAGAAGTACAAAAGTGTTTCTCTTAAAATTTGTAGGTACTAATATATACTTCTGAGGTACCAATATGGACACTTCAAGTATAAATATGTACCTTTTGAAAAGGTACCACCCCAGTGAGCTCGCGCACCTTTATTTCTGAGAGTGTACTCAGTTATTATGCGCATGTTTTTATGCGTATTTTCAAAAGTTATGTGCATCATGATGTTTCCATCAATCATTTTTATGCGCATATCCAAAATGAGCATTAAAATAGGTGGGTGGAAACGTAAGGCTAAGCAAGAAATACTGCTTCGTCTTTAAAAAAGGGGAGGAGACTGACAGAAACTCAGAGTTTAGACAATAAACCTGCTCCTGACCAGGTTAGGTTCACAGAGTAAGTTTCCACGGTAACGGACTCTGAGTTAAAGTTACCTCTCTTTCAGAAACAGGCTTGACTTACCCTGCTTTCTCCAGTTTGACAAACCTGCCATTTTGAAACAGAAAACCCAGAGTTTCTCTAATTTCAGGGTTAAAATAACCTCCTTTCTGAAACAGGCCCCAGGTGTATAAATGCATTCTGTGCTAATTTGATACAGTCTTTGCAAATTCCTTTACATTTTTGTAACTGTTTCTTCTTCCACTGTGTGCGTGAGTATGTTTTGCTGATGTTTAGTCCTGCTTAAATAGTCTTATGTAAACAATATGATGTATTGCTCCATGAAGGACTTCTTCCTCAGTGCCTGAACAAATATAATTTGTATAAATGTAAATAAATGGAGGATGACATGGGATTTGTTGTTAACTCATTTGTTGTTTATATTCTTCACAAAAACAAAACTGGTACATCAGAACCAAACACAAGGTAAGCTGTTATTACTTGAACTGAATAATCCTTTAAAGAACTGAAACAAGTGCTTTTGCTCGAAGTTAAACATTAAGTCAGTCAGTAGTTTAGACTAAATAGAAAGTTCACCCACAAAGTTAAAGTAACTTACTATTTACTTGCCATCAAGTGGTTCCAAACCTTTATCAGTTTATTTCTTCACTTTACACAAATAAAGACATCATGATGAAAGCTGAAAAGCTGCAACCACTGACTCCATAGTAGGAAAACAACAAATACAATAAGTCAGTGGTTGCAGCTTTTCAGCTTACATCATAATACCTGTATTTGTGTTCAACATATCTGAATGTTGGATGTATTCATTTTATTTAATGTTTTTTATTGTTCTCTATGTACTCTATAATGTATTTGACTCATTAAAATGATAATAGTATTTACATTTTTTGTTCTGTTGCTTTGATTACATTTATTGTTCATATTTGTAAAATGCTTTGGATGCAAGCATCTGTCAAATAGTTTGTAAATGTAAATATTAGATGTAACTACGAAGGGAAAAGCTGCAATACATAATTAGAAGTACTGTGGTTTAATGGTGTTCAAACTACAACAATGTATATTAAGACATTGATGATACACAGTATGTCATTATTAATATCAGCAACGAGGGGTCAGGACTTCGTTGGTTTGCAGTTAATTCAGACAAATCTATATCCAGAACGTAAGACAGTTTATCAAATTGATGATCCCTGGCATCTTTGTTTAGTTTATTTTCTTGTACATCTCCAGCTTGATCCTCGTATGGCTTGTATCTCTCGTGTAATGTGTCTCTCTCACGTTTTCTCTGGAAGCGATACCTCAAAAATGGCGCATGTGTGAAGTCACACACAAAAAACGCAAGTGACTGACAAAGACCGATATCCAGCCCAGGCTGTACGTCCTTAATGATAGAGACATCATTCTCTTCATTGCTACTAAAGACATTTTGAGTGATGAGGAGTTACTCTATGATTATGGCTCAAAGAGGAGATCTTTTGCCGGGAAAGGGCTGGAATTGGACTGGATGTGAAACAACATCTCCTCATAAGTTTCCTTTATGCAATAGTGAGAGTGTGAGTAGGCTACTCCATATTCTCTCCTCTCTCTCTAAATTCTGTACAACACATGTGGAATTACAGTCTGGTAAGTATGCTCAAATTGCTCGTAACCCTCCCTCCCACCCATCTTTAACTTTCAACCATATTACTGTGCACTTTCTGGTTGTCGTCTTCCTTTTGTTTCAGATTACCAAGGCCTTTAAGTCCTAGCTGACATGGACCTCACTGCCGTGATTTAACCAGAAATGTTAATTATTCATAGTAAGCTATAGTATATTCATCCATGGATTCACCGCCATGTTTTATTGAAGACATTACCTATGTTGTCTCCATGTTGTTTGATTAATGCTAAAATTTCAGATTTTGTTCATTTGTTTGCACTTGTATGTACTGTACATTGTTTATTTTCTTTAGTGTTGTTATTATCTGATATTATTATCATATATACAGTCTTCCACTGTGCTGTTATTTCACATTCCTATTAAATAGTTGCAGAAATGACCCAGTGTCACAAAGCTCTGTTTCAGTGGATTCACATTTTTAAGCTAAATAAAGTACAACATTTTGGGATATATTTAATGATCATTCAAACTATTTATTATATTTAAAAACGTGTAATCCTTTAAAAGAAAAAACACACTTCATTATATAAAACATGTAAAGCTTTTTCAGATAAGTGCAACACTTTCCCCTTCACCTGAAAAGTGATGTGATAGAAGAAAAGGAAAATGACAGGAAAAAACAACTCAGTGATCAAATAAAAAAATTTCCCTGCTATTTTACTTTTTTCCATGTGATCAGCCGAGGACAAGACAGAAGGAATCCATAAATATCCTCAATAGCCTGGAAAAAAAAAACACTGAAATAACAGGCTATCTATGAGAGCTGCACATTAAAAAGAATAAGGCAGCTAGCCTAATTAAAAGATAGTTTACAGTCAAATACAATAAGAATTTATTTTAGCAAAAGAAAAAAAAAGTCAATATATTTTGGACAGAATTCAGTGTGAAATGTAAGACATTATTTATAAAGACAGACAGGCCTACAGAATTATTATTAAAGTATATGAACATGAGTTTGCTGTGAGTTTGTGTCAGGATGATGATGACACATGAGCTGACTTTTTGAGCAATGTTAGGCAGTATTACAGGGTGTGATGCTGCTTGGCTACTTTCATAAATATGGCAACAAACATTTTACAAAAAAAAATTAAAGGTAAGTTATTTTATATTAATGTATCAATAGGTTATGAGGTCTAGTTATCTAAGTATCCTCACTCACTATCCTTCAGCTTAGTCAACCGCCAATTATTCCAGCATATGTTTTACACAGCGATGCCCTTACAACTGCAACCCAGTACTGGGAAACACCCTTACACTCTCACATTGACACATGCACATATACACTACGGCTAATTTAGTTTATCTGTACTGCATGTCTTTGGACTGTGAGGGAAACCGAGTATTTACCTAGTGAAACCAAAACATGTAGTAGTAAAGGGTACTTTACTTTTTACTTACCTATTTTACCCCCTTTTTCAAGATTTAAGATCTTTGTGTCTCAAGAATGTGTCCTGAAAAATGTCAGGTCAAAACACCCACCAGATTATTTGTTATACCTTTTAGAATGTTGGGATTTTCTGCTTTAAACACTCAGATTTAGTGGATTAAACAAGTTTTTCAAAATTGTGTTAAAATGTTTGGATTAAAAGTTTTGATCAGCTTAAAATACTTAATGTCTGTTTATGTTAGAGAAAGCAGATATGTTGTGTAAAGTGTAAAACTAGGGAGAAATGTATCAATAAGTCATGACTACAACGGTAAGTGTCAAAAAAAGCTAAACAAAAAAGACTTTTATTTTGGCGTGGCGTGTGACGTCATAAGGTTGCGCCGCTCCCGCACTGTGATTCGACTTGAGAAAGGTTTGTTTGAAAGCTTTTACACAGATTTAAACTGATTGAGTAAAGTTTCAGGTTTTTCCATTCGATGCTATGATGTACCTGCTGTTGACAATATTATTTTAACCCTTTTATAACGTAGTATTGTTTTACTCACAGTAATGAGGGCTATTGTTTAAACAACACAAATGTGTGTATAGAGGTAAAGTTGGTTTTATATTCGGATATTCAGACATTCTCCTTAATAATATAATTTCAGAAAAGTATTCTTTGGAAATTCTAAATATGGAAATCATATTAGCAGCCAATGACTATCAAAGTACAACATTGTTTACAGTTCATTAGGTAGTGTTAATGTTGTTTTAAAGTCATACTTCCTTGCGAATTCCGATCGAATATTCAAAGTAACACGGTAAAAATATAGAGACTTCTAAATGAACGAATGTGCGAATATAAAACCAACTTTACCTCTATGTTTTAATGAAGGTTTAGTTTATTAAATAGCACAATGTCAGTCCATTCTAAGTATATAAGAAATGGAGCACTAGTTTTAATCAGCTCATTTGTGGCTATTGTTTCTTGCTCAGACTTACTCTTTTGTGTACTCTTACCTGATTTCTTCTTGTTAATGACTCTCATATAAAGAAACTGTTGAAGCAAGTGTTGAAGAGAAGTTATTTTATTTCTGTTCATTGTTTTATTTATTTTAAACTGAACATTTTTATTGTTTTGTTCATTTTAAACAGGATAAAGTGTCCAAACACAGAGAAAAACTCCTGCTGAAGCGACTGATCTCCACACTGTTATAAAGATGGCGTTTATTAAAGAGGAGAGTGAAGATGTGAAGATTGAAGAAACATTCAGAGTCAAACATGAAGATCTGCAGGAACAAACAGGTTAATTTTCATTCTCAAAGACCAACTCAGTCATTTGATCCTCATTCACATATATTTTAATAATAAGAAAACTAAATTAAATCCATCTTGCAGCCCTGAGTGTGCTGCCTAGTTCTCCTAAATGCACATAAGCACTCATTGTAAGACAGGAATGACTTTCTTTTGTCACTTGTTCTCATGTTTTTTGTCATTATTTTTATGTATTATTAGTCTCCCATTTTCTCTACCTTCTTAAAGTTCTTGTTCTTCTACTGTTTGTAAAGCATCCTTGAACACTGGCGCTATATAAAATAAATAAAAACATGTCATGTAACGTTGATCACAATTCCCTTTTTTTATCAACTTCTTTATGGGTTTAAACTTGTTTCTAGTAGTTGTTACTAGTTCTCACTGATAGTATCTGAGTTAGAATTACATCATTATTATAATAACTAATTACCAGGGCTATTGTGTTTAAACAGGGCACAGTAGGTAGTGCTGTTGCCTCACAGCAAGAAGGCCGCTGGTTCGATCCTCAGCTGGGTCAGTTGGTGTTTCTGTGGAGTTTGCATGTTCTCCCTGCGTGGGTGCGTGGGTTTCCTCCGGGTCCTCAGGTTTCCCCTACAAAGTCCAAAGACAGTATAGGTGAATTGGGTAGGCTAAATTGTCCGTAGTGTATGTGTGTGAATGAGTGTGTGTATGTGTTTCCCGAAGATGGATTGCGGCTAGAAGGGCAAACGTACTGGATAAGTTGGCGGTTCATTCCGCTGTGGCGACTCCAGATTAATAAAGGGACTAAGCTGAAAAGAAAATGAATGAATGAATTGTTTAAACAGGGTTTCTGCGTTGTCTTAAAATGTCGTAAATTCCAAAATCAAAATTTTAATCCTTAAAAAGTCTTAAATTTACTAAAATATTGTGTTACTAAGATTTATTGTGTTAAATCTTTTTTAAAACAAGTCTTTATTTTACTTTGTTCATGATTTTTTGTTTACATTCTAAATGTCATATCAACCTCTACACTTGATGGATAAAAAACGCAGTCACAGAAGTGCTCTTTTAAATCTATTAAAACTGATCATTGTGTGTAAAAGTGGGAACCTTAAATTAAACTTTCCACTGAACATTAAGGTTATCTGCATTCTTGTTTTGTCAAATTTGTTGTAGAAACTATGCAGTAGCCTATTTTATGTAATTTAATGCAATTACATCTGAAATAACTTTAAAATTAAGGCCAATTCAACATTTTTTCACATGAACATTTAATAAATGTCACACATTAATTCATTCATTCATTTTCAGCTTAGTCCCTTTATTAATCTGGTGTCGCCACAGCGGAATGAACCGCCAAATTATCCAACACATGTTTTACGCAGCAGATGCTCTTCCAGCTGCAACCCATCTCTGGGAAACATCCACGCACACACATTCACACTCACACTACAGACAATTTAGTCTACCCAATTCACTTGTACTGCATGTCTTTGGACTGTGGGGGAAACCAGAGCACCCAGAGAAAACCCACGTGAACGCAGGGAGAACATGCAAACTCCACACAGAAATGCCAACTGACCCAGCCGAGGCTCGAACCACAGACTTTCTTGCTGTGAGGCAACAGCACTACCTACTGCGCCACTGCGTCGCCCAATGTCACACATTACATAACTTGTTTTATTATACTGATTTAAATACTTAAATGTAACCTTATGCATTAACTTGAGCAGCTATGTTTTCCCACGCTAACTGTCTTTGTTTTACTGATGCAGTAGTGTTGCTTTTTTAAATATATGCTCATATTTGCTATAACTTTGCATGAGCACATCAAGTTCAGCTTGAGAACTCGTAATATCTGCGCTTCATGGATAATGCCTTTTTAAAGTTGCAGTGTGCGCGCTTAACTCTGAGTTTGTCTACTCAAAGTTGATTAACCCAACTCAGATCAGCTATTCTGAAACTGAAAACTCGAGTTTTTAATCTCTCAGTCAGTCAACTCAGAGTTCAAGTTTAAACTCCGAGTTGGTTGAACATCCTTACTGAAACAGGCCCCTGGTCAGTAGCAGGTTTTATTTTCAGAGTTTCTGTCGGTCTCCTCCCCTTTTTTTAAAGATGAAGCGGTATTTCTCACTTAGCCTTGCGTTTCCAGCCACCTATTTTTATGTGCATTTTGGATAGGCTATGAGCATAAAAAAAAAAATCAGTTGATGGAAACGTCATGATGCACATAACTTTTGAAATATAGGCATAAAAACATGCGCATAACTGAGTAGGATAAACGTTTTATTCGATAAGAAAAGATAAACTTACATAAACTACGCAAGCACTTTTACTGAACAAATTCCCGTATGTGTATTAAAAAAGGTTTGTTATAAGAGATCATATGATGATGAAAATGTGTGTGAATGGACAAACTAGCAGGCTGAGCACACTGTAAAACATCTGAAATGTTGTTTTGGTCATTCTTAAATGCCTAACCATTTTAGTATTAATGTTATTATATTATTAAATACCTCCAGAGTGTCTGGAGCGTGTCAAGAGCATCTGTTCTCTGCGTCTCATGGGTTCAAACGCCACCACACGTTCATTGTGTGCCGGCATTGTCCTCTGAGGTGAAAGTCATTTAATAAATAAAGAAAAGATTCATGTAGCTTCTTCTACCGCAGTAAATTCTGTTTTTACTGTTGGTATTTGGCGCCAGTTAATCAAGATGTGACGATTTTGTTCTCTTTGATTCATTGGATGGAAACGCTGCTTTATTCGCACGTCTTTTATGCGATATTCCAGTTTTGCACATAAATTTAATTCACATTTTTGGATGGAAACATAGCTATTGCCTACATTTCAGTCTCACAAAGAACAAAGTCACGTACGAGAATGGCTTGTCCTTTTTTAATGAATAATCAGCTTAAATTCACAGACTTTCGACAGGGACATGTACTGAAACTAGATTAAAGAGCCCCTATTATACATTAAAAATGGTCATATTTTGGTTTGGGGGGTCTCCAATAACATGCTGATATGCATGCAAGGTCAAAAAACACTTTCATGGTCTTATAATATGCATTTATTTTTACCTAATTATCCCAGCGACTCCCAAATGAATCGTTCAGCGACTCAATTGTTTCCAAACTTCTTTTTAGCGCGATGCTAATCTACGCTGATCGGACCGATGACCCAGACTGTTGCGATTGGTCGACAGCGTTTAATTATTCAGCGTTCCGTATTTCACCCTCATCTAACGTCACCCACCCGATTTGTTATTTCTCCCAGAACATTTTGGTACGGTCTGTATAACCCCTGGTTCGCCAACATTGGCATAGGATCTGTTACTTGTTAACATCACAGTATCCGGTTCTCAATAGTGTTATTTAGACACCTCACCCCCCTTCCCCCGGTCTCCCAGTATATTACTCTATTCTTAACCATAAATAAAAACAGTGACACACATTCAGTGTTAATCCACACAGTGGCAAAAGCTGTACTATTATGAAACTTGACCACTGCACGTGTGTAAGAACAGCTGATGGTGGCCATAGCAACGAACAAACAGCAGAGGATACGAGCTCACAAACGCATTTTAATCCATAAACAAAGTGACACGTGTCGCGTTTTCAACGTGGCTTTAGACACGATATGAGAATACAAGGAGTTAACTAGATACACTACAAGCAGTTACAAGTAACAAAACGCAGTTAAATACATTTGCAAGCTATAGCAAACAATGAGGCAACCGTTTTAATCGCACGTACTTACACTTGTGAAATGGAGGAAGAAGCAGGGGTTGGATAGAGGGTGCAGGCCAAATTCACGGTGGCAGGCCAGATTGACCGTCAGGCCACTGGGAAATGTACCAGTGCTCCCTATGGCCAGTCCGCCCCTGCATACATCAGTAGTCTTTTCTAATCCTTCCTTTAACAAACCGCCGACGAATCCCCCATTGTAAGCGTGTAGATTTCAGAAGCACTCCTCAGAGAGAACATAGCACAAGGCTGGGGCTATAATGCTGAGGCATTTTTGGAAAAATAAACCTCAAGCACTGACTCATCACAGTTTCATTTTTGGTTCATCCGCACACTTCCAATAATATCCAGCTGAGAACAGCATCTTCGTGAACCGGCGTCTGGTACAGTGTTCTTTTCAGTGTTGCCAGATGTAGCTGACTGATTCCAGCGCAAAACCTATCCAAAAGGTTTTTACCTGCACAATTAAATTAAAAACCAGCCAATCTGGCAACACTGGTTCTTTTTCTCCGTTTTCTTTTTCTTGCTACTGTGTTTGTGGGCGGGGCCAGGGGTTTCAAAATTTCCCGGGTTAGCACGCGCACTAATGGGTGGGGCTTAAGTTTTGTATCGACGTCACTAAAGACTCATTATCAAGACGATTAATTAGAATCAGAATCAGTTTTATTGCCAAGTGTGCTTTACACACACACACACACAAGGAATTTGTTTTGGCTACAGAAGCTTCCAGTGTACATAAAGTGACAAGTGACAACACAAAATTAAATTTGAGAAAAGAAAAAGGCGATAAACATTAGACATTAAACAGAGATGCAGTAAGTAAAAAATATCTGAATGTTGAATTGTATGTACAGATATGTTGTAAATATACAGGTTGTAAGGTGCTGTGTACCAATGCGAATGGAGAAAGTATTGCATTGTATATTTTTATAAGGTGCTGTCTACAAGTGCGTATGAGAAAGTATTGCACGTTTATTGCCCAGTAGGGGAATATTTAACTGTTCATGAGGTAGATGGCCTGAGGAAGGAACTTTTCCTGTGTCTGGCTGTTTTTGTGCTTGGTGCTCTGTAGGGCCGCCCAGACGGTAACAGTTGGAACAGGTAATGTGCTGGGTGCGAGGCATCCAGAGTGATTTTGCGAGCCCTTTTACTCACTCTGGAAGAGTACAGTTCTTGAAGTGTAGGAAGGGTAGTGCCAGTGATTCGGTCAGCAGTCCAGACTATTCGCTGTAGTCTACGGAGGTCAGTTTTGGCAGCTGAGCTGAACCAGATGGTGATTGAAGTGCAGAGGATGGATTGGATGACAGCTGAGTAGAACTATACGAGCAGCTCCTGTGGCAGGTTGAACTTCCTCAGCTGACGAAGGAAGTACAGTCTCTGCTGGGCTTTCTTCACAAAAGCCCTATGAGTCGACTTTTTTTTTATAAATGAATCAATAGTTTTAAACACCGTGCACTTTCAGATTTAAGCCTTAGCTGGATATTTCACTTCACTTAGAGCTGTTACACACTACATGCAAGCTCATTTTCAAAAAACCATAATGGGGACTCTTTAACGGGATTATTATAAAACTATTTTTTAGTACTGCTTGCATTCTAAATGACATATCAACCTCTACCACTTGATCAATATTAAAGTCAGACATACAAGTGCACTTTTAAGTCTAAACTGACCAACGTGTATAAAAGTGGGAAACTTAAACATTTCCACTAAACAATAAACTAAAGTTATATGCATTACTATGCAGTAGCCTATTTTATGTAATTTAATGCAATTACATGTGAAATAACTTCATAATTACCCAATTTTTTAGATAAAAATTTAATAAATGTCACACATTACATCATTTATTTTATTATACTTAAATATTTAAATTCTTTAAATGTAAAATGACGCATTAACTGGAGCAGCTATGTTTTCCCACGCTAACTGTCTCTGTTTCACTGATGCAGTGGTGATGCTGTTTTAAATGTATGCTCATATTTGCTATAACTTTGCATGAGCACATCAAGTTCAGCTGGAGAAAGAAATGCTGATCTCTTTTTTTAGATTTTGCCATAATGACTCATAATATCTGCGCTCCATTGATAATGCCTTTTTATAGTCACGATGTGTGCGCTTAACTCCTAGATTGACCTAACTATTCAGCTATTCTAAAACCAAAAACTCTGATTTTTTTTAATCTCTTGGTAAGACAACTCAGAGTTCAAGTTTAAACTCCAAGTTGGTTGAACCTCCTTACTGAAACAGGCCCCAGGTCACCATGACATGATTGACAATTGTTGCTGTTTGTCATTGTCCTCTGGTTATCCTGAGAGCTGATGCTGAGTATTCTTAGGGCTTTTCAACCTTGAAATTGTTAACCCTGGGTCATTCTAACCCTGGATAAACAGAATCCTGGTTTATCTGTAATCAGGTTCCACACTGCTCATGCTATACCTGGAGTTCATTAACAGATGTTTCGCATTCACAAACCCCGGGTTAACATTATTATTTGTATATTTACGTTGTCACTGTCCCTGATTGGACAAACAGCAGGTAACCGTTTTAGATGGCTTTTCTGCATCTTGTCGAGTATAAAAAATGTCACCACGTAGGTCTTCAGCTAAGCCTCAGGACATGCACAGAGGCAAGAAAACAAAGACAAAAGTACAAATGAATGAAAACAAGTAGCAAAGTATGTCATCTCGCCATCTCATTACTCCAGTTTACAGCAAACGATTCATAAAGAAAACATGGGGTTTGCTAACACTGAACATTTTAGCGGTCAGAAACAACTAGGGCTGGGCGATATGGCAAAAAAAAAAAATCTAGATTTTTTCATAAAGTTTGACCGATTCACGATTTCGATTTTTATTTTTACTGTGTAACTATAGTCAACTTTAAACATTACAACAACATGATGATGAAGTAACAAATTCTTTATAAGTAACTTGAAAAACCATCTGGTTACGGAACATGTATTTTTAATGGCCATACATACATAAATTGGTCGACAAGGTGTAGCCTATTACATTCCTTCAAAGAGCACCATACTCTCACAAGTGAGCTGTTAATTAGGCACACCATCATGTGGTCGGACAATATTGCCTTTTAATTATTCTGCCATTGGTGCAATTATAATGTATCTAGAGCTGCTTTTCCACTATTGTGCTGAATCATCATTATTTTTGCTAAACTGTTCCATTTCATGACAAACCGGACCAGACAGTACGGATACGTTTTCATTTTCCACTGTCGTGCTGCAACAGAGCTCTTTGGAACGTTATACAAACCGCATCAGTAATGGCCTTGGTATCGCAATGTAAACTGCTTACCTTGTTCATTTAAATTTAAATAAAAGCCGAAACAGTTTTTTTTTTTTCATGCTCACTTGTAAAAGAAAAAGCAACTGTGTGACTAAACACGATTATGGCACTCTCTCATATAGGGAGGCTAAATATAGCTAAAATAGAAGTCACAGCACCCGTATTTATGTAGAGGTCATATGTTGTGCATCTTTGGGCAAATTTTATTTGGAGAGAAAATGACCAAAATGTAACGTGAAGATTGAAAAGGATTGGAGGGGAAATAAATATTTCAAATCTCTGTACATAACAGAAAAATAAACAATGATAATCAGGGCTCGAAATTGCGACCATTTTGGTCGCATATGCGCCCGAAATTTAATCTATGCGACCTCATAATATATTTGGGAGCATTTGTGCGACTGCATATAATGTTGTAGTGCGACTTGTTTCGATTCTTTTCTAAAAATGTACTGAATCGGACTTCCCTGCCGCTATATTGGTTCATATCAGCTGTCAATCACTTAAGGCTTTCCGCTGTCAGATAACAGGGAGCTTATAAGTGCGCCAGCCGAGATCAATCGAGGGTTTTCGGAGAAGGTGCCTGAATCTTGATGCGTTGCATTTACTGCGTGTTCAGCGCACATGTCCGCTAAATGTCTAATCTAATTCTAATTCTGTACACATCATCGCCAAAGAAGATCGCCTTTACTAAGTTTAAACTGAATCTGCGGCTCATAACAAAGAACGGTATTTGCGCCGGTGGTCATCACTGGAATTCTGCTCTGTCTGCTCGTATGTTGGGCCGAGTGACTCGCCTGCTTTTTTCCACAAACACAGAAAAATGAAAATCAGCGCATAACCAGACCGAGCATTTAAAATGACACAAACCGAAACCAAAACTTTTAAAGAGTAGCAGAAGTGAGACTTTTCTTACTTTCTTTGGTCCATTCTTTCTTGAGATGTATATTATTTTTCTATGTACTGATGACTGCTTTGCAGCTTTCAGCATTGGATTGAATGATTTATTATAATCTTTTGTTTGTTTTGTAGCAGAAATATTATTTATTAAATTGACATGCATATAAAACCAATAGTGCAAAATAAATATTTCTTACTGCAATGCTTCATTTCTGTTTGATGCAAACCATAAATGTATTTTTCATAAAGTAACAGCAGGACTGTTTATAGCACATAACTCGCATTCAAGCACATTCAGGGCAGCATGATAATGAGAAATGTTATTCATTGTAAGTATTATTGACATCATCGTCATCATTAATAATATTTTATAATTATTAGACAGTCATTTTGGAATTATTGCACAGATATCAGTAAGTCATAACAGCATTAGTTGGATAGTTGTTTCTGGTTTTTGTTAGTCCTGATTGATGTTGTTTTCAAATACAATAAATCCCTTAATATACAATTTGCTGTGGTGCTCATTCATTTTTAGTGGGTGCTCCTAAATTATTTCTGGTGCTCCTAAATTTTTTAAGTTGGGAGCACCGGTGCTACCAAGTAAAAAAGTTAATTTCGAGCCCTGATAATGCAACAATAGTTTATCTGAATTAGTGGCATGGCAGAAATATATATTTGGACAGGCCTTGTCAAAGTGAGCGGGCACTTTCACTAATAAAAAATATAGCACTTAAATTATTTCATAACAATCAATTAAACAACAGCGGTTTTATATCAAAAGTTGATATTGATATAAAATATACTACATTTTGATGGTAAAATATAACCATTTAAACAATTTCAGTATTTAAACATTAAATAACGAATGCATCAAGTTAAAGGTGCAGTATGTAAGTTTGACACCCAGTGGTTGAACTAGGTATTGCACTCCTGGATCATAATAAAAGTACGCTAGGATGCCAGATTGTGTACAGGAGCGAGCGATTTAAACTGTGTTCTAAATAAAAGCAACGACACGCGATAGAGGGAATATTTTCCATATTAAAAGGAGTTTTTGTCCTAACCAACACCTCGAATTGATATATTAGAAATGGCTTCTATTTCTCACAGCTGAACAACAGAAACCTATGACAGCTAGATCACCTCAGGTAAGCCTTGTGTGCTTTATTCTGTGCTAAATGCTAACAATGCTAGTTTGAATGCATTTTACATGGCATTTGTTGCCATATACTGAAAGCAGAAAGTTCACCTCAGATCTGGAAAATACAATAAAGCGTCTGAAATTGAACTTTAGAACTAAACACATATGAGTGATTCAGCATCTACATTGATGTTAAAGTGGGTTAACATGTATTAAATAGATTCTAAACCTTACCGTTTGGTGAGTGAGTGCATATTCTGTGCTTCTGAAAGGCTGTATTTACATTTCTGCCGTGTCTCGTCTGGTGCAAACAGCCAAATAGCTGATCACTGCCTCTCTCGTCACAGCGTGTTGTTAGGACACGCGGTTACAATGTAACCTGCTCACCTAATGTTTACGTTCGTAATATTTATGTAATTTGCTAATTAATAACCTCATGTGGAACTGCATCTGTCTCCCATACTGTTCTTTTTGGTCACGGACGCACGCTTTCAGAGTCTTTCTGAATGAATGAATGAAATGCCCTGTTTTCCAACAAGGCAACCCAGGGTGCTGACATATAATTGGCTAAACTGGCATCGTGCATATGAAATTTATGTAAACAAAGACAGCGTTCCGGCACGGAAAACCCATTTTCAAAGCAGAATATCTGACTTCAGCATTGTTTTTCAGTTAAACAAGTATGTTCACTTGGGATGTTTCTTAAATATCTGCACACATATTATGGTATTTTTATGCTTTAGAAGAGTCAAAAACTTACATACAGCACCTTTAAATATAAAAAAACCCGAATGAAACAACACAGCATATCAGGATATAAAGGACTATATTTAGCAAAATGCTGCTCTTTTTGTCTTTTGTAATTTTATAGTTTTATTTTTGTTATTTTAATTATTTTTTGTCTTCATAAATGACTAACGACCTATAGACAAACTCCTGCTTGACGTTTTAGAAAATATTTGTGCGTAGCTACACCACTCAGTATATATTAAAGATCACCGTGAACAACCCACAGAAACCTGTTACATATCTATCTATATTTAAATGTCTATCTTATATTTAACTGAATCGTATAACAGCCTATAGCTGAAATGTTGAAAATTGCTCAATTTATTTTTATAAAACATTTGTCAAAACATATTGATATTTTTTGGAGTAAAAACAATACCGACATTTAAGAATCCATATTCATTTTATTCATTCATTCATTTTACTTGTTTATTGGTACATATATAGGTTATGATTTAATTCATAGCTACAGTACCTTGGACAGCTACTGTGCCACTCTGTAATTCAAGCAAAAGTCCAAATTAAAGAAAGATTTGACTTTCTGCGGTGACCGACATTTACAACACGCCGTAACCGTCCTTCAGGTGGTGCGCGGGTATAATATACAAAACCAGCCGTCTGGGCTTTGAATTAGGTGCAATTATTTCCTCGTTGTGTGTGTGGAGCGATGGGTGAGTGGGCCAAAGTGACTGAAAGCGATCTAGAAAGTTAAAAATGTCCCGGTGCTCCAAATGGCCTGTCCGCCCTGGCGCACTACCGCTGAGCCAGCTTTGGTAGCTCATCAACAGAGCCGCGACGTCAACACACAGAATCAGCACAATTCAGCCCCGTTGTCTAACAGTTTAGAACGGTTTGGCACGACAGTGGAAAAGCGGCTTTAATATTTTTATTAAAAAATCGGGACTCCTTACGTCTTAAAACGTAAATTCTAATTAATTGAAAAAAATCGCCCAGCCCTAGAAACAACATATTCATCTTATACTCTCCAAGATCCCTTTAAGCTTACAGGAGAAGTTACATGTGTCTTTGAGCAAGACTGTAGGTTTTATCATTTATTTAATTTTTTAAGAATTCTCATAACAAACAAATATTTTCCCCCTAGCATTCATTAGATAAAAAAAATACTTCCATAATCTAAAGAAGCTGTTTCATGTTCATGTTTCAAGCATGTTTGACTTCCATATTATTTGCTTTACTTAGTAAGTAAATGGTTACAGGTTTTTTTGAGCTTTCTTCAAAATATCTTCTTTTTTTTTTCAACAGACAAAAGAATCTTGAGTAAATTGGAGTACTTTTTAATTTTGGGTCAACTATCCATTTAATTAAAAAAATTGTCAGTTCACTTGTTCTTTAATAAAGTTTTTACATAATCTGCAGTGTTGTTCACCAAACCGAAATAACTTTAACTCTGTATTCTGGCTTAATCTCTGACTGTGAAGAACATGTTCAAGTGTGTTAAGCCCTAATGCACAGCTATCATTTGTGGTAAATGTCATGATGAATGATGCAGCTATTAAAAAAAGCGGATTTTTTAAAACGCGATGTTTGTCAGATATCAGGTCACGTTCAGTAAATGATGTCCGTCATTTTGACAGATTTGCCCTCACAATTGTTCTGTAACCTTCTTGCAGTGATAAAAAAGCACAGTATTTTTTAACAGAAAGTGTTCTTGTTGCACCTTGAATGACAGCACAGAAGCCGTCTTTGCTTTCACTATCGATTTCACCATGAAGCACCTTTGCCGTTGACATAACAGCTCAAAATGCTTATTTAAAATAACGCATTTATGATAGCTATGAGCGGAATCGCGGAAAATAAACCTTGCAACTCATGACATGTTTAGTCTACTCGCATATGACTTTCTGTTTTGGTTCGTTTTAAAAGCAAATCGTACGGCAAGCAACATTGTAACAATTTTAGTCTTTGTTTTAGAAAAAGTCTGTCTGCAGGGATGAAAGCATTCGTCATACAAGAAAAATAGCTGAAGTAACAGATATCACTGGCGTTCAACATGAATTAAAGCGCATCTTTATGTCCGAGCTCTGATATAAATCAGCAATGACTTAGAGGAGAGGGGCACAACAGGGGCCAACCCGATTTAAACTGTGGCCCCACCCCTGGATCCGCCCCTGTTCATACTAAAGTTAACTTTTTCTTTTCTTTTTTTTAGACCTGATGGTGCTGAAAGAAGAGACTTATCCACGGAATGAAATAGAGGAGAAACAGCAGTTTGAGAAACTCCAAGAAATAACTACTGATGAAAAGCCCACACTGACTAAAAAGACTTCATCACACGGGAGACCTCGGAAATCCAAATCTGGTTGGATCTGTAATTTCAGCTGTAAACAGAGTAGAAAGAGTTTCCATCAAAAGTCAAACCTTGATGTTCTTGACATCAACCTTGACATCAACATTCATAGTAGGGAGAAACCGTATACCTGCGAACAGTGTGGAAAGAGTTTTGGTCAAAAACAAGGCTTAAAAAACCACATGAGAATTCACACTGGGGAGAAGCCGTACATATGCAAACAGTGTGGAAAAAGCTTCTATCATGCAAGAAGCCTTGCAGTGCACATGAGAATTCACACTGGAGAGAAGCCTTTCAGCTGTAAACAGTGTAGAAGGAGTTTCAGACAAAAGCCAAACCTTGATGTTCACATGAGAGTTCACACTAGGGAGAAACCTTACACCTGTGAACTGTGTGGAAAGAGTTTTGGTTATATACAAGGCTTTAAAACCCACATGAGAATTCACACTGGAGAGAAGCCTTACAGCTGTAAACATTGTAGAAAGAGTTTCAGTCATACGTCAAACCTTGATGTTCACATGAGAGTTCACACTAGGGAGAAACCTTACACCTGCGAACAGTGTGGAAAGAGTTTTGGTTATAAACAAGGCTTAAAAACACACATGAGAATTCACACTGGGGAGAAGCCGTACACATGCCAACAGTGTGGAAAAAGCTTCAATCATGCAAGAAGCCTTGCAGTGCACATGAGAATTCACAATAGAGAGAAGCCGTTCAGCTGTAAACATTGTAGAAAGAGTTTCAGTCAAAAGTCAAACCTTGATGTTCACATGAGAGTTCACACTGGGGAGAAACCTTACACCTGCGAACAGTGTGGAAAGAGTTTTGGTTATAAACAAGGCTTAAAAAACCACATGAGAATTCACACTGGAGAGAGAAGTTTTACTTGCACACAGTGCAGGAAAAGTTTTGCTCGAAAACCAGTCCTTGACATCCACATGAGGATTCACACTGGAGAGAAACCTTACACATGCACAGAGTGTGGTAAAAGTTTCAAATATAAAAGCACACTCAAACACCACATGAGAACTCACACCGGAGAGAAGCCGTTTCCATGTAGTCAGTGTGGAAGAGCTTAAGAACCAAAGCTAGCCTCACGAACCACATGAATGGTCTGTTGGGGTATTTACAGTTTTAACCCAAAGAATGAGCAGTCTGTCAGATGAAGAAGAGCCGGAGTCAGAGATTTAAATAAATAAATCAAGTTTACTGAAGATAGTTTGCAGTTTCATCAGCAGAAGCCAGCTTCAACACTCGCAATGAGTTCCTAGGCCGCTCTGCTTACAATCACAAATCAACATCAATTATACTCTTTACACAATGTCATTTTCTGCGTCATACATATAGGTGTTCTAACCTGATTGGTTAAAACACAGATAGACTAGGAAAATTTCCACGTGGGTGCGTGCGTACAATTCTGAACAATATCTTAAGCATAAACGTCAGACATTCAATAGACTGTTTAGAGCTGACTCCAGACCTGTTAAAAGTATCTACAATCAAATAGAGCACACACACTTAAAGTACAATCTGTTTCTTATCCAAGGCTGAGTGTACTTCTCAGCCGTCTTTATCAAAACTGGTTAAAAACCGGTATAATCTACATTCAGACAGTTAAATTCTCACTACACCAAGTCTATCTTGAATAAAAAGTAAAATCACTTTAAAAGAATTAACCGTAAAAATAGCAAAATCACTTAAGACATTTTAGATAGTATTAACTCATAGAAATAACAATAGAAACAATAGAAGTTGTTTCAAGTCCTCAGCCGTTCATTTCCACTCAAGGTCTCCGTGACCTCTGACCTAGTTTGGTGGCTCCTGAAAATAGTTTCAAAGAGACAGGCAATGCACTGAACATTCTTACATAAAGCAGTGTATTTAACTTATTCATTAGTTGAAATCAATGCAAAGTTAAATAGTCGTTTAAATAATCAATTAATTATCTTTAATGAAAATAATGAGAAATAAGATGATGAGGAAAAGATAAACATCCACGCTGAGATGGATGGGATGGTAGAAATCCGAATCCTTCAGGTCACACCGGAACCATAGTGTTTACATGTGATTAGTGTGGAAAGGGTCTCACACGCAAAGACTCCATTATGAAATGCATGAAGATTCACTCAGGAGAGGATCGTTTTAGATGTAGTGAGTGTGGAAAAGGCTTTAAACATAAAAGAAGTCTCAGCACTCACATGAAGCTTCACAATGGAGAGCAGAGTCCTCAAAAATAAGGCCTTGTCCACATAAACACGGGTATATTCAAAACGGCAGCTTTATCATGTAGTTTTGCTTTTCATTCAAGTGAAGTTTATTTCTAAACTACTTTCGAGAGGATCATATGCTTATGATTATCCACGGCTGGTCCCGCATTAACTAACACATGATTCACCAATCAGATGATTCCTGACTCATTATAAATAACCAGAGATTCTTACCTCAGTTAAGCCGAAGTCACACTAGAGTTTGAGCTTGCGAAATTCAGTCATACGGCGCTGCGAAAAGGGGCGGGATTAAACAAGATGATTAGACATTAAAGAAAGCCAGCGATTGCTCCATGTTTTAAATTTCTATCCAGAGAGGTCATGTTTTGATCCTGGATTGGTCTCACGCAGTCAAGTGATGCAAGCTTGAACTTTGCACTGCAGCAACCTGCGAAACTCGATGCATGACCCTGCGTTTCCGGTCTGACGCATTCGGGTGCGTATAAATGGAAGTCTATGGGGAGTAAAGTCCAGTGTGACAGCGGCTTTATCTTCATCTTGAAGAATCCTCCTCCCACCCTTACTTCCCCTCCTTTCCAGATTGGGCAACACGGTGGCCCAGTGGTTAGGACTGTTGCCTCACAGTAAGAATATCACTGGTTAAAGTCTCCACTGAACCAGTTGCCATTTCTGTGCAGAGTTTGCTCATTCTCCCTGTGCTCGCGTGGGTTTCCCCCGGGTTCCCATGTTTCCTCCCACAGTCCAAAAACACACAACCTATGTAAACTGAATGTTCTTAATTGGCACCATAGTCGAGCTCTTAGTAAGCCACATATCTCCCTTTAGCCATCCCTATATCTGTCATTAGAACAGAAACAAGTAAGGGGAGTTCATCGAGATCTACCTGAGCTTAAACTCCCCTCTCGCCCTGCTTACGGGAGGGAGCCCAGGGCTTGAGGATCTTATGAGCTTAGCTCTCTCCCGGGACAGCATGCCAAACAAGTGTGAACTCTTAAATACATATCTTTGAACACCTGAAGATTTAAACTCAATAACTGAGGGAGGTGAAGATTTTGACAACTGTTTTGTAGTGTAGATCAGGGGTCACAGCCCAGTACCAGGTTGTGAGAGTTGCTACCGGGCTAGAAGAATGCAAAATAATTCTATATGTTGATAGATTGTAAGGCTTGTTTCATATGCAAACAAGTATCTGCATCTGAAATGGTGTGAATCAAACAACCTAAAGGAACTAAAGAGTTGTGACTCAACCAAAGCAGTTGGGTAATCTCCGGGGGTTACATTCTTTGTACATTCTTTGTAGTGTCTCGCAGACTGTAGTTTGGGTTAAGTTACTTGAAGACTGATGAGTTAACATCACTGCTGAGGAACTGCACTATTCATTTTCTTCAATAAAGTCTTCTCCCCTTAAGAACTTTGGTCAGCTCACTTATTTTATGTATTAGAGTCATCTATACATTAGCGAGCCACCCAAGAACGGTTTAGCCAAAAACCGCAAAATCTAACAATGTGTTTCAACTTTATTATGAACTGATAACCATATTTGTGCACAATGGTTCCACGCAATTCTTTCATGTAGTCACAACACAAATAAAGTTAAATTAACACTTTTGACAATTTTGTGTATTGAACATAAAAAAAATTAAGTTGTCCCAATGAAATCTCAAGAATTGTGTGATTTCAGCTCATTTTAATTAAGTGGTTTGAACAAGTAAAAAAAAAATTTTTAGAGTGCACTTGCAAATAGTTTATTAATTTATCAATCAAATGGTCGGCTCTGAAAAGAGAATTAGAAAGATTAGGGAGGAGGGAATGTTTGGGGAGATGCAGGAGAGAGAGAGAGAAATAAGGGGGTGCATGTGTCAAAAAATTTGATTGATGATGCCCCGCCCATTTAAGGCAGGACTTCCGGTTTAAGCCCTGCACCTTTTAATATAAATGTAATAATTCCGGTAATTAGATTCTTATCAGTTTAATTAAATTATAATTCCGGTAATTAGATTATAAGCAAACTAATTAATTTATAATTCCGGTAATTAGAATATAATATTAAATTAAATATTATAATAGCGTTAATTAGATTCTAATCAAATTAAATAAAATATCTCAACCATTATTAAAGCCATTATTTTATATTTCAATTATTGCAATAAATTGTATTATTATAATTATATTATATTGTATACTATTATATTATTCTATTATATTTTCATTCATTCATTTTCTTTTTCGCATTAGTCCCTTTATTAATCTGGGGTTGCCACAGCGGAATGAACCACCAACTTATTCAGCACGTTTTTACACAGCAGATGCCCTTCCAGCCGCAACCCATCTCTGGGAAACATCCATACACACTCATACACTACGGACAATTTAGCCTACCCAATTTACCTGTACCGCATCTCTTTGGACTGTGGGGGAAACCGGAGCACTCGGAGGAAACCCACGCGAACGCAGGGAGAACATGCAAACTCCACACAGAAATGCCAACTGACCCAGCCGAGGCTCGAACCAGCGACCTTCTTGCTGTGAGGCGTCAGCACTACCTACTGCGCCACTGCGTTGCCCTATATTATATTATATTATTCATTCTCTTTTCGGCTTTATTAATCCGGGGTCACCACAGTGGAATGAACCGCCAACTTATCCAGCACATGTTTTACGCAGCGGATGCCCTTCCAGCTGCAACCCATCTCTGGTGCAATATACAACAACATACTCACAAAAAAACAAGGCAATGTAAAATTGGCAATGTTGACAGCGATACGTACGATGGATAGGTGTACACATAGTTGTAGGCAGTATTGTTTTAAGTATGGATTTGTTAAAGTGCATGCTACATCTTAATGGTCTGCAGTGCGGGGTATGGAAGAGTTTGTGTGGGGTGTGTTAAGTGTTCTTCCCTGATAGTCTGAGGGAAGAAACTTTCCTTCAGTCAGCTGGTGCGTGACCGGATGCTGCGGAACCGTCTGCCTGAGGGTAGCAGAGAGAAAAGTCTATGCCTTGGGTCCTACTACGCATCCAGCAGTTCGCACAATCCTATTTAGACCTTTGCGATTGCTGCTGGTGCTGTTTCCGTACCAGGTGGTGATGCAGCCAGTGAGGATGCTCTCCACAGTGCAGGTGTAGAACGAGCGGAGGATGTGGGGGCTCATTCCAAACCTCCTGAGACGCCTGAGGAAGAAGAGGCGTTGTTGTGCCTTCCTCAGCACTGCGTCTGTGTGGGCAGTCCATGTCAGATCCTCAGCGATGTGTACTCCAAGAAACTTGAAAGTGCTGACTCTCTCCACTGGTGTCCCGTTGATGGTGATGGGAGTGTGTTCTTCCTTCTCTCTCCTGAAATCCACCACCAGCTCCTTGGTTTTGCTGATGTTGAGTGAAAGGTGGTTTTCCTGACACCACTGCGTCAGAGCGTGCACCTTCTCTCTGTAGGCCGACTCATCATTATCGGTGATTAGGCCCACCACCGTTGTGTCATCAGCAAATTTAACGATGACATTGGAGCTGTGTTTGGATGTACAGTCATGTGTGTACAGGGAGTACAGTAGTGGGCTGAGAACACAGCCCTGTGGGGCACCAGTGTTGAGGATCAGTGTGGATGAGGTGATGTTGTTCATTCTGACCACCTGGCGTCTGCTTGACAGGAAGTCCAGGATCCAGTTGCACAGAGATCTGTGTAGGTCCAGAGCCTGGAGCTTCACCACCAGCTTGGCAGGCACTGTGGTGTTGAATGCTGAGCTGTAGTCCACAAACAGCCTTCTCACATATGTGTTTTTGTTTTCCAGGTGAGACAGAGCAGTGTGCAAGGTGAAAGCAATAGCATCATCTGTGGAGCGGTTGTTTCTGTATGCAAATTGCAGAGGGTCAGTGTTAGCGGGCAGTACAGAGCAGATGTGGTTTTTAATCAGCTTCTCAAAGCACTTGCTGAAGATGGGTGTCAGTGCAACAGGACGCCAGTCATTCAAGCATGTGGTTTTAGCTGATTTCGGTATTGGCACGATAGTAGCTGTCTTAAAACATGTAGGAACCACAGACCGAGAGAGCGAGAGGTTAAAGATGTCCGTGAAAACCCCCGCTAGCTGGTGTGCGCATGCTTTAAGTACACGTCCAGGGATGCCATCTGGGCCCGTAGCTTTTCGGATGTTCACGCGACGGAAAGATCTCGTTACATCCGCTACAGAAACAGAGAGTGTGCTGACGGTTTCTGTATCGGCCGCGGGAGCGCGCTGTGTGTGTGCGCTGTCCTGGGCTTCAAAGCGGGCGCGCTGTGTATGTGCGCTGTCCTGGGCTTCAAAGCGGGCGTAGAACGAGTTGAGCTTGTCCGGGAGAGACGCAGCAATGTTCACAGTGGCGAATTTGTTACTTTTAAAGTCCGTGATGTAATTAAGTCCCTGCCACATGCTCCTTGCGTTATTGGTGTTAAATTGACCCTCTATCTTGTCTTTGTATTGACGTTTTGCTGCTTTGATCGTTTTCCTGAGGTTGTAGTTTGCTTGTTTTAGTTCCTCAGCATTTCTGGATTTATAGGCGGAAGTTCGCACTGATAGGGCTGTTCGAACTTCGCGATTGATCCATGGTTTTTGGTTAGGGTAAATACGGACAGTTTTTGTTGGGACTACGTCTTCTATGCACTTTCTGATAAAGCACGTAACTGTGTCTGAGTACACTTCGATGTCGTCATCAGAAGCTGCCCGGAACATCTCCCAGTCAACGTCATCAAAACAGTCTTGAAGTATGGAATCCGATTGGTCTGACCAGCTCTGAAACGTCCTGAGGGTGGGTGGTTCCCGTTTCAGTTTCTGCCTGTAAGCAGGCAAGAGCAGAAAGGAAGAGTGATCCGATTTGCCAAATGGTGGGCGGGGGAGGGATTTGTAAGCATCTCGGAACGGAGAGTAGCAGTGGTCCAAAATACGATCACCACGCGTGTTTGTGGTGATATGTTGAAAGTATTTTGGAGCGATTTTCCAGAGATTGGCATTGTTAAAGTCCCCTGTAACAATAAACGCTTCCTCCGGGTGTGCGGTTTCCTGCTCGTTTATGCTCCCATACAGTTCCCTGAGCGCCTGCTCTGTGTTAGCTTGAGGATGAATATAGACAGCCGCAATTATCACCGATGTGAATTCCCTTGGTAGCCAGTATGGTCGACACCGAAGCATAAGGTATTCCAGATCAGGAGAACAAAATTATCTAACTGAGTGTATGTTTCTCTCATCACACCATAAGTTGTTAATAAAGAAACAAACACCTCCTCCTTTGCTTTTCCCTGTGAGTTCCTTCGTTCTATCCGCGCGGTGCACGGAGAACCCCGAAAGTTCAGCAGCTGTGTCTGGTACCTCCGCAGATAGCCAGGTTTCTGTAAGACAGATAATGCAGCAGTTTCTTGTTTCCCGTTGGAAGGAAATGCGCGCCCGTAGCTCGCAAAGTTTGTTGTCCAGTGACTGAACGTTAGCCAGCAGAATGGTGGGGAGCGGAGGTCGAAGTCCATGGCGTCTTAGTCTGACCAGAACGCCGGCTCTTTTCCCTCTTTTTTGGCTGCGTTTGCGGCGCCGGCTCGGTTGTGGGGTCCAGACAAAGGGCTCTGTTGTTGTGTTTGTAAACAAAGCGTTGTTGAGGAACTCAAAGTCCGGTCTTCGGTGTGCGACGAGGGAGCCAATTTCCCGAAGTGTGTGTTTGTCGTAGGCAATAAGAGTGTGTACGTCCAGCACGAAAAACAACAAAAATACAAGAAGAACATACAAAACACAACGAAGTTTGCTGGGAGCTCGCAACACGGCAGCCATGCTCGGCGCCATCTTGTGACGTAATCTTGTGATGTACAGGGATTGGGATAAGATAACGAACAATGCAAGGACACTGAAACTAATTTTGACAGAAATCCAGGGTCAGCTATACTGCCGTTTTTAGACTCAGGCATTCTGTCTAGTTTCTCTACAACAAAACCAGAAGAAACCTGTTGAAACCTGGGCACTGATCAGAGCTACTGAAAAGCTCATTATGACAACCTTTAACTTCATCTATTTTGTAAGAACCCCCAGGACACAACTAATTCCAGCTTCCCGCACAACGACCTGCTGACCAGCGACGAGGTGGCCGAGTGGTTAAGGCGATGGACTGCTAATCCATTGTTCTCTGCACGCGTGGGTTCGAATTTCATCCTCGTTGTTCATCTAACTAAAAGTTGATCCTTCCTCTAGCACAAAGCTGCGCTTACATGTGGTGAGATGGCTGACTACTTAAATTAGTGTGTTGTACTCTGCAAGTGCTGGTTTAAATCCCATCCTCATAGTTTCACTGTTTTGAGAGAGGCCAGTGCTTCTGTCTAAGGTTTCTTACTTGCACCTCTTAGTGTCTTTAAGGATGTTATGGCAAAATTTTATATAATATTTAGCGAAATTAGCTGCATAAACATACACCACAGTCCAGCCTCCATCAGGAAAGCCATTACGTGCAAGATGTGGTGGCCGAGTGCTTAAGGCGATGGACTGCTAATCCATTGTGCTCTGCATGCGTGGGTTCGAAACCCATCCTCGTCGTTCACTTAAAAGATCCCGGTGCTTCCTGCAAGGTGTCTTTCTCGCAACCTCTTGTTGTTTCGAAGTATGTTATGGCAAAATTGAATGTCATCTTACCGAAAATAGCTGCAAAAACGCACATGTACATTCATGCCACAGTCCAGCCTCCATCAGGAAAGCAGGTAGTAATGTGACGAGGTGGCCAAGTGGTTAAGGCGATGAACTGCTAATCCATTGTGCTTTGCACACGTGGGTTCGAATCCCGTTCTTGTCGCTTTGGCATTTGAGAGAGCCTGTGCTTCCGTGGAATGTATTTTGCTTGCACCCTCTTAGCGTTTTGAAGGGTGTTGTTGCAAAATTTAATGTCGTCTTTAGCAAAAATAGCTGCAAATACATACATATATGCCACAGTCCAGCACCAATAGGAAAGCAAGTATATACATGACGAGGTGGCTGAGTGGTTCAGGTGATGGACTGCTAATCCGTTGTGCTCTGCATGCGTGGGTTCGAATCCCGTCCTTGTTGCTCATCTGCTCTGGCATTTGAGAGAACCCAGTGCTTCCGTGGAAGGTATTTTACTTGCACCCTCTTAGCGTTTTGAAGGGTGTTGTTGCAAAATTGTATGTCGTCTTTAGCGAAAATAGCTGCAAATACATACATATATGCCACAGTCCATCTACCATTAGAAAAACAGGATCATACATGATGCGGTGGCTGAGTGGTTAAGGCGATGGACTGCTAATCCATTGTGCTCTGCACGCGTGGGTTTGAATCCCATCCTCGTCGTTCAATTTATTTGGTGTTTGTGAGAGCCCAATGCTGCTCTAAAAGTTTTTTTACTTACACCCTCTTACCGTTTTGAAGGATGTTATAAAGTTAATCCAGAGTGGTTAAGGCGATGGACTGCTAATCCATTGTGCTCTGCACATGTGGGTTCGAATGCCATCCTCGTCGTTCAATTGCTTTGGCGTTTGTGAGAGCTTGGTGTTTCCATGGAAGGTTTCTTACACCACTCTGTTTGCATTCTGAAGAATGTTATGGTACAGGTTAATCCAGCCTGTTGCATGTTTAGGAGCTCATGTCTAACTTATATTGCAGCCCGTTAGAGAAACAGAAGCACAGCTAACTTTTGCAACCAAATGTTGAGCCTTCTAAGAGGCTAACAAAAATTGGCAAAGCTGACTGCATTTCAAGTCATCTTGGCGGGGTATTGGGTAAAGTTTTCAACCAGCAATGATCACGCCTCGGTTAGACATCATAGACTACGATATTGCCTCTGCGAAAGAATAGCAATCACAGCTATGAACTCTTCTGTGTACCAATCTAGACATGCAACGACAAGGTGGTATCAAATTTTAAACTGCCAGCAATCAGCCTTCTGGCACCAATGAGTGCATGCTGTGTCAGCAGAACAGGTTATCGATATGCCCAAAAAGAATTACATATACATCGTTTCATTACTTAAAGAAAAGTATACACTACTTTTGTGAATCTGGGAGAAGAGAATTGTGGGTAATCTGGTAAAGGGGCGGAGTCACAAAGCTGAACGGCAGAGAAAATGGTTGAGATTGAAATGTATTTATTGGGTTGTACAGGGATTGGGGTAAGATAACGAACAATGCAAGGACACTGAAACTAATTTTGACAGAAATCCAGGGTCAGCTATGCTGCTGTTTTTAGACTGCATTCTGTCTAGTTTGTCTCAAACAAAATCAGAAGAAACCTGTTGAAACCTGTTGATACCTGGGCACTGATCAGAGCTACTGAAAAGCTCATTATGACAACCTTTAACTTCATCTATTTTGTAAGAACCCCCAGGACACAACTAATTCCAGCTTCCCGCACAGCAACCAGCTGACCAGTGACGAGGTGGCCGAGTGGTTAAGGCGATGGACTGCTAATCAATTGTGCTTTGCACGCGTGGGTTCGAATCTCATCCTCGTCGGTCATCTAACTAAAAGTTTATCCTTCCTCTAGCACAAAGCTGCGCTAACATGTGGTGAGATGGCCGACTACTTAAATTAGTGTGTTGTACTCTGCAAGTGCTGGTTTAAATCCCATCCTCATAGTTTCACTGTTTTGAGAGAGGCCAGTGCTTCTGTCTAAGGTTTCTTACTTGCACCTCTCAGCGTCTTTAAGGATATTATGGCAAAATTTTATATAATATTTAGCGAAATTAGCTGCATAAACATACGCCACAGTCCAGCCTCCATCAGGAAAGCCTCTACATGCAAGACGAGGTGGCCGAGTGGTTAAGGCGATGGACTGCTAATCCATTGTGCTCTGCACGCGTGGGTTCGAATCCCATCCTCGTCGTTCACTTAAAAGATCCCGGTGCTTCCTGCAAGGTGTCTTACTCGCAACCTCTTGTTGTTTCGAAGTATGTTATGGCAAAATTGAATGTCATCTTACCGAAAATAGCTGCAAAAACGCACATGTACATTCATGCCACAGTCCATCCTCCATCAGGAAAGCAGCTAGTAATGTGACGAGGTGGCCTAGTGGTTAAGGCGATGGACTGCTAATCCATTGTGCTTTGCACGCATGGGTTCGAATCCCATTCTCGTCACTTTGGCATTTTAGAGAGCCCGGTGCTTTCGTGGAATGTATTTTGCTTGCACCCTCTTAGCGTTTTGAAGGGTGTTGTTGCAAAATTGAATGTCGTCTTTACCGAAAATAGCTGCAAATACATACATATATGCCACAGTCCAGCTACCAATAGAAAAGCGAGTACATACATGACGAGCCGGTCGAGGGGTTAAGGCGATGGACTGCTAATCAATTGTGCTCTGCACGCGTGGGTTAGAATCCCATCCTCGTTGCTCATCTTCTCTGGCATTTGAGAGAGCCCGGTGCTTCCGTGGAAGGTATTTTACTTGCACCCTCTTAGCATTTTGAAGGGAGTTGTTGCAAAATTTAATGTCGTCTTTAGCGAAAATAGCTGCAAATACATACATATATGCCACAGTCCAGCTACCATTAGAAAAACAGGAACATACATGACGAGGTGGCCGAGTGGTTAAGGTGATGGACTGCTAATCCATTGTGCTCTGCACGCATGGGTTTGAATCCCTTTCTTGTTGTTCAATTGATTTGGTGTTTGTGAGAGCCCAATGCTACTCTAAAAGGTTTCCTACTTACACCCTCTTACCATTTTGAAGGATGTTATAAAGTTAATCCAGAGTGGTTAAGGCGATGGACTGCTAATCCATTGTGCTCTGCACAAGTGGGTTCGAATGCCATCCTCGTCGTTCAATTGCTTTAGCATTTGTGAGAGCTTGGTGCTTCCATGGAAGGTTTCTTACACCACTCTACTTGCATTCTGAAGAATGTTATGGTACAGGTTAATCCAGCCTGTTGCATGTTTAGGAGCTCACATCTAACATAAATTACAGCCTGTTAGAGAAACAGAAGCACAGCTAACTTTCGCAACCAAACGTTAAGCCTTCTAAGAAGCTGACAAAAATTGCCAAAGCTGACTGTATTTCAAGTCATCTTGGTGGGGTATTGGGTAAAGTTTTCAACCAGCAATGATCATGCCTTGGTTAGACCTCATAGGCTACAATATTGCCTCTGCAAACGAATAGCCATCACAGTTATGAACTCTTCTGTGCACCATTGTGGACATGCAACGACAAGGTGGTATGAAATTTTAAACTGCCAGCAATCAGCCTTCTGGCACCAACGAGTGCATGCTGTGTCAGCAGAACAGGTTATCGATATGCCCAAAAAGAATTACATATACATCGTTTCATTACTTTAAGAAAAGTATACACTACTTTTGTGAATCTGGGAGAAGAGAATTGTGGGTAATCTGGTAAAGGGGGCGGAGTCACAACGCTGAACGGCAGAGAAAATCTATATGAGATTGAAATGTATTTATTGGGTTGTACAGGGATTGGGGTAAGATAACGAACAATGCAAGGACACTGAAACTAATTTTGACAGAAATCCAGGGTCAGCTATGCTGCCGTTTTTAGACTCAGGCATTCTGTCTAGTTTCTCTCCAACAAAACCAGAAGAAACCTGTTGAAACCTGTTGATACCTGGGCACTGATCAGAGCTACTGAGAAGCTCATTATGACAACCTTTAACTTCATCTATTTTGTAAGAACCCCCAGGACACAATTAATTCCAGCTTCCCCCACAGCAACCAGCTGACAGGTGACGAGGTGGCCGAGTGGTTAAGGCGATGGACTGCTAATCCATTGTGGGTTCGAATCCCATCCTCGTCGTTCATCTAACTAAAAGTTTATCCTTCCTCTAGCACAAAGCTGCGCTTACATGTGGTGAGATGGCCGACTACTTAAATTAGTGTGTTGTACTCTGCAAGTGCTGGTTTAAATCCCATCCTCATAGTTTTACTGTTTTGAGAAAAGCCAGTGCTTCTGTCTAAGGTGTCTTACTTGCATCTCTCAGCATCTTTAAGGATGTTATGGCAAAATTTTATATAATATTTAGCGAAATTAGCTGCATAAACATATGCCACAGTCAAGCCTCCACCAGGAAAGCCTCTACATGCGAGATGAGGTGGCTGAGTGGTTAAGGCGATGGACTGCTAATCCATTGTGCTCTGCTCGCGTGGGTTCGAATCCCATCCTAGTCGTTCACTTAAAAGATCCCAGTGCTTGCTGCAAGGTGTCTTGCAACCTCTTGTTGTTTCGAAGTATGTTATGGCAAAATTGAATGTCATCTTACCGTAAATAGCTGCAAAAACGCACATGTACATACATGCCACAGTCCAGCCTCCATCAGGAAAGCAGGTAGTAATGTGACGAGGTGGCCGAGTGGTTAAGGCGATGGACTGCTAATCCATTGTGCTTTGCACGCGTGGGTTCGAATCCCATTTTCGTCGCTTTGGCATTTGAGAGAGCCCAGTGCTTCCGTGGAATGTATTTTGCTTGCACCCTCTTAGCGTTGTGAAGGGAGTTGTTGCAAAATTTAATGTCGTCTTTAGCGAAAGTAGCTGCAAATACATACATATATGCCACAGTCCAGCTACCATCAGAAAAACAGGAACATACATGATGAGGTGGCCGAGTGGTTAAGGTGATGGACTGCTAATCCATTGTGCTCTGCACGTGTGGGTTCGAATGCCATCCTCGTTGTTCAATTGCTTTGGCAATTGTGAGAGCTTGGTGCTTCCATGTAAGATTCCTTACACCACTCTACTTGCATTATGAAGAACGTTATGGTACAGGTTAATCCAGCCTGTTGCATGTTTAGGAGCTCGCGTCTAAGATAAATTGCAGCCCGTTAGAAAAACAGAAGCACAGCTAACTTTTGCAACCAGATGTTAAGCCTTCTAAGAGGCTGACAAAAATTGCCAAAGCTGACTGTATTTCAAGTCATCTTGGCGGGGTATTGGGTAAAGTTTTCAACCAGCAATGATCACGCCTCGGTTAGACCTCATAGGCTACGATATTGCCTCTGCGAAAGAATAGCGATCACAGCTATGAACTCTTCTGTGTACCAATGTGGACATGCAACAACAAGGTGGTATCAAATTTTAAACTGCCAGCAATCAGCCTTCTGGCACCAACGAGTGCATGCTGTGTCAGCAGAACAGGTTATCGATATGCCCAAAAAGAATTACATATACATCGTTTCATTACTTACAGTTTTTCTCCATTGGTTTGGCTCATTTCTTGAAACAGAAATTACATTCTCAAAACAACATGGACAAACCTCCAAACCACTTGCCAATTGTTCACAACAGAATTGAATTTCTCATTCATTTCATCAAATTGCAAATGTCTAAGTATATCTTTGCAAATGATTAAGTACAGGTAGCCTACATTTAGCACAATTTCCAAGTGAATAGATCTCGTGGATCTAAACTGATTGTTAATTCTCAGTCTAATAGTCGTTCTCTTCAAAATGTGTCAGCGTCATTTCATTGTATAAGTCATCACATGCACAATAGTCTGTTCAATTGTCAAAATTAGTCAAGAACATAATACCATGAATACCATACAGTAGGTGAATCCTTGGAACATTTGATTACAATTTATTACAGCAATTGACAGTCAGGTAAAACTAGAACTTGACTAATAAAGGAGGAGTTTCACACATGTAATGTAATGTAATGTGTATTTATATAGCGCATTTATTGTGTTTGGTCATACACCCAAAGCGCTTTACAATCATGAGGGGAGTCTCTCCACACTACCACCAGTGTGCAGCATCCACTTGGATGATGCAACGGCAGCCACAGGACAATGGCGCCAGTGCGCTCACCACACACCAGCTATTGGTGGAGTGAAGAGACAGCGATAGAGCCAATTCGGTGGATGGGGATGATTAGGAGGCCATGATGGGTAAGTGCCGATTGAGGGACTTTGGCCAGGACACCGGGGTTACACCTCTACTCTTTACGAGAAGTGCCATGGGATTTTTGATGACCACAGAGAGTCAGGACCTCGGTTTAACGTCTCATTCGAAAGACGCCGCTCACTGACAGTGTAGTGTCCCCTTCACTTTTACTGGGGCATTAGGACTCACACAGACCACAGGTTGAGCGCCCCCTGGTGGCCTCTCTAACACCACTTCATTGGTCATCTCAGATGACCAATCAAACAGTATGTTTAGTTACCTGACAGGTGCTGGCCATGACTGTGAATGCTGCCTAACATGTATGTAAAGAGCTTGACCATGCAGGACCAGCACTATTTCTGAACATGTTGGCACCTGGCCAAGTAAATGAACAAGGGCAGCTGCCTGCACAAGGAAGAGGAGGACGAGAAAGAGTAAGGGTGCATGGTGGTGGAATAGGTGGAAGAGGCCGTGGTGCATGAAGACACTTTGCTGTCCCGGATGAAATTCAGGCCATAGTTATAGATGATGTCATAAACCATGGCCTCACATGGGTGGAGGCAGGTCGCCGAGTGAAGCCTAAATGTGTCTCGCTCTACAGTCTCCTCCATCATCCAAAACTTTCGCAGGGAAAGTTATAGCACTCTAGTTTTTTGTTTGTGTGTTTATATTACAGTTTATTATGCTGTATACAGTTTCTTTTTGCTCTGATATATGGAAGTTACATTGTGTGTGGTTGATCATTACAATAAAAAAAGGAGTTACCATTTCCTTGGCAGTATGAGTGCAATGTGTGATGTCAAACCTTGGAGGCTACTCTTACCCTAAAATCCTATTTCTTTTTTTTTTTTTTGTTTTATACACAATTGTATTCTGTTAGCTAGACAAAAACAGTACAGTAACCATTGTCAATGAAGGACTGGGCTAAGACTGTAAGGTGGACATGAGGGATATTTTAGTGGTCCTTTGCCATAGTGACAAAACATCTAAACATTTTGACTTGCAGTGCTTACACAATGCCAAAAGGATGAAGCATTTTGGGGGCACTGACTGTTTAAATGAGAAGGAAATTTAGTTTTGACACATGAGTGAACTGTTTTGGGAAAGGTATGAGCTGTTGCAGGTGAACCATGGTGTTGTGCCGAACCATCCACATTATTTTGGCAAAAACACCAAGAGTGTTGAGAATGTCCGGTCTGTTTCAAGAAATGAGCCAAACCACTTGAGAAGGATATTTGCCATTTTTGTGGCACTGACTTTTTATATGGGAAAGGAATTTAGTTTTGATGCATGAGTGAACTGTTTTTGGAGAGATATGAGCTTTTGCAAGTGAACTATAGTGTTGTGCTGAACTGTAACACTGTTTTGCCAAATGATCTTAGAATTTTGAGAATGTAATTTCTGTTTCAAGAAATGAGCCAAACCAATGGAGAAAAACTGTAAAGAAAAGTATACACTACTTTTGTGAATCTGGGAGAAGAGAATTGTGGGTAATCTGGTAAAGGGGGCGGAGTCACAACGCTGAACGGCAGAGAAAATGGTTGAGATTGAAATGTATTTATTGGGTTGTACAGGGATTGGGGTAAGATAACGAACAATGCAAAGAAACTGAAACTAATTTTGACAGAAATCCAGGGTCAGCTATGCTGCCGTTTTTAGACTCAGGCATTGTCTAGTTTCTCTCCAACAAAACCAGAAGAAACCTGTTGAACCCTGTTGATACCTGGGCACTGATCAGAGCTACTGAAAAGCTCATTATGACAACCTTTTACTTCATCTATTTTGTAAGAACCCCCCGGACACAACTAATTCCAGCTTCCCGCACAGCACCCAGCTGACTAGAGAGGAGGTGGCCGAGTGGTTAAGGCGATGGACTGCTAATCCATTGTGCTCTGCTCGCGTGGGTTTGAATCTCATCCTCGTCGGTCATCTAACTAAAAGTTTATCCTTCCTCTAACATAAAGCTGCGCTTACATGTGGTGAGATGGCCGACTACTTAAATTAGTGTGTTGTACTCTGCAAGTGCTGGTTTAAATCCCATCCTCATAGTTTCACTGTTTTAAGAGAGGCCAGTGCTTCTGTCTAAGGTTTCTTACTTGCACCTCTCAGCGTCTTTAAGGATATTATGGCAAAATTTTATATAATATTTAGCGAAATTAGTTGCATAAACATACGCCACAGTCCAGCCTCCATCAGGAAAGCTTCTACATGCGAGACGAGGTGGCCGAGTGGTTAAGGCGATGGACTGCTAATCCATTGTGCTCTGCACGCGTGGGTTCGAATCCCATCCTTGTCGTTCACTTAAAAGATCCCGGTGCTTCCTGCAAGGTGTCTTACTCGCAACCTCTTGTTGTTTCGAAGTATGTTGTGGCAAAATTGAATGTCATCTTACCGAAAATAGCTGCAAAAACGCACATGTACATTCATGCCACAGTCCAGCCTCCATCAGGAAAGCAGGTAGTAATGTGACGAGGTGGCCGAGTGGTTAAGGTGATGGACTGCTAATCCATTGTGCTCTGCACGCGTGGGTTCGAATCCCATCCTCGTCGTTCACTTAAAAGATCCCAGTGCTTGCTGCAAGGTGTCTTACTCGCAACCTCTTGTTGTTTCGAAGTATGTTATGGCAAAATTGAATGTCATCTTACCGTAAATAGCTGCAAAAACGCACATGTACATACATGCCACAGTCCAGCCTCCATCAGGAAAGCAGGTAGTAATGTGACGAGGTGGCCGAGTGGTTAAGGCGATTGACTGCTAATCCATTGTGCTTTGCACGCGTGGGTTTGAATCCCATTCTCCTCGCTTTGGCATTTGAGAGAGCCCAGTGCTTCCGTGGAATGTATTTTGCTTGCACCCTCTTAGCGTTGTGAAGGGAGTTGTTGCAAAATTTAATGTCGTCTTTAGCGAAAGTAGCTGCAAATACATACATATATGCCACAGTCCAGCTACCATTAGAAAAACAGGAACATACATGATGAGGTGGCGGAGTGGTTAATGTGATGGACTGCTAATCCATTGTGCTCTGCACGTGTGGGTTCGAATGCCATCCTCGTCGTTCAATTGCTTTGGCAATTGTGAGAGCTTGGTGCTTCCATGTAAGATTTCTTACACCACTCTACTTGCATTCTGAAGAATGTTATGGTACAGGTCAATCCAGCCTGTTGCATGTTTAGGAGCTAGCGTCTAAGATAAATTGCAGCCTGTTAGAAAAACAGAAGCACAGCTAACTTTTGCAACCAAATGTTAAGCCTTCTAAGAGGCTGACAAAAATTGCCAAAGCTGACTGTATTTCAAGTCATCTTGGCGGGGTATTGGGTAAAGTTTTCAACCAGCAATGATCACGCCTCGGTTAGACCTCATAGGCTACAATATTGCCTCTGCGAAAGAATAGCGATCACAGCTATGAACTCTTCTGTGTACCAATGTGGACATGCAACGACAAGGTGGTATCAAACTTTAAACTGCCAGCAATCAGCCTTCTAGCACCAACGAGTGCATGCTGTGTCAGCAGAACAGGTTATCGATATGCCCAAAAAGAATTACATTTACATCGTTTCATTACTTAAAGAAAAGTATACACTACTTTTGTGAATCTGGGAGAAGAGAATTGTGGGTAATCTGGTAAAGGGGACGGAGTCACAACGCTGAACGGCAGAGAAAATGGTTGAGATTGAAATGTATTTATTGGGTTGTACAGGGATTGGGGTAAGATAACGAACAATGCAAAGAAACTGAAACTAATTTTGACAGAAATCCAGGGTCAGCTATGCTGCTGTTTTTAGACTCAGGCATTGTCTAGTTTCTCTCCAACAAAACCAGAAGAAACCTGTTGAACCCTGTTGATACCTGGGCACTGATCAGAGCTACTGAAAAGCTCATTATGACAACCTTTAACTTCATCTATTTTGTAAGAACCCCCCGGACACAACTAATTCCAGCTTCCCGCACAGCGACCAGCTGACCAGCGAGGAGGTGGCCGAGTGGTTAAGGCGATGGACTGCTAATCCATTGTGCTCTGCACGCGTGGGTTTGAATCTCATCCTCGTCGGTCATCTAACTAAAAGTTATTCTTCCTCTAACATAAAGCTGCGCTTACATGTGGTGAGATGGCCGACTACTTAAATTAGTGTGTTGTACTCTGCAAGTGCTGGTTTAAATCCCATCCTCATAGTTTCACTGTTTTGAGAAAGGCCAGTGCTTCTGTCTAAGGTTTCTTACTTGCACCTCTCAGCATCTTTAAGGATCTTATGGCAAAATTTTATATAATATTTAGCGAAATTCGTTGCATAAACATACGCCACAGTCCAGCCTCCATCAGGAAAGCATCTACATGCGAGACGAGGTGGCCGAGTGGTTAAGGTGATGGACTGCTAATCCATTGTGCTCTGCACGCGTGGGTTCGAATCCCATCCTTGTCGTTCACTTAAAAGATCCCGGTGCTTCCTGCAAGGTGTCTTACTCGCAACCTCTTGTTGTTTCGAAGTATGTTATGGCAAAATTGAATGTCATCTTACCGAAAATAGCTGCAAAAACGCACATGTACATTCATGCCACAGTCCATCCTCCATCAGGAAAGCAGGTAGTAATGTGACGAGGTGGCCGGGTGGTTAAGGCGATGGACTGCTAATCCATTGTGCTTTGTACTCATGGGTTCGAATCCCATTCTCGTCGCTTTGGCATTTGAGAGAGCCCGGTGCTTCCGTGGAATGTATTTTGCTTGCACCCTCTTAGCGTTTTGAAGGGTGTTGTTGCAAAATTTAATGTCGTCTTTAGCGAAAATAGCTGCAAATACATACATATATGCCACAGTCCAGCTACCATTAGAAAAACAGGAACATACATGATGAGGTGGCCGAGTGGTTAAGGCGATGGACTGCTAGTCCACTGTCCTCTGCACGCATAGGCTCGAATCCCTTCCTCGTTGTTCAATTGATTTGGTGTTTGTGAGAGCCCAATGCTGCTCTAAAAGGTTTCTTACTTACACCCTCTTACCGTTTTGAAGGATGTTATAAACTTAATCCAGAGTGGTTAAGGCGATGGACTGCTAATCCATTGTGCTCTGCACATGTGGGTTCGAATGCCATCCTCGTCGTTCAATTGCTTTAGCGTTTGTGAGAGCTTGGTGCTTCCATGGCAGGTTTCTTACAGCACTCTATTTGCATTCTGAAGAATGTTATGGTACAGTTTAATCCAGCCTGTTGTGTGTTTAGGAGCTCACATCTAACATAAATTGCAGCCTGTTAGAGAAACAGAAGCACAGGTAACTTTTGCAACCAAACGTTAAGCCTTCTAAGAGGCTGACAAAAATTGCCAAAGCTGACTGTATTTCAAGTCATCTTGGCGGGGTATTGGGTAAAGTTTTCAACCAGCAATGATCACGCCTCGGTTAAACCTCATAGGCTACGATATTGCCTCTGCCATCACAGCTATGAACTCTTCTGTGCACCAATGTGGACATGCAACGACAAGGTGGTATCAAATTTTAAACTGCCAGCAATCAGCCTTCTGGCACCAACGAGTGCATGCTGTGTCAGCAGAACAGGTTATCGATATGCCCAAAAAGAATTACATATACATCGTTTCATTACTTAAAGAAAAGTATACACTACTTTTGTGAATCTGGGAGAAGAGAATTGTGGGTAATCTGGTAAAGGGGGCGGAGTCACAACGCTGAACGGCAGAGAAAATCTACATGGGGCGTCTGCAGACTTGGATCCAGGCATTTTTACGGCCCAGACAGTTTTACGACCCAGACAGTTTTACGACCCTGTTGTTCCTGATGCGTCCAGTAGGGGGGATGAAAGATACATGGCCAAATAATACATTTGAAGTCAACGCTCCCAGATTATTAAATGTCCTATTCATAAATATATATTTTTGATTATATTACGCTAAATATGAAAGCCAAGTTGATGTATCAGAAAGTGACTTTTATACTCACTATAGAATATGCACAATTGATACACTTCCCAAATTATTTCAGATATACAAAAGCACAATTGCAAATTAATTTAGATTCATTTAATTAGAAAAATTAAAAACACAAATAGTTGGATAGTGTAATGGATAATTAATTGTAGCCTAGTTATACGTTTTCATATAGAGATATGCATTTTGTTGTATTGTTTATATATAAAGTTGCATTCTGAAAATAACAAAATTATAACCAAACAATACAGTGTAAGTTCCCAGAGATGGGTTGCGGCTGGAAGGGCATCCGCTGCGTAAAATCGTCCTGGATAAGTTGGCGGTTCATTCCGCTGTGGCGACCCCGCAAGGGACAAAGCCGACAAGAAAATGAATGAATGAATACAGTGTAATATGGATTATTGATATGCTTTGATGAGAATGCAGTGGTATTGAATACCAGACAGCTGCAGAATGTTTAGACAAACAATTCACGCCTTTCTAAAATTCCAAGGACCATTTAGCTACCTGACAAACAAAAACCCAGACAACATTAGATTTTTTTAACATTTATTTATTGGCAACAATATCACTGGAGAGATCACAGTTTTCTTTAAATGAAGCTGAATGCTTGCATCAAATTCTTCACGCTTACTGAAAAATAAATAAATAAAGTTATTTTGTAAAAATACTCTACAAAAATCCTTTTCTCACTTAAAAGTTTCTGACTTGCTTCTAGTCCAAATATCTAAAACATCTTAATCCTTAAACAGTAAGGAATAGAAAATGATAAGCAAAAAAAAAAAAAAAAAAAACATTTCATGCCATTTTATATATTATCTGGACCTATGTAAAACATATCAAACTATATATATATATTTATATTTGATTTATGATTTAAGGATTTTATGAGTTGTATCTTCCAAGATATGTTGACATTTTAGGGTATAACTAAAAAGACCAAGTCATTATTATTTATTTTTTTGTTATTTGCAGCTACAAATTGTGATCCTGACTTCCCCATATTTAACATATTTAATTACTTTCTTTGAAACAAATTGTTACAATAAAAATTCTGAAACAATAAGTGATGAACAATATGTATGCATATGCAATGAAAACTGTCATGATAATATATATAAAAAATGTACTGTATAGCCATGTTAGTGTCTCTATGTATTTATAGATATATGATAGTTTAATTGTTTAAACTAGAACAGGATTGCATTATATTAAATGTAATTGAATGCAATGCAATTTTAAAATAATTAATTAATAATTTAAAATTCAATTTTCAGATCTTTTAAGTAAGTAAGTAACTTACTTACTATCTTTTACGATTTGTTTAGATATATTTCAATATAAATTTAAGAAATAATGTAGGAAGGAATAATGTAGTGTAGTTGTAGTGTAGATTTGGCTGACAATCCAGACCACGCTAGTGTATTGAATAATCTATGAGAAAATATAATCTTTAAATAAATTATATATATATATATATATATATATATATATATATATATATATATATATATATATATATATATATATATTTATTATATAACTACTCCCTTGCTGAGTATAGTAACAATTTTTAATTCCCAGCACAACATATTTGTAATGTTTGTTTGTATGCAACATGACCTGACAATACTGATTATGCTGTTTTTAGAAATACCAAAAACATAAATCAAATGTCTATTTAACATCAAAATTATACTGCAATATATAAATTAATATACATTATATAAACTATTCTGAAATTATGTTACCATTGTAATTGACAGCACTCAGAAAGTGAAGCTGAACATGAGTTTTCAGTTTACTTTTCTAAAACTTTTTATAAAAGTTTGTAGTGCAGAATGGACAGTGGTATAGGGAACAGCATGTGTTGCATTTGTTTACCGCTGTTAAACTCTGATTGCTTCGTATTGATGAAATTCCTACAATTTCTACAAGAAAATATAATTTACATTATATTATATTACATTATAGATGGGTGTTTACAGCTTCTACAAGTTCAAGAGAGACAAGATTAAGTGAAAATAAAATGTAATTATATATATAATTATTATTATATTTTTTGTGGGTGTGTTAAATTCTCTTTTGGACAGTTACATACATTCTAATGTTGCTGTAAAATGCATTATTATAATATTAAATTATTACAAATAAAAAGATTAAAACAGGTTAGAATAATATCTTACCATGCTATTGAACAATAAGCCAAATAAAAATTTGTAATGTGGACATGACTAAAATAATTATGCTGTATGGTGTTGCATTTACCAGATGCAGTGTCAGATTTGGAGGATGTCTGAAACTTCTTTGGAGGCACAGGAAAACTACAAACTATAAAATGGAAAACAAATTATTAAAAATGTGCAACAAGCATAATGTGCTATATAATTTTTTTATATATATTTTTTAAATCAATCAATCAATCCTTTATTCGTCACGTATATCTCCATGCATTCACATACACTGACATATAGTGAAATTGAACCCCCCCCGACCATACACAAACATCACATTTCAGGGGAAGACAGGTCAACGGGAGGTAGCATTTAGAAAAAGGAAGTAAGATACAATTCAGGAAAGAGAGGCGAAAAAAACTCCCTCTCACCCTGGCCTTGAGGTAGAGCAGTGTGAGATCAGGGAGATAAAAAAAAGCCCCAGCAGAAGCACATAAAAACACATAAACATTGACATACATCGCAACAGGGGATGGGAAAGGGGGTGTGGATGTAATCCGGCAAGGGCGGGCAGCCGCCGATTCCTGCAGCCATGGAGGCGCTGGTCACAGCCCGCCTACCCCCTCCAGTGGATGAAAGCACACGAAGGCGTGGGATGAAGGGTTAGGTACTGTCTATCTGTAGCTGTGTATGTGTGTGTGTGTGTAAGCCTGTAGAGTCCAACAGGTGTCCTTGACAGGGAGCAGGAATTACAGAGCGTCTCCTTATCTCGCTATCCGGGAGAAGTTGTTTTGTTTCTCCAGCCGAGGCCGTCTGGCTGGAAAAACACTGGGAGCCGAAAGAGAAGAAAGTATTTCAAATTTAGGTCAATATCCGCCAATTTCACAGATATTTTAATGTCCGTCACTGGTCTCCAGTTCTGGCCAAATCTTGTTGCAAAGCCGCTAATTTCACCCTGATGTTTTCCAGTTTGCGGTCTAATAACGCAGTCTGTGTGTTAGCGATTCTGCCCGCTACAGTTTCAATCAAGCCGGCCAGCTTGGTGGGATTTTGAGCTTCACTGACCGCTTTCATCAATCGTTGATAGCCCAGGGCCCCGCATAAGCCCATCAGCAGAAACCCTGTTATCAAAGTTCCGAATAGGTAGATATCTTCAATATCCTCCAGGGACAGAGCAGCCAGGCACACGACGCGCCACTTCTCCCACCCGTCCATCACGTATCCAGCTGCAAACGTCCCGTCAGGACAAGTGGGCTCTCCCGAGCCCAAACTTCTCGTTGAGAAGATGGTGTCAATCGCGTTCAAAGACCAGTTGATCAGATCCATAATTCCTTATTTGTTTGGATAGCAGGGCACGGAGAGCCTCAGTGATAGAATAGACAAGACAAGAGGAGCCAGCCAGGGAAGATAAGGGACGGAGAGGGAAAAAGTGCGACCGCCTTCGTCAAGAGCCAAGGAAAGTAGCTATGATTACTTTTAGGAATCATTAATGCACAAGCATTCAGTAAAAAACACCCTGGCAGTCTGACTAGCAAACAGCACAGACTATTGACTCATTTTTCTGCTTATGGAATGTTACCAAGTAATTCTATTAAATATATTATACCAAAGGAGGTGGCGGCAATGTTATAGCTAAGAGAAGTACTTTTTTTTTTAAGTAGCACATCAATATTTAAATACTTTTACAAAACAATTACCCTTGCGTTTTTGTTGTTGTTGTTGGTGTTGGTGATGCTAGTAAAGATTCCGATGAGTTTATGTCGAAAATAAATTTCAAAATGACCATTAAAATTAATCAAATTACTTCAGAGATTTGGATATGCAGCAGTAGTTGTGAAAACCGAAAAATGAAAACGGTACACACCTTGGACATAATCTTGATAAAGCTTTCGCTTTTGGGCACGTCTCAGTCCTTGAGACATAATTTCCTGTGGATGGGACAAATAAAACATTTGTTACATGATATTCCCTCACAGAAATGCCTGGTCAGTATAATCAAATACAAGAATGACACATAATTTTTATATACATTGGGCATACAAGCATTAATAAATTGTGTGACGTCGACAATATTCTCACCCAGAAAGATAAACTGACTCGACAGGACCAAACTTCAGTTACCACTTAAAGACATGGAGAAGGGGAAATATGGCAAATCCATGTGCATGTGGCAAACACACAGCCTTCCGGTGCAATTTTTTTGCTTCCAAAATTTTCATCTTCACTCTGCTGAGGTCACTGTCCACCACATATACAATGTTAATCAGCTTGGACTCACAAGGTAGATCAAAAAGCTGCCTCAGGATGTTTGAATCCAAGACATCAACCATCAACATTCCATTTTGCCGTTTTTCCTTCACAAACACAATTTGTTCCCTCTTTAACATGAAGCAGTGATTCGGTGGCTTGGTTGATATGGAGAATGTTGTGTGCCTCTTTTGCCTCTTTTGTTCCTGTGTGTTTGCCTTTTGTGCCAATCTTTTTGTGACTTGAGCTATTGGATTTTTGCTATTTCTCACCAATCTCTTTATAGACTGCAGGTGGTTCTCAAATGGAAAACATGACAGTTAAATCCAAGAGCACCCAAAATTAAAAACATCATCAGCAATGTGTTTGATAGAGAGGATGTTGTATGTTGGGAAAGTTTCCCCTTAAAGTTCAGAACTGGTATCCACAAAATGTTCAAGCAGGTTTTGAGCATATTCCATGTAGTGTACACTTCTGGCAGCATTCTCATCCAAGAGTATGGACATTCCAATCGTTAAAGAGAGGAAGTGATGATAATGATCATAAGAGAGAACATCCTTCAACACAAGTGGTCTTGTGTACAGCAGAAATTGACGTAAATCAGCTGCTTTCTAGCGATCAAGTTCTGTTAGATGCTTAGAAGACATCTCTAAGATGCTTCGTTCTGTCTGACTAGTAAGTAAAAATTCACATTTTATCCATATAGACTCTTGTTCGTCCCACTTAAATTACAGTAATACATGTCTAGCTTACCCCATAGAGACTGTGTCTGTTCCTCGTGTTATTAGATCAACAATTAAACGTACTGTGTGCTCTAGAAAAAATCTATTAAGAATAAAAGCTGAAAATCCAATAAAACATGATAATACAAACTTCGTAAAGCTTGGTCTCCTTAACATAAGGTCACTAGCACCTAAAACGCTTATCATAAACAAAATAATAACAGATAACAATCTAAATGCACTCTGTCTCACTGAAACCTGGCTGAAACAAAATGACTATATTAGCTTAAATGAAGCAACTCCTCCAGGATTTGCATATAAGCATAAGCCTCGTCAAACCGGTCGTGGTGGTGGAGTTGCAGCAATCTTTAGTGATATCCTTAATGTTAATCAGAGAAATGGAATTATGTTTAACTCCTTTGAGGCATTAGCTCTTAATGTTATGCTACTGGATATTATGGAAAAACCTATGTTATCTCTTGCTATAATCACCATATATAGACCCTCAGGACCCTATGTCAATTTTCTAAAAGAGTTTTCTCATTTTATTTCTGACTTACTAGTTAAAACTGATAAAATACTAATTGTAGGAGACTTTAACATCCATGTAGATGACTACAATGATACACTAGGGCTCGCCTTTATGGATCTACTACATTCACTTGGGATAAAACAAAACGCTGTTGGTCCAACCCATTGCTTAAAGCATACATTAGATCTAATATTGTCTTATGGAATTGAGGTCTTTGATGTAGACATTATACCACAAAGTGATGATGTTACGGACCACTACCTCTTACTATATAAGCTGCGTTTACCTCAAATTGGCAGATCTGCACCAATATACCGCCCGGGTAGGACTATTGTTCCGTCCACCAAGGATGAATTCATAAATAACTTACGTGATCTCTCTTTATTTCGAAATACACCCGCAAACGCAAATGACCTTGACGTAGTAACCAGCAGTATGGATGCCATCTTTACTAGCACACTAAATACAGTGGCACCCATCAAATTAAAAAAGGCTAGAGAGAATAAAACCGCACCATGGTACAATAATCATACTCGCACTCTCAAAACAGCAACCCGTGCTCTGGAACGTAAATGGAAAAAAAACTAATTTAGAGGTTTTTAGAATTGCGTACAAAGACAGTATGTCCAGCTATAGGAGGGCTCTTAAATCTGCCAGGGCCGAGCACCTCCGCAAACTGATTGAAAATAATCATAACAATCCTAGATTTTTATTTAGCACCATTGCTAAACTAACAAATAATCGATCATCTTTAGAACAAAACGTCCCACCGCAAATCAGTAGTGATGACTTCATGAATTTTTTCAGTGATAAAATAGAAGGCTTTAGACAGAAAATAGAAGATGTTAAACTTTTTGCACCGCCTAATACTCCAGATCCAGTAAACATTCAACTGAATCAAAATAACCTACAATGCTTCAAAATCATAGAACAGGAAGAGCTAGATAAAGTTATAAATAGTTCTAAACCAGCTTCATGTATGTTAGATCCAATTCCAACAAAATTACTGAAAGAACTGATACCTATTATAGGAGAACCTCTCCTTAATGTTATCAACTCTTCTTTATCTTTAGGCCATGTTCCAAATCCTTACAAGCTAGCTGTTATTAAACCTATTATTAAGAAATCACAATTGGACCCGAGCAACTTAGCTAATTATAGGCCTATTTCAAATCTTCCATTTATGTCTAAAATACTAGAAAAAGTTGTTTCTACCCAATTATGCTCATTTCTGCAGACAAACAACATTTTTGAAGTGTTTCAGTCAGGTTTTAGGCCTCATCACAGTACAGAAACCGCATTAGTAAAAATAACCAACGATTTACTCTTAGCTGCTGACCAAGGGTGCGTCTCACTTTTAGTTTTACTCGATCTTAGCGCCGCATTTGACACCATCGACCACAATATTCTCATTGACCGCTTAAATTCTACAGGTGTCCAAGGTCAGGCCCTTCAATGGTTTAGGTAATACTTAGCCGATCGTTACCAGTTTGTGAATATTAATGGACAGCTTTCACAAGTCAGGCCAGTAAAGTACGGGGTCCCTCAAGGATCAGTTTTAGGCCCTTTGCTGTTTACAATATACATGCTTCCCCTGGGGGACATTATTAGAAAACACGGGATCAGCTTTCACTGCTATGCAGATGATACTCAATTATATATTTCAACTAAACCTGATGAGATGTCTGAACTGTCTAAGCTAACCGAGTGTATCAAAGATGTCAAAGACTGGATGACCAACAATTTTCTTCTCTTAAACTCAGAAAAAACAGAATTATTACTTATTATTACTAAATCCTGTACACAGCAGTTCTCACAACTGGACCTGCAACTAGAGGGATACAAAGTTAGCGTTAGCTCTACTATAAAAGATCTGGGTGTCATATTAGACAGCAGTTTAACTTTCAAAAATCATATATCCCATGTCACAAAAACTGCTTTCTTCCATCTGCGAAATATCGCTAAATTGCGAAGTATGCTATCTATATCAGATGCAGAAAAGCTAGTTCATGCTTTCATGACTTCTAGGTTGGACTACTGTAATGCTTTGTTTGCTGGCTGCCCAGCATCCTCTATTAACAAACTTCAGCTAGTACAAAATGCAGCTGTCAGAGTTCTTACCAGATCTAGAAAATATGATCATATCACCCCAATTTTATCCTCCTTACACTGGCTGCCTGTTAAGTTTCGTATTGAATTTAAAATATTACTCCTTACCTATAAAGCTTTAAATAATCTAGCTCCTGCTTATCTAACCAACCTCCTGTCTCGCTACAATCCAACCCGCTCTTTACGATCTCAAAACTCTGGTATTCTGGTAGTACCTAGAATATCAAAGTCGAGTAAAGGAGGTCGAGCCTTCTCATTTATAGCCCCTAAACTCTGGAATAGCCTTCCTGATAATGTCCGAGGCTCAGACACACTCTCACTCTTCAAAACTAGATTAAAGACCTATCTTTTTAGCAAAGCATACACTCAATGCAGTACATAGCGGTATGATGCATGATGTGCCCCACGCAGCATTTTGCTTCTTGTTTATATACACTATGAACAGCAGCTACGCTAATTATTCTCCTTATTCTGTATTTCCACCTGGGGGTACTCATCTTGAGGCCCTCAGACTATGCAGCGCCACTGATGCGATCCAAGACCAGCGACGAGATGATCCCAAGGTTTTCTGGACCAGGCCGTATCCTGCTGTGGTGGTCATCGTGGAGTGAGAGCATGAGACTGATTCCTGTGATGCTCCAAGGACAGACGAGTCTTCGCCGAGGTCCACCGTGCTGCGTCTAGACTGCAGCTCTGCACAAGACGTTTGGCCATAGGGGAAATGGTCGTGCCCAACTGAGCCTGGTTTCTCTCGAGGTTTTTTAAATCTTCGCTTTCGCCAATTGGTGAAGTTTTTTCCTCGCCGCTGTCGCCACTGGCTTGCATGGTTCGGGATCTGTAGAGCTGCGCATCGATGGATTTGCTCTTCAGTGTTTGGACTCTCAGTAGTGATTATTAACCCACACTGAACTGAGCCGAACTGAACTTAATCTCTGAAAATTGAACTGACACTGTTTCAATTCACTATAATCTTCCATGTGAAGCTGCTTTGACACAATCTACATTGTATAAGCGCTATACAAATAAAGATGAATTGAATTGAATTAAATTGAACAGGGAGACGGCTAATTGGCTGTTTACAACAGTTAATAAGATGCATTTACTTGATCGGATGGCAGGTAATTTATTGATCAAATTATAATGCATGGGATCAGGAAATAATCACGTGAAAAAAAGATCATGCTAAATGTTTTTTTTCATAGAATTAATGTATATTTATTATACATGTATATTTTTAGAGGGTATAAACACGAATGGCAGATATTCTTGATCTAAAAGCAGCAAAACTATATGTTGAATGCTGAGCTTGTGTCAAGCTGATGGTATGGAGTGACTTTTTGAGCATGATGTTGATGCTATACTGCTGACAATTGGCAATTATGTAATATCAAAATTAGAAAAGTATGTTACTTTGTATAAATGTATCAATATATGATGCAAGTCCAGTTACCAGTGTGAAAAACAGGTAGTAATAGATACGCGTATTACGTGTTTGAGGCCATACTATTTACTTTGAGTATAAAAGTGCAGTCAGTAGGCTACTTCAGCTTTTCCCAGAGTCGTTTTAAACATCAGTATCACTTCTTCTTGAGTAGGATGTGTGTACTTTTGCCATCTCTGTCCACTTCTTAAAAATAAAAATTATGGTTACATCAACTGTAATTTGTCCTTATACACAAACGTGTGTATCATGCAGTCAATATAGCATTTATTGTTTGAATTTCACGTTAAGTTAAAGACAAGACTTTCTTAACATCAGAAAACAGATTGTGACCGTATGGATGTGCACAAAAACAGAGCTTTTTTTGTCATTGCAGCTGCAGTCAAAATGTGCAACACAACGGCCACAGACCATATAATTTACAGGGCCATGGGAGATCACCTGAAACATGCGCCTGGACGGTCTGGCGGTGGCAGACGCACAGCTGAAAAAACTGATGCTTTTTTGATGTTGTTGTTGTTAATGTTAATTTGACCAATATATTCTTTTGTCATTACTTTTGTCTGTTGTCCTATTTTGAGAGCAAATATTAGGCTAATAAAAGCTTTTTAATATTAGGCTTTTACCTTTCCCTCTGCAACCAAATTTAGACATAAATTGATGTCTTTTTAAAGACCTTTCACTTTTCACCCAGTTAGCGTTTCTGTGTGGAGTTTGCATGTTCTCCCTGCGTTCGCGTGGGTTTCCTCCGGGTGCTCCGGTTTCCCCCAAGTCCAAAAACATGCACTACAGGTGAATTGGGTAAAAAATTGTCCATAGTGTATGAGTGTGAATGGGTGTGTATGGGTGTTTCACAGTGATGGGTTGCAGCTGGAAGGGCATCCGCTGCGTAAAACATGCTGGATAAGTTGGTGGTTCATTCCGCTGTGGCGACCCCAGATTAATAAAGGGACTAAGCTGAAAAGAAAATGAATGAATAATATAATACAATTTAATATAATGTAACACAATACAAAATAATACAATATAAAATAATATATTATAATATAATATATTATAAATGTATTTATATTAATAGTTTATACCAAAAATAATGTAAACATCATTTTAATGGAATGATTCCAATATATTTATGGATTTAATAATGGTTGGTTTTAATTTAATTAGGTTGATTACATTCTAATAAAGGTTGGAATAATGTTATTAGTTTGATTAAAGGTGCAGTAGGTGATTGTCTTCAGAAACATTTTTTGTTGTTCTGGTTGAAAGTCTCTTCAATGGTAATGATTAAAGTAAATGATCTAAATGTATTTATATGTATTTTTATATTCTGGATAAGGCATAAAACAAAAATTTTTTCATCCAATTAAATATTGTCAGACCGACAAATAAATCAATTACGACAGGTATCTCGAACTGTCGGTCAACAAATTTAACTTAGAATTTCTGCACAGCCTCTTTAAGCAGACTGATACGTCACTCGCACATTCATGAGAAGCACGGATCTACCACTGACCAAGACATGTCATCAGGCAAACTCTGCATCAACCTGAACTTCTTTTTGAAAGACCAACGTGGCCTCGTATGCATGAAAAGAACAGTTGTTTCTGAAAGGGCTTTTGCCAAAAATGCAGAATCAAAACTTTTCTAAACCCTGAATCAATATTGGAATTACTCTTGCACGCTGGAGGGCAATATGATGTTATGCAGTTCAAAACAACCATCTGAAGGGTGACAACAAGGCTGAAGTATTACTTTTACCCACGGTTTCACAAACAAGGTTTAAGGCTAGTCAAGATTAAATTGCTTGTTTGAGCTGTCTCAACTGAAAATAACTTGCAGTGAGATGTCTTAAAATATGTCAGTGTCATTTTTTTGTCTCCAGGTGCACCCCAGTAATATATTTTTCTAAGGCCATTTTATAAATGTGGCTTAAATAGCCTAATTTATCTAAGGCCTAGTCCTGGCTTAATTTAAGCCCTGTTTGTGAAACTGGGCCTTAGACAGGTATCTTTTAAAACTAGAGTATTTTAGCCACGCAAAGCTTATGTAGATTGTGTTCTTGTTTATGAATGGGTTTATATGCACGGAAGTGTTGTTTAGCCGCTGAACATGTCCGGCAAAAGATTGGCTATTTTCAAGTTTATAGAGTACCTTTTACAGCATCCATAATATAGTTGGTTAAATAGACCTGAGCATTCGTTCAAGTGAAAAAGGAGATGAAAAGCGATGTACGAGGATCAGCGAGCACAATTGAAAATGAAGTCACTCGATGTCTTTTGTAATGTAAACATAAGTGTAATGTAAAAAGATGACAGTATATTTCTGTTTTTAGCTCCTTTTTTCTGATCTAATTTTTTTTTTTGTTTAATAACAAAACAAGTAAATGTGCTCTTCCACCTAACCTGCTTTGCAGAGGTGAAGTTTGATTTATATTCACACATTTATTTTTGAACAGTGACAGCCTGTGACACAGTTTTAGGGAACTATAATTCCTGCACCCCCTGACCTGTCAATAACTATGCTTGATAAAGTGTGTATCTCCAAAGAGTTTTCTAACTGGTGAATGACATGATCTAGTGTTATATCTAATCAGTGTGCATGGTTTGGACGTCAGGGGAGGGTCTAAGCTAAAATGTCTAAGCTATTATTTACTTTGTCATCACTTAGTACTTTGTCGAATGATAAAGCCACTAAAGTAGCTGCTTTTTTCAACAACTTCTGCACCCTATAGCCCCTTCACCATTTGAAGCTTTATATTGTATAAACTTTTATCATTTATTTCATTTTATTTATTTACTTTTTAGATTTATCATCAAATACAATTGTCTTTACCATATGCTGCTTTTTTCCTCTATTTGTTTCTGCCTATTGTTGTAACTGTATTACTTCATGCTTGTTTATGCATATAAGGTCTACTTTGTACATTTTTTTAACATTTAATAAAACCCACCTAAGTTTACCCACCTAATATTGCTGGTTAGTAGTAGTCAGATACAGCAGACAGCACAAAATATGATCTATTAGTGCACATGAGCAGTACAATATGTATTGCATATAAATAATCATGTGAATTAACAGATAGCTGAACTGCTTCAGTAGTCTGTTGAGTACTGGAATTAGTATGTAAGCTAACAATCACTCATGTTCTCCTTCACAATAGAGACACTGGGTTTCCCATACACTGATTTATTTGTAGTAATGTGGGAGTTTTCACATGAACGTATCTTTAAAGGCAACCAGTTGTCTACAGAAAGTTTAATTGTCTTCATGAAGAAAACTCGTTTCTTTTCTCAAATTAGTCAATCAAAATAAATGTGTAGTGTTTTGAAACCAAAGTCTTCATTTGTTACCCACAGCACATCAAGATTTGATCAAGTCAAAGGCCCAATCCCAAGTCTACCCCTTACCCCTCGTTCCCATGAAGGGGTAGAGGTGTCCCAATTCTCTTTAGCTTGAAGGCGTAGGGCTAAGGGAAAGGGGTAGATAGCCCTTCGACCAAACATTTTTCAGGACTACACTCGAAACCAAGGGGTAAGAAAATGTCCCAGAATACACCAGCCACAATGGCAGGATCGCTGTACCTAGTATTACAAATTTTTACAACAAACAAGCACATGTTTTAATATATTCATAACGGCGTTCATGTTTTACTGTCATGCTTTAAAATAAAGCTAAAATACAAACCGCTAAATTTCGCCATCTAAAATCCCTAATAATAACTCCTGTACAGCAGTCCCACAACATTCTGACACTCAATGACACTTGAATACTCTGTCAGAAAAATCTAGTGGCTGGAAATGGGCTTTTTACAGTGCCTGCTATAATGTTAATGTTGTTTTGGTGTGTTTACATGGATGAATATGGCCACTGTGTAAATGCGCAGTAAAGTTACGATCTTACGTAATACGATCTCGTTTCCTGAAGATGAATACCAAAAAATAAGGCAACTGGAATCATTACAGCAGTCGCGATCGTCTGATCTCATATGAAGCATGAGATCACGATGACATATGATGACGTGTGCAGATGCTGTAGTGCCGTCCCATTTCTTAGGGGTAAATTTTGAAGCCCTTCCCCTTCACACTCGGTTTTAAGGGCCAAGGGGAAGGGGTACAAAAATAGAATTGGGATTGGGCCTATATCTCATAATCTGACACAAATCTGATCTGTCGTAACTGGCAAATGGCATTGTATAGTCTGAACAGGACTTTAGGGAGTCGGATGGTCGGTCACTGTCATTGCCTTATGGCAGGTTCACACCGCATGAGTTTAGCCAGACTTTGATTCGCCAACAAGTTTTGTGAAATTGCAGACAAAAGCCCAAAATTGGAGGCAAATAGGTGTTTGTTCACGCGACAATCAGACAATGTGAATGATCAAAAACACAATCTAAGAGTGTATGACAGTGTTCCCTGCATCTCCCAAACATTCTCTCCTCCCTAATCTTTCTAATTCTCTTTTCAGTGCCGGCCATTTGATTAAAGTGTGCAATGTGCACAAATATACTTATCTGTTCATAAGAAGTTAAAATAACTTGCAGTGAGATGTCTTAAAATAAATCAGTGTCATTTTTTTTTCTTCAGGTGCACACCAGTTATATATTTTTCTAAGGCCATTTTTATAAATGTGGCTTAAATAGCCTAATTTAACTAAGGCCTAGTCCTGGCTTAAGCTAAGCCCTGTTTGTGAAACTGGGCCATAGAGTTATTTTGCTTTCTCGAGCCCAGTAAAACTCTCACAACCTGGTACTGGGCTGTGACCCCTGATCTGCACTACAAAAAACATCTTCACCCCTTTTCAGTTATAGAGTTTAAATCTTCAGGGGTTCGAAGGGTTTCATTTTCAGTAACTTGATATGTATTCAAGAGTTCACACTTGTTTGGCATGCTGTCCCAGGAGAGAGCCGCAAGCTCCGCTGGATAAGGCCTCATTTTTGCTCTCCATTGTGAAGCTTCATGTGGGTGCTGAGGGTTCTTTTACTTTTAAAGCCCTTTCCACACTCACTACATCTAAAATGATCCTCTCCTGAGTGAATCTTCATGTGTCGCTTAATGTAGGCTTTGCGTGTGAAGCTCTTTCCACACTGATCACATGTGAACACTATGGTTCCAGTGTGACCATTCATGTGGTTCGTGAGGCTAGCTTTGGTTGTGAAGCTCTTTCCACACTGAGCACATGCAAACGGCTTCTCCCCGGCGTGACTTATCATGTGGTAATTGAGTGTGCTTTTACATTTGAAACTTTTACCACACTCTGTGCATGTGTACGGTTTCTCTCCAGTGTGAATCCTTATGTGGATGTCAAGGTCTTGTTTTCGAGCAAAACTTTTCCCACACTGTGTGCAAGTAAATTTTCTCTCTGTATTGTGAGTTCTCATGTGGGCTTCAAGAGTGCCATTTTGCTTAAAACTCTTTCCACACTGTTGGCATGTGTACGGCCTCTCCCCAGTGTGAATTCTCATGTGCGCTGCCAAGTTTCCTGTGTTATAGAAGCTTTTTCCACACTGTTGGCATGTGAACGGCCTCTCTCCAGTGTGAATTCTCATGTGCGCTGCCAAGTTTCCTGTGTTATAGAAGCTTTTTCCACACTGTTGGCATGTGAACGGCCTCTCTCCAGTGTGAATTCTTATGTGGACTTCAAGTTTGCAATTTTGCATAAAACTCTTTCCACACTGAGGGCAAGAGTAAGGCTTCTTTCCAGTGTGAATTCTCATGTGCACTGCCAAGTTTCCTGTATGAGTGAAGCTTTTTCCACACTGTTGGCATGTGTATGGCCTCTCTCCAGTGTGAATTCTCATATGGACTTTAAAGGTTTCATTTTGCTTAAAACTCTTTCCACACTGACGGCAAGAGTAAGGCTTCTTCCCAGTGTGAATTCTCATGTGCGCTGCCAAGTTTCCTGCATGGGAGAAGCTTTTTCCACACCGTTTACAGGTGTACGGCCTCTCTCCAGTGTGAAGTCTCAGGTGCGCTGCAAAGTTTCCTGCATAATAGAAGCTTTTTCCACACTGTTGGCAAATGTACGGCCTCTCCCCAGTGTGAATTCTCATGTGCTCTGCCAAGTTTCCTGATTGATAGAAGCTTTTTCCACACTGTTGGCATGTGTACGGCCTCTCTCCAGTGTGAATTCTCATGTGTGTTTTTAAGCTTTGTTTTTGACTAAAACTCTTTCCACACTGTTCACAGGTGAAAGGTTTCTCCCTAGTGTGAACTCTCATGTGAACATCAAGGTTTGGCTTTTGTCTGAAACTCTTTCTACAATGTTTACAGCTGAAAGGCTTCTCTCCAGTGTGAATTCTCATGTGCACTGCAAGGCTTCTTGCATGATGGAAGCTTTTTCCACACTGTTGGCAAGTGTACGGCCTCTCTCCAGTGTGAATTCTCATGTGGGTTTTAAAGCTTTGTTTTTGACCAAAACTCTTTCCACACTGTTCGCATGTGTAAGGTTTCTCCCTAGTGTGAACTCTCATGTGAACATCAAGGTTTGGCTTTTGACTGAATCTCTTTCTACTCTGTTTACAGCTGAAATTACTCCTAGATTTGGATTTCCGAGGTCTTCCGCGTGATGAAGTCTCTTTAGTCAGTGTGGGTTTTTCATCAACCGTTATGTCTTGTTTTTCTTCCATTTCATTCCATTGAGGAGTCTCTTCTTTCAGCAACATCAGGTCTTAAAAAAAGAAAGAAAAAAACTTTAGTATGAAGACACAAAGCGAGAAGCATGAAATGAATGTTTCATCCACAAATGAAAATGACCTTACCATTTACTCTCCATCGTGTGGTTTTAAACCTTTCCTTTATTCTGGAACACAAAGAAAGCCAGCATTTTTTTTTGTGTTCATCAGAATCAAGAAACTCATAAAGGTTTAAAACCACACGAGGGAGAGTAAATGATGAGGCTATTTTCATTTCTGTGTCAACTATCCCTTTAAAGGGTTCCTATTATGAACCTTTTTTTACAAGATGTAAATAAGTCTTTGGTGTTCCCAGAATGTGTCTGAGGTTTCGGCTCAAAATCAGATCATATACCTTACAAAATATTTAATGTTGGAGGTCAGAGGAAAACCAAGCTCTTTTTGTGCCTGTGGCTTTAAATGTAAATGATCAAATGCACTCGCTCTAGATTACTCGTGTTGACTTCCCTCATGTGTATCTTCCACTGGATTTAAACATTTGTAACTTGCTTGGAAGACCTGATTGAGACAAATCCTGCATGTTCATAGCAAGTACGCATAATTCACACTAATATTTGTGAGTTTGCATTATTGTATATAACTTATGCAAATGTTTCCCAGTACTGGGTTGCAGCTGGAAGGGCATTCGCTGTTTAAAACATATGCTGGATAAGTTGGTGGTTCATTCCGCTGTGGTGACCCCTGATGAATAAAGATACTAAGCTGAAGGAAAATGAATGAATGAACTTATGCAAATGCTTAATTGCTATAAACTGGAGTGATGAGGAGATGGCAAGATGACACTTTGCTACTTGTTTTCATTCATTTGTACTTTTGTCTTTGTTTTCTTGCCTTTGTGCATGTCCTGAGGCTTAACTGAAGACCTACGTGGTGACATTTTATATACCTGACAAGATGCAGAAATACCATCTATAAAGGTGACCTGCTGTTTGTCCAATCAGGGACAGTGACAACGTAAATATACAAATAAAAATGGTAACCCGGGTCTGCGAATGTTAAACGTCATTTAATGAACACCCAGGATTATTTTTTGTAAGCCCAGGTATAGTATAAGCAGTGTGACGCATGATTACAGATAGCCCAGGATTCTGTTTATTCAAGGTTAGAATGACCCAGGGTTAACAATTTTGAGTGTGAAAAGCCCTAAAAATATTCAGCATCAGCTCTCAGGATAACCAGAGCACAATGACAAACAGCAACAATTGTCAATCATGTCATAGCAGTGACCTGATCTCATATGCTATTGTTTTAGAACTTCAGTTGCCTATTGGAGAAATGACCAGGAATAATAAACAGCAGAAAACGGTTACACTACTTGTTCTACAAACAAGTGTGTTCATGAAGAAAAATAATGAAATTAGAAAATATGACTTTGCAACATCAAGCAGCATTAGGCATGGGCCAGTATAAGATTCCTACGGTATGATAACCTTGAATACAAATATCACGGTTTCACTGTATTGTGATTACTGCTCTACAATATATTCTTTTTGTCTTGGGTAAAAAACAAACACATTTTCCCTTTGAGCACAATACATTTTCTTTTGAGAAACCTTTACAATATTTTGAGCAGTGAACATGTCAGGCTGAATAGTTCAAATGAATCATTGACTTCTGCTGTCTTCTTTAGTTTCATAAACACAGATTTCTTTATGATTTAAAACAGCATCTTTGGATATCTTTTCTGCTCGAGATGCTGTTGTCCTAAAAGACTTAAAATGTAAAAAAAAAAAAAAAAAAAACGTACATATACCGTAGGGATGGTACAGCAGAAAATATTGGCGGTTTTAAAACCTTGACTTTTGCAAACCGTGGTATACCTTGAAAACGGTTATCATCCCTTGCCCAAGCAGCAGAACACCGTTTTAGGATCTAAAAGTTAATTATTTTAAAAAAGTTTCAAGCAAAAAGATTTCAATGGCGACTCCTGCTGGTAAGTGAAGAAAATGGTCAATACTGATGAACTTTACACTCAAATTTCTGCATATCATCAATAATCCATTTCTTAAGCAGCAAAAGTGATTTCTAGACTAGTTTGTTGACCAGTTGTAGTCAGTGCAATGCTCACTGATGGTTCTAGTTTAAATGGTACCTTTGTTTTTTTTTTTGCACCGTCTCCCCACGCCGCCCCCAGCAAAATGCCGCCCTTGGCAATCGCCCATATTGCCCATGCCTAAATCTGCCACTGGCAATGCTAAACGTTATTGTTCCACTATAATTTGTTTGTTTTGTCTCCCGTCGTTCCACAACATCATATAGTTTAGAATACTGTACAATGTTTTATAACAATTAATTATTTTAGTGTCCATTTCATTCAGCATGTTTAAAATTGGGGTCATCCCTGGTTTTTTACATACTTTAAACCAGGGTTTCTGCAGGTTTCACTAAGTTAAGTGTAAGACTTTAATGACCATTATGAATTAAATTTTAGATTCATAAAGGGCTAAAGGCTAAGGAATTTTTTTCAAATGGCCCAGATTTTGTATATGTCCTATTAAAAAAGTATTATATTTTAGTACATTTAATAATACAATACATTCATTCATTCATTCATTTTCTTTTCAGCTTAGTCCCTTTATTAACCTGGGGTCACCACAGCGGAATGAACCACCAACCTATCCAGCATATGTTTTTTACGCAACAATCTGTCCAGGTCGATGTCCTCAGCAGTAAATACATGGAGCACGTTTAAACAAATGTTATTGTAAGGAAAATAATTTAACCATTATGATAAATAGAGTTAAAATGACCTTTTTGAATGAAAAGTTGAAAGTTTTATTGAGATGGTTGTTGGTGATTGTATGGGTTTTGGCCAGATTGGGTAGCAGAACATGAACAAAGGAAAATGAAGACTTGTTTAAAAAAGATTTAAGACCTACAACACAATATTTTTTAAGGCCTAAAATTTCGATTTTGGAATTTGGAACATTTTAAGACCCTGCAGAAACCCTGTTTAAACACAATAGCCCTGGTAATTAGTTATTATAATAATGATGTAATTCTAATTCAGATACTATCTGTGAGAACTAGTAACAACTACTAGAAACAAGTTTAAATCCATAAAGAAGTTGATGAAAAAAAGGGATTGTGATCAACGTGACAAATGCAAATGGAAAGTGCTAAGCCAACACCATCACTGTAATAGCAGATATCTTCTATGAGAATACTGTAGGTCAAATATTGTCTGCTCAGTTAAACTTTTTTAATTTAATGTTTTTTATTTATTTTATATACCGCCAGTGCTCAAGGACGCTTTACAAACAGTATAACAAGAAAAGCAATAATTTTAAGAGGGTAGAGAAAATGGGAGACTAATATTACATAAAAAGAATGACAAAAGACATGAGAACAAGTAACAAGAGAGAAACTGATTTCTAGGCAGCACACTCAGAGCTACAAGATGGATTTAATTTAGTATTCTTATTATTAAAATATATCTAAATGAGGATCAAATGACTGAGTTGGTCTTTGAGAATGAAAATTAACCTGTTTGTTCCTGCAGATCTTCCTGTTTGACTCTGAATGTTTCTTCAATCTTCACACCTTCACTCTCCTCTTTAATAAACGCCATCTTTATAACAGTGTGGAGATCAGTCGCTTCAGCAGGAGTTTTTCTCTGTGTTTGGACACTTTATCCTGTTTAAAATGAACAAAACAATAAAAATGTTCAGTTTAAATAAATAAAACAATGAACAGAAACAAAATAACTCTCTTCAACACTTGCTTCAACAGTTTTTTTTATATGAGAGTCATTAACAAGAAGAAATCAGGTAAAACGTTTCATTAAAACACACACATTTCTGTTACTTTATTCAAACAATAGTCCTCGTTACTGTGAGTAAAAACAGTACTAAGTTGTATAAAGGGTTAAAATAAAATTGTCAATAGCAGGTACATCATTTAGCAGTGTATGAAAACCTGAAACTTTTATCAATCGGTTAATATCTGTGTAACTTTTCTCCGGTTGAATTCAAGCACGGGAGCAGCGCACTGGGCGCAGCCTTATGACGTCACATGTCACGCCAAAATAAAAGTCTTTTTTTGTTCAGCTTTTTTTGCCACTTACTGTTGCAGTCATGACTTACTGATACATTTCTCCCATGTTTTCCACTTTACATAACATATCTGCTTCCCCTCTCACAATCACACTCACAGATATTCAGTATTTGAAGTTGATCAAAACCTTTAATCTAAACATTTTAAGACAATTTTGAAATATTTTTAATGCACTTTATAATGACTTGCATGTCTAAAACACATTACTTCATATTAATATCTGAGTCTAAATCTCATGCTCGAAATTAAACTGCAACTTTATTATTTCTACAACTTCATAGGCCTATCTAGGGTTTTTTTTTAATATGAATTGTCGTCTCATATTATCTGCATTCTACGTTAATTTCCTGCCATTCTTTAGTAATAATATTTAACTTTACCTTTACTTAAACAAAAGCATTAAAGGGGAAGTTCACATAAAACTTACAATTCTGTCATTTACTCATCCTCTACTTACTTATTCCAAACCTGTTTGAGTTTCTTCTGTTAAATGAAGAAACAGGGGCAAAAAACAGTCACTATATGGCTCAACGGTTCCAGGACTGGACTGGGACAAAAAAAAAAAATCAGCCCTGGTATTTTGGGCCAGAGCGGCCTATTGCATACAATCAAAATGCTACCCATTTGTCCACACCCTTGAATATGTTTACAACTCCTATTCTATAAATAGCACAAAGGCCATACACACACAAGTTTTCACACAAGTAATCAACATTTTGTCTGTAAAGTCAAATTTTCAATGTACACACCAGTTTCTCTTTTCTTTCAGACTTCACCTCATAACCCTCTGGCTTTTCTATAAAATGTCACACTCTATTGGTGCATGTAAATATGCTGCTTTTACATCCATCTGGCGAACAATCAGTATTACTTGTACAGCTATTTGCATTTACACTCTTATACTAGCCATGTTAGTGGTTGGAGAAAAAGTTATAGTTCACACCCTTTTCTTGGCTGTACCCTTTGGCAACATAGCCTACCGTGTTTTGTATTTGTCGGACCATCACTATTTCTCTTAATTGCAAAAACCCATCCACACACGTTTAGATGTTATACAGTTTATAATGTTAGCATTCAGATATTATTTGAGTGTAAATTCAGAATGTGAAACTTACCTTTTCAGTGTTTAATGAAGAAGTGGGATGAGAAATGGCCTCAGTAGGCTTTAATTTGTATGTTGTTGTTGGTAATAATCCCAATGTAGGAATCTACAAATGTAGTTTGTCCTCCAAAGTTGTTCTCTTTACTTAGTTAAATAAACCAATGAAGATTATGTTAGGAACCCGGAATATATAGATATAACTCTGCAGAGCTACTGGATCTGGAAAGTGATTGGATAAGACTCAATTGGCCCCCATTAATGCTGGTAAAAAGATGCAAATGAGCAATGGAGGAGCAGTGAAGACTCAAGACACATTACTGTGGGGGAGGTGAAGTTCAGCAGCTTTACAAACCAGTTTTACAGAGAAATAATGACGAATGAGAAAATAAGTTGACTTTAACCTAGTGGTGGGCAAAGCGAGGCTTCATGAAACACTGAACCAGTCGAAGCAAATAGGTGCGTTCGACTTCATGCAGCACTGCACAGATCGATCGAAGTCTGTCTTAAAGCGGTGCATGCTGGTTAGAAATTTTGGCCGGATTGATGCTGCGCCGACGTCATGTGACTGTCACATGTGGCATCAAAGTACCGCAACAGCGCTCCGAGATCAGACGACTGACTCAGCCCGCGCAGCAACTGAAGAGCGCCTGCATGAGCTCTGATGACGACACCAATATAATACGATTGGCCAAGTTCACCTCATGACAACAACCACGTGTGATTCAGGTTTATTAATTTGGACAACATCCGTCTCACAAATTTCAAAACAAACAATTAACTGTTGTTCATACCCTCTCTATCTTGTACACATCATGCTTATTAAAAGACTACAAATATTTTACTGCAGCATCATCTTTTGTTAAATAATTTGTTCATACTGACTAGATTGTTTGCACAGGTTTATTCTGCCTTTTTTATACAGACTACTGTATTTAGCTCCATAAACGATATAAATGATATATTTTAGTAAATAACCTAAATATTAACTCAAATATCTCTTACAGACTTGTAATACAATAATTATCATCATTGATCCTGATGATTTCTTAGCAAATTAAGTTATATAAAAATATGTAATATAAAAATATGATTCTAAAATATTTTATTTTCTGTCAAACCATATTAGGCAGAAATGTTAAAAGTGTCATTGATGTACCTGCTCTTTTTGGGAAATTTCTACTGAAAGTGTAGCTCATTTATTTTGGTCATTTTGTTCAATCTTTTTGGATTAAAGGGCTTTTTTTAAAATGCCTTCATTATTCAAAATAATCCTATTCGTGGATACTTATTTCATTTTTATGTGCCCTTATTTTCCCCCTTATTTGTCATGCATTTGTATGTAGGCTACTTAATTTTAATTCATAATTCCCTTACTGTTTAAAAATGAAGTTTGTAGAGACTGTATTCTGATTTTATTTGTACTTTATATCTTTTGTTGTTATTTCAATAAATAAATAAATGATCACGCCATGTGATCGGTAATCATGACTGCAGCAACTTGAGTCCCCGAAGTGGCCGGCTTGACGGCTCCGTTTTCAACTCTGCCCCCGTCTGCGCTCGGCTAATCTCGTTGATCACAGGCTGCAGCTGTGCTTTATGTCAAACGCACCTACTGTGTTTTGATCACGTGTTGTTGATCAGCTGCACAGATCATTTGTGTCAGCTGTATGTAGCCGATAAGCACTTAGGGTGCGATGGATACAATATTTCTCTGTGTATTAGTTTAAATTATGAAACACACAACAACAGGCCAGATCACCAGGTTCGCTACGGGAGGGCAAAACGAAGCAAACACAAGAACCAGACAGACCAGGAGAATGACTTTTAACCAACAGAAAGTTTTTTACTTTCAAAAAGTTTGAATGAATGGAATCATGAAATGTAAAAACACCAAATAAATAAATAAAACGTATAAACAAACAAGAAAAGGTTTTTTCTCTTTGCTCCCTTTTAGAAATCTTTTATAGTTTTGCTTTATTTAAATTGTATTTATTCACTGTACTAATTGCTTTATATGTATAATAATATTTATATTCAATTTTAATTAATGTATATAAATTAAGTTCAACTACAATGATTTAAATCCTATTTTTATACTATTATGTAAATTCTATTTATAAACTATTATGTAATTAAATTCTATTTATAAACTATTATGTAATTAAATTCTATTTGTCAACTATTATGTATTTAAATTCTATTTATAAACTATTATGTAATTAAATTCTATTTGTCAACTATTATGTATTTAAATTCTTTATTTCTCTATGTTTATATTTCTCCTTGGGGATTCAAATGTCTACTCTTATTTGGTTAAACTTGTACCCAAAACAAAACACTCGTAACAATCAGGATGTAAAACAAAAATCAAATAAACAGCACAATGTAGAGACAATGTAGAACAATGTAGAAAACTCACAATATTCCCATGTGTGTATACAGTTCTCAGTCTATAAGCAAATGTGTATGTGTGTGTGGGTGTGGGTGTGTGTTGAAAAATCCTTGAAGTCCGAACGATGAATCTCACGAATGAAAAAAAATCTTTTAGTGGTGTAGTAGTGCAATTCTCTGTCACGCAATGTTCAATAAGGCATAGTAGTTGAGTTAACAACTCGGTGATGGGGTAAATGATGAGAAATACCACACAATGGACGCACTCCGCAGGTAACCGCAATTAAGGCACAGATCACGCTGATGTAGAGCAGAATTTCTCTTTGTCTCTGCCTACAGGTCTGGGTGGCTCGCCATCACAGGATCACAGCAATTTCAATCTCCAAAATAAAAACCTGACCTGTTTACACAACAGGATCACAAATATCACAGACAATTTACATCACTATAATACACATCACAGCTTAAATTGAATTCAACATTAACTACAAGTGGATATAAAATACAACTGGAGTGCTTTTGACACTTAAAGTGCAAATATGACATTCACGTGTGTTTAATGCAGTGCTAGTTAGCATTTTAGCACCTAACAGCACTTCTTCAGTGCATAGAACATTCAAAATACTCCCTGAACTGTAATATATGTGTAAACTCATTTAAAAAACAAACACTTCAGCACATTAATACAATATAAACACTCAATTCAACAGAATTAACATCATTTTGTTGTAAACTCACCAAATCCGGGTGATTCCAACACAGTAATGCTAACCGCATGGAACTCTACAGCGCCCACAATCCACAGTCATCCACTCAAAAGTCATCAATCATCACACTAAAAATGACCCAATAACATTTATACAGGGACTAAGACATCATATAACACATTATTTATGCATATTAAGAAAAAGATGATCGTTATATTTGCCTTTTAATCTCTTTTGTGACACTCGCGATCTCCGAAGTGTCTCCTCTCTCTCTCTCTATGCGTCTCGTCTGAATGACGTCATACACAGCGCCCACTATATGGCCAAAGATTACGCTTTTCTTTTAGTTCAAATATAATTATTTTAACTTTCATTCTTCAAGATAACTTTGTCTAAAGTATTATTTAAATAATATAATATCATTTAGTAAAAATAAATTAATTATAATTTGGGTTTTATTTACCTTAACCAGCTCAATACTGATCTGTGTTACACCCTCCCCGCTTAAATATATGCAAGTCCCTTTGCATTGTTTTTACTTAAAGTCTAGGGTTTGGAATGTCTAGCTAATCTGGGTTGTTCTGCAAGAGATTCAACAAAGGCTGTGTTCAAACCCTGTAGCAAGGATTGAATGATGGATATCATTGGGTTTCCCATTTCTGGGTAAGTCAGTCGTTTCGACTTCTGCTTAACTCTTTTAGACTTTCTCAGTTGACTTTCACTTTCGTCTTGATCTGTTTCTTCCTCAGGTTCATCAGATTCTGTTAACTCTGATCTGCGTCTTCGTTGCAAGGCATCAGGTATGGTTTCTTCCTCTTGCAATGTGGGTGTTTCAGTGATTTTTCCTTTTCTGTTTTTTTCAGGTGTGTCCAGTGTTTCCTGTTCTACTACAGGTAAGTGGTTTCTCTCTTGCATGCTTTCTCTTACAGGTTCTGCGGTACCAGATGGAGGTTCGATCTCAGGTAAGTATTGTGAATCAGGTAAGTCCTTGGTATTTAGCGTGCATTCTGTTCCAGGTGGATCCCTTTTTCCTGACACACCTCCTGCATTTGTATGGTCCAGATCAGTGTTGGGAACAGGCATCGGGTCGGGTAAGGTTTGGTTTGTGGATTCAGAATTCAAGGGACTCTCTGTGGAGCTCTTTACGATGTTGTACTCCCGGGTAAACCTGTCAGAAGTAATTACTGGCACATCAAAGTTTTGGTGTAGGTAATCATCCTCATCAGAGCTCAGATGTTCAGAGTTCTCTGGGCATTCCTTGTCTTCTAGACCTCGACTTTGTCTGGTTACTCGTTTCTTTTGAGGTTCCACTACATCAGGTTCATCATCAAGTGGAGATAAAAACCCACAAGGTAACAATAAATCTCTGTGCAGGGTTCGCAGGGGGCCTTCTTGTTTTTCAGGTCTCACTGTATAGACCGGTAGCTCACCCGCACGATTCACAACGACATGTATCACAGGGTCCCACCTGTCAGCCAGTTTATGTTTTCCGCGTATCCTCACATTTCTGACTAACACGCGGTCACCTTCTTCAAGAGTTACCTCAGTTACTCTGCGGTCAAACCGGACTTTATTTCTCTGAGCAGTTTTTGCTGCATTCTTCTGAGCTAACTTATAGCTCTCTTGAAGATGAGATTTTAGTGACTGAACATATTGTGAGTGGGATCTGGGGCCATCACGGTTCACTGAGGTGTTGAAAATCAAATCTACTGGCAGTCTTGGCTGGCGTCCGAACATAAGTTCATATGGTGTGTAGCCAGTTGTTTCGTGCTTCGTGCAGTTATAAGCGTGCACAAGTGGCTTTACAAAATCTTTCCAATGAGTCTTATCTTGAGTTTTCAAGGTACCCAGCATTCCCAACAGAGTCCGATTAAAACGCTCAACTGGATTCCCTCTTGGGTGATACGGTGTAGTTCTGATCTTTTTAATACCTGAAATCTCACAAAGTTCTTTGATTGTCTTGGACTCAAAGTCAGGTCCTTGGTCGCTGTGAAGCTTTTCAGGCATGCCGTAGTGAACTAAGAAGTTTTCCCACAAGCTTTTCGCAACTGTTCTGGCTTTCTGGTTTGGTGTGGGGACTGCAACTGCATACTTGGTGAAGAAATCTGTTATTACTAGGATGTCTTTGGTGTTGCTACGGTCGGGTTCGAGGGACAAGAAATCCATGCACACCAATTCAAGTGGACGGGTGACTTCGATGTTCACTAGGGGTGCTGCTCTTTCTGGCAAGGTCTTTCTACATACACAGCGACTGCATGTTTTGACTTTATTCTCCACATCAGTAGCCATCCTGGGCCAATAGAATCGTGACCGGATGAGATCAAGAGTCCGTTCTATTCCCATATGACCCATGTTGTCATGCAGGCTTTCCATGGCTACAGCTCTCAAATCAGGTGGAAGAACAAGTTGGTACATAATGGAATCTCCAAGACTTCTTTTTCGGTAGAGAACACCATTTCTCAGTTCAAGTCTCTTCCACTCTCTCAGCAGAAAAGGAAGATCTGGTAGCTCGTGTCTTAGTGCAGGTAGGACTGCGTTTCCTGTTTCCATTTGAATTATAATTTCTTGAAGTGCTGGATCATTTCTTTGTTTTTCTCTCAACTCTTGCTCCGACATAGAGGAAACAATTGAAGATCCTCCCATGTTCTCGTACTCCTCAGGAATTGCTTCTGGGCACATAGTGATTGATTCAATCAGAGTGAGGCAGTTGCTGGCATTGGCTTGATATAAAAGCCTATTACAGACTGCTTGAACTACATCAGCAGAAACCAGGGTGGACTTTGCGACTTCAGGTGAGTGTGACAATGTGAACTGGCGTATACGGTCTTGCTCTTTTTGGGATGGTAAGTCATTAACTAGATCACCATGGGGTCGTCTGGAAAGTGCATCTGCATCAAGATTGCTTTTTCCAGGGCGATACTGGAGGGTAAAGTCGAAGGTTGATAAAGCAGACAACCACCTATAGCTGGTTGCATCCAACTTTGCTGAAGTTAAGATGTATGTAAGGGGGTTGCTGTCTGTAATAACTTTAAAACTGCATCCATAAAGGTAATCACAAAACTTTTCAGTAACTGCCCACTTCAGGACGAGGAATTCCAGCTTGTGGGCAGGATATCGGGCTTCGCTCCGTGACAAACCTCTACTGGCATATGCAATTACCCATGACACTCCGTCTTGCTCTTGATAGAGTGCTGCGCCTAGTCCAGTGGTACTCGCATCTGTATGCAGCACATATGGCAATGAAGGATCTGCAAATCCTAAAACTGGTGCTTCAGTAAGTTTCTCAATCAGATTTTCAAATGCTTGCTGGCAGTCAGTCGTCCACCGCCCTCCAAAAGGCTCTTTAGGATCAAGGTAGGTCTTTTCTTTACTTTTTCCTTTACAGCTCTTCCGAAGAGGGGGATATCCTGCAGTTAACTCATTCAGTGATTTTACAATCTTTGCATAATCTTTAATGAACCGTCTATAATATCCAGAGAAACCCAGAAATGAACGCAGCTCTTTCAAGTTTCTTGGATTTGGCCAGGTCTTAATGGCTTCTATCTTTTGAGGATCCGTTTCCACACCCTTTTCTGAGACGATGTGACCGAGATATTTTACCGACTTTTGGAAAAACTTGCACTTTTCCAAAGAAAGCTTTAGTCCGTAGTCTTTCAATCGTCCCAGAACATGGAGAAGACGTTGTTCATGTTCTTCTAGAGTATCTGAGAAGACAATCAAATCGTCCAAGAACACCAGGACTTCCGAAAGGTTGATGTCACCCATGCACTTCTCCATCAGCCTTTGGAATGTGCTGGGAGCGTTAGTTATGCCCTGAGGCATCCTGTTAAACTCCCAAAAGCCTAACGGGCACACAAAAGCAGTCTTGGGTTTGTCTTTCTCCTCTAGTTCAATTTGATAGTATCCAGATTTAAGATCAAGCACTGAGAACCATTTTGAGCCTCAAAGTGCAGAAAAGGTGTCTTCCAAGTTGGGCAAGGCATAGGCGTCTTTGATGGTCTGCAAATTCAACTTGCGGTAATCAATGCAAAGTCTTACGTCACCATTCTTCTTTCTTACCACAACAATAGGAGAAGAGAAAGATGATTCAGACTCACAAATTATACCAGCCTCCAGAAGTTCTTCGAGATGTTGACGGACAGCCTCGATATCGTTGGGATGGATAGGCCTTGCTCTGTGTTTGAAGGGTGTTTCATCGTGTAGTTTGATTTCATGTTTCACTTTGTCTGTTCTTCCAACATCCATGTCGTGTTGTGCAAAGACTTCGGGGATAGCAAGCAGTTTCTGGGTGACCCTCCTTTTCCACTCCTCTGACAGACTAGAATCACCGAAATCAAAGCAGAGATCGTCAGTTGATTTCACATTAACATTTGGCTGAGAGCCATCAAATTTCACAGCTTTGTGTGACATTACTTTCTGTAGGGCATGCATATCTGCTATAACACTTTTGCCAGGGATGATGATGTCGTGCTCGGTCTCATTTCTCAACACCACAGGAACCTTTCGTGCTGGATGTTGAGGTAAGTTAAGTAGACAGCTGGCAACTAGCAGACCTCCAGGAAAAGGAGAACATGACGGAGGCTCCATCACAGCCCATTTTTCTGCCACTTGGCCTCGTACATTCACTACTCCTTCAAGAACAACACTCTGGCCCGCAGGAACAATGGCAGGGGTAACATCTGGAAGCCTGACTATTCCAATACTACTGTTAACTTTTTGCTGACGTCTGTGTTCAATAACCCTAATCACTGCTCTGTACCCCAATGGAATTGCCTGAGGAACGGAGCCATCAGCTGCAAGGTATTTGTCGTATACAAAATCTAAGGTGTTTGTGCCAATTAGCACCTTAGGCTGAGCAGTACCACCAGTTTCCGGTACCACAAGAGCCAGAGTGGACACCTCAACAGCAGATCCAAGGAACACTTTTGGAAACAGGACTCTTACTTCAACGTACCCAAGGTAAGGCACTGTTTGACCATTCGCAGCTTCTATTTCCAACAGGTCCTCCAAGGATATGATGGGTAAGTTGACAGATTTTTCTCATAGAAGGACTGGGAAAGGGTGGTTACTTGAGATCCGGTGTCAAGCAAACATGGACATGGGTTTCCTTCAATGTTCACTTCAGCAGTACACTTCATGCCAATTAAACCTTTAGGTAGACCACTTGAATGGTAGTTTTTAGGAGATTTTAAACTGCTACTGTTTTTTGAACTTTTGAGACTTGTTTGGCAAGCTGCAGCCCTCGTACGTCTCACTACCAGGGCTGGGCGGCGTTTAAAGTTTCAGAAGTATTTGGTCCATATTGATTGTCCCATGCAGCTTGACGCTCCTTTAACTGTTTCCTCTTCTCTGTCACTAGAGACGGGTTTGGTACGTTCTCACAAATTGATGCAACATGTCCATCCTCACCGCACTGAAAGCAATAGCCTGGCTTTGGTCTGTAATTTGGCTTTTGACTGGCTGGAGATCGATTTTCTCTGGGGAACTGCACATCATTTTGCTTTGCTCTGTTTAAATTGCTCCTTGACTCTGGGCTCTTTTGTACTTTAAGCCTCGTCATCTGACTCTGAAGCTCTGAGACTTGTTGTTTAAGCTCACGGACAGGGTCGGCTTGTGGCAACACAGTTGGGTCTGTTTGTTTACTCTTTTTAGCAAGCTGGTTTGGAGCTTGGAAATTTGTTTCTTCAACTCAGCAACCTCAGTTCCTTCTGCTACTTCATGTTGATCAAGGGTGTTAGCAGACACAATGTGGGAACCAACCCTTTGTTTCTGTGTTCCTAAGTACTGTCTCATTCGGCTTTCTTTAGCAAAGTGCTTGTTCTCCTCACTGCGCAGCCGCAAGAGTAACTCCGGAAATGAGGGTGGATTGTTCCCTTTGTGCTCAAGCTGAAGATTTGCTATAAGTGCATTGTCCCAACAACCACGACAGAATTGTTTTAGAAGTTGTCGGTCGGCCTCATCAGTGACAATACCATCTCTTTTTATCACCTTAAGAAGGTTTGTGTGCAGTCGTTGCAAGTACAAGGAAGGCTTTTCACCTGCATTTTGCAGTGTATTCAGAAACTTGGCAAAGAGATCATCGCCGTCTTCTACGGTGTCAAAAGCTGAATCTAAGATCTCTAGATAAGCAGCTGGTAAGGCTTTTGCACCTAGCTGTTTGACTATTTCTGATGCTGGTGGCAGCAGGCTGTCTAAGATCTTTCTGGATCTGTGTAAATCAGACAGTGAAGGATCCTGAAGAATTAAATCGACACTGTTCCGCCAAGTGTCGTAGTCAACTTCACCACTAGGGCGGGGAATTTTGCCAGAGAACATTCTTAGTCTGAAAGGTGTACTAGAAGATAAAGCTCCATCACTTCTGACAATGTGCTCTACAACCATTCTTTGCACTTCAGGTGGGTTTATGTGTTCAGACTCAAGTGTGGGTGAAAGTTTTTCTGGAAACACTCTGCGTGCTGTATCTGCAGTTTGTCTTTTTGAATACTCAGTTTGCCTGGGGGATTGAGGAATGTCAGAACAAGAATCAGATGGCTCAAGATCATTTGATGTAGCAAGATGGTCAGCAACAGAGGGAGCAGTGGAGAGAAGCTGCTCTCTCAGGAGGTCGTTGAAAGTCCTGCCACTGAGCTGTGCTATCCTCTTTAGTTCTGCAAAGTAGTGAGATGTGGCATGTTCGGTTACTGTCGCTACGTAGACACTTGACAGGAGTCGGAGGTGGTAAGTGATGTTGTTTGGACTCTTGAAAGTGTGGGGGAGTAAGGGTTTGAGAGAATCAAGAGCAGAACAACTCTCATACTCTACAATGACATCTCTATGGTATGGTGAATTTGGATCATCTATGCTAAGATGTCTACAAATACGACCATGCTCCTTTAAGAAATCAGTTAAGTCTTCATCAAATTCTGTATTTGTTAGTCCTCTAATTATCACTGACTTTTCGATTTGGATGTTCTCAAGCTCAACTATTTCCATGTTGATTCTTTTTTTTTTTTGCACCACTTCAAATTCAAGTTATTCTCCTGTGTCTTTAAGGGATCTTGACAGAAAAAAGTTTAATTAATTTGATTACGATGCCCTCCTGGCTGGCTCGCCACTGACTGTAGCCGATAAGCACTTAGGGTGCGATGGATACAATATTTCTCTGTGTATTAGTTTAAATTATGAAACACACAACAACAGGCCAGATCACCAGGTTCGCTACGGGAGGGCAAAACGAAGCAAACACAAGAACCAGACAGACCAGGAGAATGACTTTTAACCAACAGAAAGTTTTTTACTTTCAAAAAGTTTGAATGAATGGAATCATGAAATGTAAAAACACCAAATAAATAAATAAAACGTATAAACAAACAAGAAAAGGTTTTTTCTCTTTGCTCCCTTTTAGAAATCTTTTATAGTTTTGCTTTATTTAAATTGTATTTATTCACTGTACTAATTGCTTTATATGTATAATAATATTTATATTCAATTTTAATTAATGTATATAAATTAAGTTCAACTACAATGATTTAAATCCTATTTTTATACTATTATGTAAATTCTATTTATAAACTATTATGTAATTAAATTCTATTTATAAACTATTATGTAATTAAATTCTATTTGTCAACTATTATGTATTTAAATTCTATTTATAAACTATTATGTAATTAAATTCTATTTGTCAACTATTATGTATTTAAATTCTTTATTTCTCTATGTTTATATTTCTCCTTGGGGATTCAAATGTCTACTCTTATTTGGTTAAACTTGTACCCAAAACAAAACACTCGTAACAATCAGGATGTAAAACAAAAATCAAATAAACAGCACAATGTAGAGACAATGTAGAACAATGTAGAAAACTCACAATATTCCCATGTGTGTATACAGTTCTCAGTCTATAAGCAAATGTGTATGTGTGTGTGGGTGTGGGTGTGTGTTGAAAAATCCTTGAAGTCCGAACGATGAATCTCACGAATGAAAAAAAATCTTTTAGTGGTGTAGTAGTGCAATTCTCTGTCACGCAATGTTCAATAAGGCATAGTAGTTGAGTTAACAACTCGGTGATGGGGTAAATGATGAGAAATACCACACAATGGACGCACTCCGCAGGTAACCGCAATTAAGGCACAGATCACGCTGATGTAGAGCAGAATTTCTCTTTGTCTCTGCCTACAGGTCTGGGTGGCTCGCCATCACAGGATCACAGCAATTTCAATCTCCAAAATAAAAACCTGACCTGTTTACACAACAGGATCACAAATATCACAGACAATTTACATCACTATAATACACATCACAGCTTAAATTGAATTCAACATTAACTACAAGTGGATATAAAATACAACTGGAGTGCTTTTGACACTTAAAGTGCAAATATGACATTCACGTGTGTTTAATGCAGTGCTAGTTAGCATTTTAGCACCTAACAGCACTTCTTCAGTGCATAGAACATTCAAAATACTCCCTGAACTGTAATATATGTGTAAACTCATTTAAAAAACAAACACTTCAGCACATTAATACAATATAAACACTCAATTCAACAGAATTAACATCATTTTGTTGTAAACTCACCAAATCCGGGTGATTCCAACACAGTAATGCTAACCGCATGGAACTCTACAGCGCCCACAATCCACAGTCATCCACTCAAAAGTCATCAATCATCACACTAAAAATGACCCAATAACATTTATACAGGGACTAAGACATCATATAACACATTATTTATGCATATTAAGAAAAAGATGATCGTTATATTTGCCTTTTAATCTCTTTTGTGACACTTGCGATCTCCGAAGTGTCTCCTCTCTCTCTCTCTATGCGTCTCGTCTGAATGACGTCATACACAGCGCCCACTATATGGCCAAAGATTACGCTTTTCTTTTAGTTCAAATATAATTATTTTAACTTTCATTCTTCAAGATAACTTTGTCTAAAGTATTATTTAAATAATATAATATCATTTAGTAAAAAAAAAATTAATTATATTTGGGTTTTATTTACCTTAACCAGCTCAATACTGATCTGTGTTACATGTATCTAATTATCTCCTCTATATATGTGCTTGGCGTTCTTTTGTACCTCGTCAGTTCATTATTGCTCATTTGCTCTCGGTGTTTTATTAGGACGCTCTGTAATTTTTGGATCTGCTTGTCGTCCCGAAGATCTTTCAGATCTGGACTTCTTTGGACTTTTTCTGTCAGCTCTGCACTATATTTCTGTTTTTGTTTTGACCCAATAAATAAAGACCTTGCAATTGGATCCTTCTTGTTCTGTATTTTTTATAGTGCGTGACACACTTAGTAAAAAAAGTTAAAGGTGCAGTATGTAAGTTTGACACCCAGTGGTTAAACTAGGTATTGCACTCCTGGATCAAAACAAAAGCAAGCGCGGGTTGCCAGATTGAGTACAGGAGCGAGTGATTTAAACTGTGTTCTAAATAAAAGCAACGACACACGATAGAGGGAATGTTTTCCATATTAAAGGGAGTTTTTGTCCTAACCAACACCTGGAATTGAATTATTAGAAACGGCTTCTATTTCTCACAGCTGAACATGTGAAACCTATGACAGTGACCACCTCAGGTAAATCTCGTGTGCTTTATTCAGTGCTAAATGATAACAATATGAGTTTGAATGCCATTATACATTTAATGATGTTAAAGAGGGTTAACATGTATTAAACAGATTCTAAACCTTACCGTTTCGTGAGTGAGTGCATATTCTGTGCTTCTGAAAGGTTGTATTTAAACTTCTGTCGTGTTTCGTCTGGTGCAAACAGCCAAATAGCTGATCACTGCCTCTCTCGTCACAGCGTGTTGTTAGGACACGCGGTTACAATGTAACCTGCTCACTTAATGTTTACGTTCGTAATATTTATGTAATTTGCTAATTAATAACCTCATGTGGAACAGAATCTGTCTCCCATAATGTCCTTTTTCGGTCGCGGACGCATGCTTTCAGAGCTTTTCTGAATGAATGAATGAAATACGCTGTTTTCTAACAAGGCAACCCGGAGTGCTGAATTATAATTGGCTAAACTGGCATGTGCATGTGAAAATTACCTAAACAAAGACAGCGTTCCGGCACGGAAAAAAACATTTTCAAAGCAGAATATCTGACTTCAGCATTGTTTTTCAGTTAAACAAATATGTTCACTTGGGATGTTTCTTAAATATCTGCACACATATTATGGTATTTTTATGCTTTAGAAGAGTAAAAAACTTACATACAGCACCTTTAAATAGTACAAAAAAAAAGGTCTAATATACACATTTATAATTTATAATAATAAATAATATCTAATATTAAATAAGTAATAATTAAATAATATTTGTTTATATACATATAAGTTATATAAATAAAACTTAGTAAATAAAAGTACAAAAGCGAGGTGGTTCTCCCCAAGGGGACCAAAGAGAACATTTATTAATATGGATTTTTTTTAGATACAAATTTAGATACAGTCCATGCGGTACAGGTGAATTGGGTAAGCTAAATTGTCCGTAGTGTATGAGTGTGAAGGAGTGTGTATGAATGTTTCCCAGAGATGGGTTGCAGCTGGAAGGGCATCCGCTGTGTAAAACATATGCTGGATAAGTTGGTGGTTCATTCCGCTGTGGCGACCCTGGATTAATAAAGGGACTAAGCCAAAAAGAAAATGAATGAATGAATACATTTTTGCAATCATGCTCATGTTTTGACCGCTAATATGCCGGTGATTTGATGCTTTGTAAAAGTTGCAGACGCCTTTACCAATTTGAAAATGCTTTTTTGATGCAAAATTAATTTAAAATGCTTACATTTATTAAGAAACTAAAACAGGCCTAGGCTACTATACTAAAGAAAATCCAATCTAAAATGTAAAAGTAAATAAATTGCTAAATGCTCTTGACACATGAAAGTGTAAAGCCTGCAGCTCACAACAAATGTGGAAAGTGATTTACTAAAAGCACATTAGTCTACAGACATGAAATAAAAATAAAAAAAACATTCCCAAAGCTGTATCTTATGAAACACCAGTTCAAGGAAGGACACATAAGATGCATTTTGAAAAGAAAGCAGTAAAATCTCCATCCGGCCAAAACCCCATACTACCATAAC
>CAIGQS010000106.1:0-175000 GCA_903798195.1 Danio kyathit
GGCCCAAGAGTTTGTGCTTGTGGAGAACCAGTCCTTGTCAGCATAGTGGACAGTATCTCCGCCTGTCATGGGGAAGACTGGGGTTCCGTTCCCCGACAGGGAGGCCTTCTCTTAAGGGTGGCTGAACTCCTCACCCCAGATCAAGCTTCTTCAGCATAGGGCTGTCCAAGGAAACATAGCCACCAATGCAAGATTGGCCTTGGCCTTTCTTGTGGTACAAAGGGCAGCCTTTGCGCTTAATGAGCCTCCTTTTATTGCTGTGGTCCCAAAGATTGCAATTGTGAAGAGAGGGAAAAAATGACACACGGATTCATGACCACAGCGCTGGAGAGGGTGACCTTAACGCACGCTACATTCTACGGCTGGAGCAACAACAACCGCCAGTCTACGCTGAGCGACTTCCACAGCTTGTTCTGCAATTCAACAATTCAGTGCAGCTCTGCAAACAGCAGAGCACCCAAAATAAAGAAAACTCGCAACAGCTCCTCTCCCCGGAAATATTTAGTAAAAGGCGAAAGATTTATGCGGGATTGAAGAGAAACTCAAGCTGTAGAGCTACTTTGCTGGACCAGAGCACTTCCCCTGACGCACTGCAATGTTCGGCAAGGGTAACTGCATGGCACATTTGGCCTCGTAACCTTACTTTGTTGAAAGGAAGGCATCGAAGCATTATGCAGTACAGAATGTGGTCAGACAGAAAGAGGTGCAGTCTTGGGTTAAGACAAATATATCCACATGTTTACAGCAGCATTGAGGATTAAACAAATAGTAGGGATGTCACCATGCAAAATTATGTGACCAGGCCATCAGACGGCTTAGAGTCCAGTCCTTGGTAACAGCCAAAGGTTTTGAGTGTGACTACAACCAGCAGAAGCTACAGTCTGCCTTCTTGACTGAACTGATCGGACGTTCTTTTTATTACATGTCTGACTCTGCCTGTCCTCAGAAGGAATGGTTAGGCTTTGGTTCGGTGTGACTGCTGGCAGAAAGTTGCCTCCCACGCTTGACATGTCAGCAGCAGCTCCAGTCCTCGTTAGTATAGTGGACAGTATCTCCGCCTGTCACGCGGAAGACCGGGGTTCGATTCCATGACGGGGAGGCTCTTTCTTTAGGATGCTGAACTCCTCTCAAAGACTTGGGCTTCGACATGATGCTGTCCAAAGAAACAAGCCCCCAGTGTGACGTTCATGGGTGGAGCACGCATCCTTTTGTGCTCAGGCACCCTCAACACAATGCTGTGGCCCAAGAGTTTGTGCTTGTGGAGAACCAGTCCTTGTCAGCATAGTGGACAGTATCTCCGCCTGTCATGGGGAAGACTGGGGTTCCGTTCCCCGACAGGGAGGCCTTCTCTTAAGGGTGGCTGAACTCCTCACCCCAGATCAGGCTTCTTCAGCATAGGGCTGTCCAAGGAAACATAGCCACCAATGCAAGATTGGCCTTGGCCTTTCTTGTGGTACAAAGGGCCGCCTTTGCGCTTAATGAGCCTCCTTTTATTGCTGTGGTCCCAAAGATTGCAATTGTGAAGAGAGGGAAAAAATGACACACGGATTCATGACCACAGCGCTGGAGAGGGTGACCTTATAGCACGCTACATTCTACGGCTGGAGCAACATCAACCGCCAGTCTACGCTGAGCGACTTTCACAAACGTTCTTCCACAGCTTGTTCTGCAATTCAACAATTCAGTGCAGCTCTGCAAACAGCAGAGCACCCAAAAATAAAGAAAACTCACAACAGCTCCTCTCCACGGAAATCTTTAGTAAAAGGCGAAAGATTTATGTGGGATTGAAGAGAAACTCAAGCTGTAGAGCTACTTTGCTGGACCAGAGCACTTCCCCTGACGCACTGCAATGTTCGGCAAGGGTAACTGCATGGCACATTTGGCCTCGTAACCTTACTTTGTTGAAAGGAAGGCATCGAAGCATTATGCAGTACAGAATGTGGTCAGACAGAAAGAGGTGCAGTCTTGGGTTAAGACAAATATATCCACATGTTTACAGCAGCATTGAGGATTAAACAAATAGTAGCGATGTCACCATGCAAAATTATGTGACCAGGCCATCAGACGGCTTAGAGTCCAGTCCTTGGTAACAGCCAAAGGTTTTGAGTGTGACTACAACCAGCAGAAGCTACAGTCTGCCTTCTTGACTGAAATGATCGGACGTTCTTTTTATTACATGTCTGACTCTGCCTGTCCTCAGAAGGAATGGTTAGGCTTTGGTTCGGTGAGACTGCTGGCAGAAAGTTGCCTCGCACGCTTGACACGTCAGCAGCAGCTGCAGTCCTCGTTAGTATAGTGGACAGTATCTCCGCCTGTCACGCGGAAGACCGGGGTTCGATTCCCCGACGGGGAGGCTCTTTCTTTAGGACGCTGAACTCCTCTCAAAGACTTAGGCTTCGACATGATGCTGTCCAAAGAAACAAGCCCCCAGTGTGACGTTCATGGGGTGGAGCACGCATCCTTTTGTGCTCAGGCCCCCTCAACACAATGCTGTGGCCCAAGAGTTTGTGCTTGTGCAGAACCAGTCCTTGTCAGCATAGTGGACAGTATCTCCGCCTGTCATGGGGAAGACTGGGGTTCCGTTCCCCGACCGGGAGGCCTTCTCTTAAGGGTGGCTGAACTCCTCACCCCAGATCAGGCTTCTTCAGCATAGGGCTGTCCAAGGAAACATAGCCACCAATGCAAGATTGGCCTTGACCTTTCTTGTGGTACAGTGGGCCGCCTTTGCGCTTAATGAGCCTTCTTTTTATTGCTGTGGTCCCAAAGATTGCAATTGTGAAGAGAGGGAAAAAATGACACACGGATTCATGACCACAGCGCTGGAGAGGGTGACCTTAACGCACGCTACATTCTACGGCTGGAGCAACAACAACTGCCAGTCTACGCTGAGCGACTTCCACAGCTTGTTCTGCAATTCAACAATTCAGTGCAGCTCTGCAAACAGCAGAGCACCCAAAAATAAAGAAAACTCACAACAGCTCCTCTCCACGGAAATCTTTAGTAAAAAGCGAAAGATTTATACGGGATTGAAGAGAAACTCAAGCTGTAGAGCTACTTTGCTGGACCAGAGCACTTCCCCTGACGCACTGCAATGTTCGGCAAGGGTAACTGCATGGCACATTTGGCCTCGTAACCTTACTTTGTTGAAAGGAAGGCATCGAAGCATTATGCAGTACAGAATGTGGTCAGACAGAAAGAGGTGCAGTCTTGGGTTAAGACAAATATATCCACATGTTTACAGCAGCATTGAGGATTAAACAAATAGTAGGGATGTCACCATGCAAAATTATGTGACCAGGCCATCAGACGGCTTAGAGTCCAGTCCTTGGTAACAGCCAAAGGTTTTGAGTGTGACTACAACCAGCAGAAGCTACAGTCTGCCTTCTTGACTGAACTGATCGGACATTCTTTTTATTACATGTCTGACTCTGCCTGTCCTCAGAAGGAATGGTTAGGCTTTGGTTCGGTGTGACTGCTGGCAGAAAGTTGCCTCCCATGCTTGACATGTCAGCAGCAGCTCCAGTCCTCGTTAGTATAGTGGACAGTATCTCCGCCTGTCACGCGGAAGACCGGGGTTCGATTCCCCGACGGGGAGGCTCTTTCTTTAGGATGCTGAACTCCTCTCAAAGACTTGGGCTTCGACATGATGCTGTCCAAAGAAACAAGCCCCCAGTGTGACGTTCATGGGGTGGAGCACGCATCCTTTTGTGCTCAGGCACCCTCAACACAATGCTGTGGCCCAAGAGTTTGTGCTTGTGGAGAACCAGTCCTTGTCAGCATAGTGGACAGTATCTCCGCCTGTCATGGGGAAGACTGGGGTTCCGTTCCCCGACAGGGAGGCCTTCTCTTAAGGGTGGCTGAACTCCTCACCCCAGATCAGGCTTCTTCAGCATAGGGCTGTCCAAGGAAACATAGCCACCAATGCAAGATTGGCCTTGGCCTTTCTTGTGGTACAAAGGGCCGCCTTTGCGCTTAATGAGCCTCCTTTTATTGCTGTGGTCCCAAAGATTGCAATTGTGAAGAGAGGGAAAAAATGACACACGGATTCATGACCACAGCGCTGGAGAGGGTGACCTTAAAGCACGCTACATTCTACGGCTGGAGCAACATCAACCGCTAGTCTACGCTGAGCGACTTCCACAAACGTTCTTCCACAGCTTGTTCTGCAATTCAACAACTCAGTGCAGCTCTGCAATCAGCAGAGCACCCAAAAATAAAGAAAACTCACAACAGCTCCTCTCCACGGAAATCTTTAGTAAAAGGCGAAAGATTTATGCGGGATTGAAGAGAAACTCAAGCTGTAGAGCTACTTTGCTGGACCAAAGCACTTCCCCTGACGCACTGCAATGTTCGGCAAGGGTAACTGCATGGCACATTTGGCCTCGTAACCTTACTTTGTTGAAAGGAAGGCATCGAAGCATTATGCAGTACAGAATGTGGTCAGACAGAAAGAGGTGCAGTCTTGGGTTAAGACAAATATATCCACATGTTTACAGCAGCATTGAGGATTAAACAAATAGTAGCGATGTCACCATGCAAAATTATGTGACCAGGCCATCAGACGGCTTAGAGTCCAGTCCTTGGTAACAGCCAAAGGTTTTGAGTGTGACTACAACCAGCAGAAGCTACAGTCTGCCTTCTTGACTGAAATGATCGGACGTTCTTTTTATTACATGTCTGACTCTGCCTGTCCTCAGAAGGAATGGTTAGGCTTTGGTTCGGTGAGACTGCTGGCAGAAAGTTGCCTCGCACGCTTGACACGTCAGCAGCAGCTGCAGTCCTCGTTAGTATAGTGGACAGTATCTCCGCCTGTCACGCGGAAGACCGGGGTTCGATTCCCCGACGGGGAGGCTCTTTCTTTAGGACGCTGAACTTCTCTCAAAGACTTAGGCTTCGACATGATGCTGTCCAAAGAAACAAGCCCCCAGTGTGACGTTCATGGGGTGGAGCACGCATCCTTTTGTGCTCAGGCCCCCTCAACACAATGCTGTGGCCCAAGAGTTTGTGCTTGTGCAGAACCAGTCCTTGTCAGCATAGTGGACAGTATCTCCGCCTGTCATGGGGAAGACTGGGGTTCCGTTCCCCGACAGGGAGGCCTTCTCTTAAGGGTGGCTGAACTCCTCACCCCAGATCAGGCTTCTTCAGCATAGGGCTGTCCAAGGAAACATAGCCACCAATGCAAGATTGGCCTTGGCCTTTCTTGTGGTACAAAGGGCCGCCTTTGCGCTTAATGAGCCTTCTTTTTATTGCTGTGGTCCCAAAGATTGCAATTGTGAAGAGAGGGAAAAAATGACACACGGATTCATGACCACAGCGCTGGAGAGGGTGACCTTAACGCACGCTACATTCTACGGCTGGAGCAACAACAACCGCCAGTCTACGCTGAGCGACTTCCACAGCTTGTTCTGCAATTCAACAATTCAGTGCAGCTCTGCAAACAGCAGAGCACCCAAAAATAAAGAAAACTCACAATAGCTCCTCTCCACGGAAATCTTTAGTAAAAGGCGAAAGATTTATGCGGGATTGAAGAGAAACTCGAGCTGTAGAGCTACTTTGCTGGACCAGAGCACTTCCCCTGACGCACTGCAATGTTCGGCAAGGGTAACTGCATGGCACATTTGGCCTCGTAACCTTACTTTGTTGAAAGGAAGGCATCGAAGCATTATGCAGTACAGAATGTGGTCAGACAGAAAGAGGTGCAGTCTTGGGTTAAGACAAATATATCCACATGTTTACAGCAGCATTGAGGATTAAACAAATAGTAGGGATGTCACCATGCAAAATTATGTGACCAGGCCATCAGACGGCTTAGAGTCCAGTCCTTGGTAACAGCCAAAGGTTTTGAGTGTGACTACAACCAGCAGAAGCTACAGTCTGCCTTCTTGACTGAAATGATCGGACGTTCTTTTTATTACATGTCTGACTCTGCCTGTCCTCAGAAGGAATGGTTAGGCTTTGGTTCGGTGAGACTGCTGGCAGAAAGTTGCCTCCCACACTTGACATGTCAGCAGCAGCTCCAGTCCTCGTTAGTATAGTGGACAGTATCTCCGCCTGTCACGCGGAGGCCAGTCGCGAATAGTTGGAACGCAGTGCCAGCCAATCAGATTGAAGGACCTGCCCACAGGTGGAAGTGATGTCAGAGCCTATCAGATTTTTCTTTTTTCATCAAAAACTGGGTTCGAATCCCACTTAGGCACTTGTAAACAATTATTTTAGACAGTTTTGTCAAAAATATTGTATTGTTTAAGAATTTATTAGAGCCATAAAGTATTTAAAACTTGTTTTCAAGTTTAGGAATGTGCTAAATAAATGAAAATAAAATAACCAACAGTGAAACTATGATTAATAAATGTTATTATTGCAAAGTATCACCAAAAAAACAAACAGCTTTAAAAAAACAGACTGAACTTTAAGAATAAAGACACATAATATCACACTGAAAAATAAAACCTTTACACAATAATTAAATACTGCTAAAAGGGGGCAAAATATCAGGAAAATAATCATGTTTTTGTTATTTAAAAAATTTAAATATCAATGCAAAATGTAAAAAAAAATAAAAATAAATTGTCACTTTAAGGCTTTAAGTATTTTACAAAAGTAAATATTAATCCAAAACCAATAAAGAAGGAATTCTAAGAAATAAAGACAAATTAAAATCAAACTCTGAAAATTAAAATGCAAAATAGAAGTGCATGAAAAATGGAACATTGAGTTTGGAAAGGTGTTTAAAGTCCTCACAGGTCCAGTTTGGGTGCTTGAAGGTAAGGCCAGCATGGTCAGAGGTGGAAAAAATAGAGAAAAAAATATTTAATGATTCAAGAAAATTGTAAGACGTATGTATTTAACACAGAATTGCAACTTTTAGTTCACATATGAGGGAAAAAAGGCATTTTATGCATAGTGTGGCCAGTAGTGTTGAACATGTCCAAACCTTTTTTATTTACCTTGCTCTGACTGAATGAACACCATGAAATAGAACTTTATTATTATTATTTTAATTTATTTAATTATATTATTTAAAGCAAGTTAATTTATTAAATGGTCTAAAATAAATCAATATAATTACAGTATCTAGTTTAACTCATTTCACCATCACTGTCTGTGTATACAAAGTAACTAGTGTACAAATATATCTACAAACAGAGACAGAGTAATTTAAATATATATATATATATATATAATTTGCGAAATAATTGTTTTTAGCTATAAAAGGTTACAGTTATCATGATGATTGCACATGCTCAAGAAATGAAGAACTCAGTCAGAAATGAATTAATGGCAACAATATAATTTCATAGAAGCAGAAGACTTTTTTTGTAATTCATTTTGCTTTTTCAACTATATAAGGGTTAGACAATACAGAAACAATAAACTGAATAAGGACTTAGTTGAAAAAAATTATACATAAAATATTTTTTAACTTTTCTTTTTTTGTAGAGTTTATTTGCAAAATCAGTGAATTGCAATTTTAAATATTTTTCATGAATCATGTTATCTCTTTTTATTAATTCTTCATTAATTAACTAAAGAATGTGATGTTTGTTATTTAAATGGTTTAAAATATATTTTTAATAAAACTAAAAATGGCACGTCTGACTCGATTAAAGAATTTAGAGTTGAATTTGTATTGGCTATGCATTGAGATTTTTAGGAATATAAGTAATATTGAGCCAAGGAATTCAAGTAATAAAGTTTTAAGTAAATAAATTAGAGAAGTACAGTAAATAAATGTAAAAAGTAAATTAGTAATTACCAGACACTTAACACACACACACACACACACACTCACATATATATTTATATATAATTTATAATAATAATATAGCATGTAATTGATGTTACTAATTAAATACAATGCTGGGATTTTGCTTACTGCAGTAAACACAGTTAGAAAATACTGTCAGAGGATGGGCAAAACACAAAAATAAAATATAATATGCGCATTGACACAAACAACCAAGTGCAAAAACATAAATTACAGCCATGTTCATTCATAATTATATGAAATAAATCACGAGAGGGTAAATTTGGTTTAAAAAAATAAAGTTTACAGGTCAATATTGTTTTTCCACAACAGTAAAACAATGCTTTTGCACAACTGTAACACAATGTGAGTAATAAAGTCTCTTACCTTTGACAGATGTTGTAAATCCGCTGAATAAATCGAAAGGAGCAGATCGCAGATGTGTTTATTTCACTCTCTGAGTCAGAATGAAAATGTCATTTTCAAATTTCCCACTGGTGCAAAAACACGGAAGTGCGCCACAGAGCGCCAGTGGCTGAAAGTATATTGCATCCGTAGTGGTTCAGCACTACCATTGAAAATAAATGAGAATCTGTTTAGGGCCGTTTAGCTAAAGAATCCTCGGCTGTCGCCTGTAAGACCGGGGTTCGATTCCCCGACGGGGAGGCCCTCGCTAGTCTTTTACTAGTTGGCGGTTGCCTTCAAGCCAACGTAAAAAGCAACAATCCGCCCGCGGGACATCGCCACAGGGGTGGTGCCTAGCCATGTGATAAAAGAGGCAAAAGGAACGAGTTGGCAGGGAGCCAAACTGCTTGGAAGGCAGCTGTTCTCACCCCTATACCACCAACGCTTGTGGACGTTCTCCAGCAGAAGTGCTGAAAAAGTATGCTTTAAAATAAGGCACTTTCTGTTTGGGGCTAAACCAAAGCTCCAGAGTACGGAGCCCAGCCATGGCGACATGCGCTGATCACAGGACAATTTCCCAACGGTGGCACCCGGCCACGCGATATATGCAGCAGCCAAAGGCAATGCGTTGGCCGGGAATCGAACCCGGGTCAACTGCTTGGAAGGCAGCTATGCTCACCACTATACCACCAACGCCTGTGGACAGTGCTCGGCGGAAGAGCTCAAAAAGAATGCTTTCAACCAAGGCCCTCTTTGTTTGGGTTCGGCACTAAAAAAAACATGTGCAGCATACGGATCCCAACCTTCGCACTAGGCACGGATCTACTCACGAGTCATGGGACATCGTCACAAGGGTGGCGCCTGGCCATGTAATATTACAGCAGCCAAAAGGAATACGCTGGCCAGGAATCTGCTTGGAAGCCAGCTATGCTCACCACTGTATTACCAACGCGTGTGGACATCCTCTCACAGAAGCGGCGTAGAAAAGGAAAGCTTTCGACCAAGGAGTTCTTTGTGTGGGCTCTGGCCGAAGAAAAAACTCCCCAGAAAAAAACATGCCGAGTATGGATCCCATCTCGTTCCGACATTGAGGTTAGATGAAGCGTTCAAAGGTACAACCTCACCAAAAAAACGGAGGTCGATAACTTCACGCTGCAGTGGCGGAGTTCTCGTCTTCTGTCACCCGGTATTCACTGTAATGAGCTCCCCCCGTTCGAATGTCATTGCAAGGGTTGACTGGATGCAGCTCATGACAGGTCGGGCTGACATTTTGTGGAGTAAAAGCTGGGCCATGTGTAAGAATGAACGGCGTGCTTTGTTTGCTGCAAAACATGCTAATGACGTTCTCCTGTGCGGGGCACTGTTCAAGTTACTGCTGATGACCAGTCGAAGACTGACGAGGAAGCAAGGAATATTAATGAAGAAAAAGCTCCCCAAGGCCCGTTTTCAACCCTCCTCCTGCTGTCAGCCAAGATCCTTGGGGTCGGCCCTGCAGAAAATGCACCAAGCTACCCAAACATCCTCCAAGGGGTGGTGCCTGGATATGTGGTAAAATAGCCAAAGGGGATGCGTTGGCAGGGACTCAAACCCGTACGAACTGCTTGGAAGGCAGCTAAGCTCACCACTACACCACTGACGCTTGTGGACAAACTCTGACAGAAGTGCCGAAAAAGAAGGCTTTCTACCAAGGCACACTTTGTGTTTGTGTTTCGGCGCTAAATAGACATGCCCAGACCGCGGAGCCAAGCCATCGCAACTTGCACTGATCTACCCGCAGGTCAGAGGAGAGCTTCACAACTGTAGCCGCTGGCCATGTAGGATTACAGAGGACAAAGGTGGTGTGTGGGCCAGGAATCCAACCCGGGTCGACTGCTTGGAAGGCGGCTATGCTCACCACTATACCACCAACGCTTGCACGCACACTCTGCCAGAAGTGCTGAAAAAGAGGGCAACACTCCTCTTGCTGTCAGCCGAGGCCTTTAGGGCCAGCGCTGCAGACAATGCTGTTGGGACCGGATTACGTTGCTGATCTGTGTGGGGTGAGAACGGGTGCTGTCCGCACGCAGCTCCTCGTTAGTATAGTGGACAGTATCTCCGCCTGTCACGCGGGGGCCGGCCGCGAATAGTTGGAACGCAGTGCCAGCCAATCAGATTGAAGGATCTGCCCACAGGCGGAAGTGATGTCAGAGCCAATCAGATTTTTCTTTTTTCATCAAAAACTGGGTTCGAATCCCACTTAGGCACTTGTAAACAATTATTTTAGACAGTTTTGTCAAAAATATTGTAATGTTTAATAATTTATTAGAGCCATAAAGTATTTAAAACTTGTTTTCAAGTTTAGGAATGTGCTAAATAAATGAAAATAAAAATACCCACAGTGAAACAGTTATATAAAATTAAATATTAGTTTAAATACATTCATAGTGGTTTTAAATATCTTTTTAAATGTAAATTAGAGAAGTTTACATTAAACAAACTGAATTAAACAAGTATTCTTTTTTAGTTTATTTTAAAAAAATTACAAATGGAATAATTCAAGTCACTATTAAATGATCTGATTGAGTGATGAAATAATAGAGGTAAAACTTTAATTGAAGGATCAGTCAAGTGTTTCCAAATGAAATCTGGTAAAATAAAAGTCCTACAAAACATTAACAAAAACACTCATGAAACAAAATCTGATTGTTAATTGTATTTATTTATTTTTTATTAGACATTAATAGGTTTTAAGTACTTTAAAAATAGTAGATAATCCTTAAATATGGGGGGGGGGGGGGGGGTACAGAAAAACAACAAACACAAATTCAACAATATAGATGCATTACATTACAATCTCATTGAAAAATAAAAATAAAAAAACATATACAGGACTAAAATACTGCTAAGGTGCAAAATATCAAGAATAATAGAATACCTTTAAGGTTTAAAATACTAAATAAAATAAATAGCATCAATCCAAAAAATAAAAAAGGTAACACTTAACAATAAGGTTGTATTAGTTAATTAAGTTTATGTATTTACTAATGTGAACAAACAATGAACAATACGTTTATTGCAGTATTCATTCTTCTATGCTGAAATTAATGGAAATAAAATTATTGGCAAATTCTTGTTAACTCACAGTGCATTAAGACTAATGTAACAAGCATAACTTTGGATTTTAATAATGCAATAGTCAATGTTAAACTATGATTAATAAATGTTTATAAGTATAGTGCAATAATAGTTCATTTTAGTACAATAACTAAAGAAACCTTATTGCAAAATGTCACCAAAAAAACAAAAAAAAATCACTTTCTTTCACAGTTTTAAGAGCTTTAAAAAAACAGACTGAACTTTAAGAATAAAGACACGTAATATCACACTGAAAAATAAAACTTTTACACAATAATTAAATACTGCTAAAAGGGGGCAAAATATCAGGGAAATAATCATGTTGTTGTTATTTAAAAAAATTTAAATATCAATGCAAAATCTAAAAAAATAAATAAATAAATTGTCACTTTAAGGTTTTAAGTATTTTACAAAAGTAAATATTAATCCAAAACCAATAAAGAAGGAATTCTAAGAAATAAGGACAAATTCAAATCAAACTCTGAAAATTAAAATGCAAAATAGATGTGCATGAAAAATGGAACATTGAGTTTGGAAAGATGTTTGAAGTCCTCACAGGTCCAGTTTGGGTGCTTGAAGGTAAGGCCAGCATGGTCAGAGGTGGAAAAAAATATTTAATGATTCAAGAAAATTGTAAGCCATATGTATTTAACACAGAATTACAACTTTTAGTTCACATATGAGGGAAAAAGGCATTTTTTGCATAGTGTTGTTCATGTTTCCAAACCTTTTTTATTTACCTTGCTCTGACTGAATGAACACCATGAAATAGAACTTTATTATTATTATTTTAATTTATTTATTTATATTATTTAAAGCAAGTTAATTTATTAAATGGTCTAAAATAAATCAATATAATTACAGTATCTAGTTTAACTCATTTCACCATCACTGTCTGTGTATACAAAGTAACTAGTGTACAAATATATCTACAAACAGAAACAGAGTAATTAAAATATATATATATAATTTGCAAAATAATTCTGTTTTTAGCTATAAAAGGTTACAGTTATCATGATGATTGCACATGCTCAAGAAATGATGAACTCAGTCAGAAATGAATTAATAGCAACAATATAATTTCACAGAAGCAGAAGACTTTTTTGTAATTCATTTTGCTTGTTCAACTATATAGGGGTTAGACAATACAGAAACAATAAACTGAATAAGAAATTTGTTGAAAAAAATGTACATAAAATATTAAACTTTTCTTTTTTTGTAGAGTTTATTTGCGAAATCAGTGAATTGCAATTCTAAATGATTTTCATGAATCATGTTATCTCTTTTTATTAATTCTTCATTAGTTAACTAAAGAATGTGATGTTTGTTATTTAAATGCTTTAAAATATATTTTTAATAAAGCTAAAGATGGCACGTCTGACTCGATTAAAGAATTTAGAGCTGAATTTGTATTGGCTATGCATTGAGATTTTTAGGAATATAAGTAATATTGAGCCAAGGAATACAAGTAATAAAGTTTTAAGTAAATAAATTAGAGAAGTACAGTAAATAAATGTAAAAAGTAAATTAGTAATTACCAGACACTTAACACACACACACACACACACTCACATATATATTTATATATAATTTATAATAATAATATAGCATGTAATTGATGTTACTAATTAAATACAATGCTGGGATTTTGCTTACTGTAGTAAACACAGTTAGAAAATACTGTCAGAGGATGGGTAAAACACAAAAATAAAATATAATATGCGCATTGACACAAACAACCAAGTGCAAAAACATAAATTACAGCCATGTTCATTCATAATAATGTGAAATAAATCACGAGAGGGTAAATTTGGTTTAAAAAAATAAAGTTTACAGGTCAATATTGTTTTTCCACAACAGTAAAACAATGCTTTTGCACAACAGTAACACAATGTGAGTAATAAAGTCTCTTACCTTTGACAGATGTTGTAAATCCGCCGAATAAAACGAAAGGAGCAGATCGCGGATGTGTTTATTTCACTCTCTGAGTCAAAATGAAAATGTCATCTTCAAATTTCCCGCTGCTGCAAAAACACGGAAGTGTATGAGACATAAATATATGAGAAGTGTAGCAGATCAGCAAATGACAACATTAAACAGACACCTGAGTGAGTGATGTGTTGGTGCTAATGTAGTATTCACTGCTGTATAATATTAATAAACATAAAATAAAACCATAATTCATTTGTTTTATCTGTTCATCTGTACAGGTGATAATGAGAAATTTATTTATTTTTATTTTCGAACACAAAATGACATTAGTCTGTTAAAATGACTTCTTTATTTTGTATGATCTGAAATATCCTCAGGTGCCCTGTGCATTGAGGATGAAGAAGCGCAGCAGTGTGCTGGAGATGATAAAGGAGATGATGTTGGAGATGCTGTAGTGCTTTGGACAAGACCCTGACAGATGTTGCTGTGGTCTCTTCTTCTTTAGAATAGGTTTCTCAGGCATGGACAGCTTCATGTCTTAACCCCGTTTTAGTCTGACTGCAGCAGTGATGATGCTGATGATGATGACGAACACAAATGAACACCTGCTGATCATCTGCAGAACTGGCCCCGCTGTGTGGAGATGCAGCAGAACATGCAGTTCTACATGATTGTAGAACAAGTTTGAATAAAGCTTTGTTTCATGTGTTGTGGACTTATTTGTCTTGGTTATTTTTATTCATTCTTTTAATCATATATTAATGTTTCCTTTTATGGTCAATAAATGAAATAATAATTTTTCAATAATATATACATTATTTCATATTTTGACAGAAAATGAAGATGTACTCACTTTGCTACATTTGACTAGTGACTATTAATGCATAGCTGTGGCATATAAAACAAATGTTAATTTGTATTTTGTTTCATTTATGTATATGATTTGTTTGATTTATATAGATGTCCTTCATTATTGAAATTAAAAATATATATTTTAAGGTATAGAATAAATTAAAATGTTAATTCCCTGCTTCAAATTGTGGTCATGTAAAACAAGCAGACTAAAGCACTACTGTACACAAAGATGAACATCACTCTTGGATGGCCTACAGTAAGTAACAGCACACTATTGATGCCAATATAATAAAATATTACAATAATTCTCCAGGCAACCCAGTGGCGCAGTAGGTAGTGCTGTTGCCTCACAGCAAGAACGTCGCTGGGTCGCAGGTTCGAACCTCGACTGGGCTGGGTCAGTTGGCGTTTCTGTGTGGAGTTTGCATGTTCGCGTGGGTTTCCTCCGGGTGCTCCGGTTTCCCCCACAGTCCAAAGACATGCAGTACAGGTGAATTGGGTAAGCTAAATTGTCCATAGTGTATGAGTGTGAATGTGTCTGTGGAAGTTCCCAGAGATGGGTTGCGGCTGGAAGGGCATCCGCTGCGTAAAATCGTGCTGGATGAGTTGGCGGTTCATTCCGCTGTGGCGACCCCGCAAGGGACAAAGCCGACAAGAAAATGAATGAATGAATGAATAATTCTCCATATCTTCTGGTATATGAAGAGTTCAGATGCAAAAACCTTTAAATGCCATCTGTTCGAAAAAAATTTGCAAGCTCCGGTGTGTATGTTCAGTTAATCCACTTTTATGGCAAAAAAATAGGTTCTTTGCATTGCCTTTAAAGTAAAATAACTATATTGGAGGCTGAGAAAAATGCTCATTTTACAAGAAAATTTTAGATGGCACAAGGTTTATATAAGAAAATGGCGTTGAAAACTATTAGGTACATTTGTCACGTTACTGATGCTATGAGTTGCATCTGTCCCTGTTATCTTATTTATATTATTATTATAGGATTGTTATAATTATTATTAATAAAGAACTTATAATTTATACAGGCTCTGAATAACATGGTTGTATTGTTTACAATTAACAAAAATTACGTAAATCTAATGGGTTTCTTGTATTATGAGATTATATGCACACAAATGCACAATGAGAAGGTTAAATATATCTGCGTTGAATAATCAAACAAGTCAGGAAAACAAACGAGATTTAGTCAGGTTACTTGTGGATGAAAAATGTTATACAAACAATAAAGACAACAACAAATTCATGTGAAATTTTTTAAAAATAAAAATATTAATTTAAATTAAGATTTATTCGACCTGCAATTTCTTTAAAGTTGTTGCGCTTCTAACATCAGTCACATGATAACGTAAACATGGCGGATGAGGTACGATCCTATTCATACTTAACGAGATTTGGCTGTTGAGTGCCTACTCTTTTAGTCCTCGTTAAGTAAGTACTTATTGAAATTGAGTACCTACTCATTGAGTATGCGGTTTCGAACGCAGCCCTTGATTCACAGCGCAGGAGTGGCGCAGCCTTGTGACGTCACACACCACGCCAGAATAAAAGTCTTTTGTCTTTTGCCACTGTTGCAGTCGTGACTTATTGATACATTTCTCCCTCGTTTTCCACTTTACACTGTAGCCTATATAAAGAGATTAAAAAAAGAAGAAAAATTAATCTTCTGTCCACAAATCCCTCTGTTGTCAAGAGACTGACTGAGAAACAGGCACCCAATCAGCTTTCGCTGAGCGCCTACAGGCAGCCAATCAGCTTTCGCTGATCAGCGTGCAGGCAAATATCCCGCCCATGGCGCTCAGTCTGAAGCGGAGAGTGGAGAGTGCAGAGCTTTGCTGTTTGCTGTTTAATTCCTTTAATTCCACTTATATTACGGGTGTTGTGCGTCTATTCAAAGTAAGTGTATTATATCTGACCTTTGTAGCGTTCACAGATTTGCTGCAATTATCTTGCGGGTTGAACTGCTTTAACACATGTGCTAATATACTCTCTTGTTTTTAGCTCGATGCAACGCTGTAAACACTTCTGTAATGCGTTATTCGCGGGTTATCTACAGGGTTTCTGCAGGGGCTTAAAAGTTAGGCCTTAAAAAGTCTTAAATTTACTGAAATATTGTGTTGTAGGTCTTAAATCCTTTTTAAACAGGTCTTAAATTTCCTTTTTTCATGTATTGCTACCAAATATGGCCAAAAGCAAATAAATGTAAGCAATCAGAGACATGATCACGCTGCACACACGAGATGTAGAATCAGCCACTCAAGACTTGCACACATTTATTGAACAGGGAAGAAAAACCTATATGTAACTTGTGTGAGAATATTTTGATGGTAAAACATATTTTAATATAATGAATATTTTTAAATGATATTAGAGAATGTTTTTATTCAGGAAATATTTGGCCAAATGTTTAAAAATGTGTTTTCTGGAGGAATTTTTATCATTGATCAGACTGAAAGAGCTTATAAGACTTTATCAGTGTTGTTGTTATTTGTGTGTTTTATAAAAACAATTATTGATGTTTCAGAAACAGTTATGATTGTCAATTATATATTGAATATTTAATACAAGTGTTGCCATGAATATAGCCAGTGCTGCTGATATGGCATTAAAATCTAAATGTATGCAAACAGCATGTAATTACAATAATTGTCTCCTCCTCCAGGTGAAGCTCCTCCTCCTCCAGTGAAGCTCCTTTTCCTCCAGTTCAGCTATAAACACTGGAATATTCCCATCAGGCTCCAGTGAAGAGTTTATTGAAGGACAGCGAGAACATGAGTGATCCAGAACCCTGCAAAGTCAAAAATGAAGACTCTGAACAACAAATAGGTTGGTGTTTATTCCTGATGAGGGGCGGCGCAGGGGGTTGTTGGGCTTCTGGGCCCAGTTTTTCAAAAGTAATCCACTAGGATTTTGGACAACGGATTGGATCAAATCTTGAAAATGGGTTTTTCAAAAGAAAAAAACGGATCTTGGTTTTGATCCGGATCAAACCTTTAGTTTGGGTTTTTCAGACCTTTTTTGTAGGATTTGGATCACTTTGATAAAAAAAATCTGGAATAAACTGATCCCATCAGAAGGGTGGTTTCAGCGTGGATTTCATGCCCAAAATGTAATGAAAACTTTAAAAATGTATTAAATAATACTATATTTGGATAATGCAGCAGTATATTACAATATATCCTATTTATTCATAAGGTTTTAATTGTATTTGTTTATTCATCAGGTAGGCTTTAACGTATTCAGCCTTTCAGTATAGGCCTACAGCAAAGTGGGCCTCATAAAATAATCCCCCAAACAGCTGTCAAAATTGACATAAAACAATAAATTTCATGCTGTCACTAATTAAAATATATACATATATATATATATATATATATATATATATATATATATTCATCACAATGGAAAATATTTATTAGTGATGCATGCAATGATAACAGAATAACCAAAAAAATGCAAAGAATGGCAATCACTGATTTTTGAAATCATTTTCAACAATTGCAAAAAGAGACTGAAGCAGAGCTTCATCTGGCAGAGGAACAACTGACTGACCAAACTGCAGCGAACCAAGGCCAGACTTGAGATTCGCCTCCTAAAGGCTACGCTCCGACAAGCTGGTCTCTCCACATCAGATGAGGAAGTCTAAAATTATTGTGGAGTTTTTGGCTTTAAGTCTTTTTTAATTCAATACATCTGTATTTGAAACTATTTTTATTTTATTTTATTTTTAAATGTGTGTGTTTTCATTTCAAATAAAAATAAAGTTATATTGACCCCACACTATTCTACTTGTTGCTCTTTACATATCTATAGTTCTACATTGTGATTTCAAATCCTGTTTGAACACTGGTTATCCAGATTAAGTGATCCTGAAAAGTTCCTATCCGGATCAGATTGATCCAATCCGATGTTGCTTTGAAAAACTGGCTCAAAAAGTAAGCTGGATTACGTGATCACGGATCGCAGAAAAAGGATTACTAAATCCGGATACATTTTATCCGGATTAAACCTTTTAAAAACCGAACCCTGGGGCTTCAGCCCCAAATGCTTGTTCCAAAGCCATGAACGTTTTGAGTTTAGGTTGTCAAAACGTAGTTTTTCAACACATACAGAAATATTGAAACCGGTTCATTATTGCTTTCCCACAGGATCAATAAAGCAATATCAGCTGCGCTTTCTTTACCTCTTTTCTTTATTTAAGAGTTATTTTTTTAACCAGAGGCAGCCGTAAGCAGTAAGTGCTTTCTGTCTCTTTTTTCTAAAAGCGAGTTTACACACACACACACACACACACACACACACACACACACACACACACACACGTGGTCCTGCATAGCCACGTCTCCTGTCAGTCACTCAACGTATTAGGGTCCTTTCACACTTGGATCAATTGCCTGGACCGTACCCAAGTTCGTGTCCCCCATTGCCACCTTCTCGGTTGGTTTGTGTTCACACTGTCTTTTTTCCTTCTGAACCCCGGTACGCTTGCATCATCGAGCTGCTGTCTTGTTTACGGTTGTTGCTAGGTGACGGTCATGAAAGCAAAGCGGCAAAATGGAAAGACATCGCAGTCGATTTGCTTTTGCTGAATAAAGAAAGCGACTCGCGTCCATCTGCCGCAAAATTATAAACATTCAGAACATCACACAGTGTCTGCAGAAGCTGTTTTTGGAGGAGACAAGCAGACATCACTGTGTTTTTGCCCTGGCTCAGTCCCGCTTGTCACCAAGGTAAAATACATGACACGCACACACACGAATGAACATTGTGAAAACGATAGTTTGTTGTACAGTTGGCGGTTCACTTCTGTTATTTGGTATGATTGCATTCATACCAGAAGTGAACCGCACCAGAGTTCACATGAACCGTACCCCAGACCACCTCTTTCAGGCGGACTCGGGTTCACACTAGCTAAACGTACTGTACTATGACGTCAAACGAACCCGGATGCGGACCAAAAGTGCTAGTGTGAAAGCACCCTTAGTCTCATCGCTGCACCACAGTTTTACTTCATGTTTGTCACAGGCTTTAATTTCGTATTATAATAAGCTTGTTGGAAGTTCTGAGGAGAATGTTGGGTTGCTATTGTAACTACACACGCAAGAGAGTCGGGCAGTCTTGTCTTGCTTCATTTAAGATTTACCTCAGATTTTGACTGACAGTTCCGTATGATCTGACGAGATGCTACACGCACAGGCTGTTCTGATTAGCTGTGAGTTTTGATTGATTCATTCAGGTGTATTTATGTGAAAGTGAAGTCTGACAACAGTAAATATTCTCATCAGGAAAAAAACCACCTGTTTTTATACCCGTGCTGACTCTGCCGAGCTGTAGCTATAAAGTTAGGTCTGCTACTGTTATTTTATACTGGGTAGGCTACTTCATTTATTTTATTATAACAATAATTTGCAGAAAATTATGCCTTAAATGAGCACAATTTTAAGGGTAATTTAATCCAAATAATTACAGCCACAACTATAAAAAAAAATTAAACTGGGCGTGGATTAGATACTAAGAATCCCATACTAGTTATATAATTTAAATTTTGATTTCCCTTGTCCAATTTCTGCATGCACATTTTTTCACCTGCTACTCTGCCAGTAACTTGGCCGCTGGAGAGCACCTTCAATAATAATCTAAACATTTGTTTAGAGATGGACCGCAAGATGTGTTCAAAAGAGTGGCTATATGTGGTGAATAACGATGGCAAAGCCAAGTGTAATTATTGTAATAAACTAATAAGTTATAAAGCAGAGTGTCGGGACCAACATTTTTCAGCTCAAATTCATTCATTCTTTTCGGCTTAGTCTCTTTATTAATCAGGGGTCGCCACAGCGGAATGAACCGCCAACTTATCCAGCACATGTTTTACGCAGCGGATGCCCTTCCAGCCACAACCCATCACTGGGAAACATTCATACACACTCATTCACTCACACACACACACACACACTACGGACAATTTAGCTTACCCAATTCCCCTATAGGCCTGTTTCCTGGATAGTTTGAGAAGTGTGAGTGCTCTGAACCGGGCTCAGGCACAGTACACTTGGCCGGCCCTGGCCCGGTTGGAAGAGGTGGGCCTGAGCGCGGTTCACTTGGGCTCAGGCGCGGTACGCTTGCAGTGTGAGTGCAAGCGTGCCTGAGCCCGAAACTGAAAGCGAGACGTGACTTTTAAGGGACTGTTTGATATGGATTAATTAATCATTCGTACTGTTCAATGTCGTAGTTTATTAAGACGCAAACCCCTCACTGCACGTCAGCTGCACCTTCAGCAAACCTCCTAATTCCTGCAGCACGAGGACTTTATGATTGTTTATGAGCGTCAAAAGTGGCTGATCTGTTCGGCGAAATATTAGACTGCGTGTCACCTCATATCAAACGACTTAAACGATATAACTAAAAAAATCTCTACTGTGCTGAGCGAGAGCGCTTGCTGAACAGTGCATCATCGATGATGTAAGCGTGCCCAGGCCCAAATGTAATGTGAGCGCAGGCCGTCGAGGGAGACGGGATGGGGGACAAGTGTGCTTTGGCCAGGTTTAAGGCAACTGTACATAGTGTGAGTATGCCCTAAGAAAGAGACGGCTCCGGCGAGTGATAACAGTGCAGTCCTTCAAGCTATTGATGCACTAAAGGGAGATTTGATTGCTAAAATTGAAGAAAAGGCCGTTGCACAGTCAAATGAACTTTGCAATCAAATTGACCAGCTTCAGACAGAGTTACGCAATGCTGTGGAGCACAGTAACCCCAGAGTGGAAGCAGCGGAAGAGCGAGTGACCGGTCTGGATTCTGTGTTGGGTGGAAACTCTGACTCTCTTACTACCCTGGAAAAAGAGTTTAGTATCGTGAAAAAGAAGCTGGCTCTGCTGAGAGACCGAAGCGAGGATCTTGAGGAGAGGTCTCGCTGCTCAAATCTATGCATTACGGGAGTTAAAGAAGGACGGGAGCACGGCAGACGCGTGACAGAATTTGTAGCATGAGAAGATTCACACTGGAGAGAAACCATAGACATGATCAGTGTGTACAGAGTTTCACTCATTCAGGGCAGCTTAAGTAACACATAGGCTGTGTCTGAAATCGCTTATTACGCTATTTAACCCGGCCCCCGAGGCAATTTATTCCGGCCCTCCAAATAGTGTGACCAAGAAATCAAAAATAAATTTAGTTCAGTCAAAAAACGGCCGCTATAGTTGTGAAGTGACGCGCGTCTGTTCAATACAGCATGAGCTGCCCAGAGCGTAAGTCACCTGACATTAAGTGAGTGGCGCAAGCAGCCCAATACATTTGGATATCGTAAAGGCTTCTCTAAGCCGCATTTCTGTTCGCCGCATGAAACGAAACTGGTGCCATTGAACAAAGTTATGCCAAGTTGCCAACTGTGCGCTAGTTTAAAGTTTAAAGCTTTTCCACCAAAGAATATCACGTCTTTCCCACACGCAAGTTTATTTCTAATGTAAGAATATATGCCAATATGCGGGCACAAGCGGAGCAACGCGCTCGCGGCTTTGGGCACACGCAGTAGAAAACATCTCATGCTGTAGCGGTGAGAATTGTGCTTAGCTTTCAGTGCAATGTAAACAAAAGATATGTTAGACGTATTATTATTATTATTAAAATGATTATGTATTTATGAGCGCAGATAATAACAGTTATCAGTAAATATGTATGTATGTATGAACGCAGATGATAACAACAGTTAATCTAAATATTGGCGCCGACCTTCATAATTATTTTTATGTTGTTTTCCCTTTTCCTCTCTATAAACACAAACATAATTGTGTAGCCTTATGAGCACAGAAAAACCTACAGCATTAAAACTATTACTAATGAAAATGCCTTTTAAAGGTTTTTTTAGTATTAGTTCGGGATATCCAGATCTAAATCTAGCTAAAGCTTAAATTTACATTAGACGTGATAACTGTGAAACCATGATTATTCTTCACACTATATAATCGTACAACCAAAATCTATAATTGTTGCATCCGTAATAGTTATGCAGTTCAAAACATAACATATGAATGTGTCTGAATGTAGAAGAAGCCTACTTAAGCAATACACTGATTTTGTTGTGCAAAGGTCTGTCTTTTAAAAGTAAAAATAAACATTAAAAAATATGTTTATCACTTGTTTTTAAATGATTAATCTTGGGCGCAAGACAGAATATCTCTCAAAATAACTTTTAAAGAAAATATACCACGGCTAGCTCTCACCACCAGTTGTGGAGGTGTGGAGGTGTGGATGTGACGGTTGAGGGCGTCGACGAACTCAGCCGGTGAGTAGCAGCCACAGGTGCCTAACAGGAAACTCGGACACTGTCGACTGCGAAATGAAGACTTTCTGAAGCTGACTCCATGCCAGCGAGATAAATCAGTAAGTTGATTGTTAAGGACACACTGCACTGAAGTCTTTGGTGACGCACTCCTTTATAGACGTCACGAGCACTTCAGTACCAAGACAGCGGTCTTTGCTCCGTTGCTTCAATACGTATTTTCGCTTTTTGTTTCTCACAGCCAGTCGTTAAGTTTACACTGCTCGTCTTGACCCGGTTTCTCTATTTGTTTCCCCGCACTGCAACAGTTCAGTCAACTTCTCTTTCTTCCACACACCACATAATGCTGCCCTCTTCAACTCTCCTCATCTTCCTCTATACTCTCACCCATTTCCTTTTTGCCGTCCCATGGGTGGAAACCACTTAAACAATGTTGACTGTCGTCATAGAAAACACCCAACAATCATAAATGCGTGATTATATGCTGTCATGGCTTTGCAATAAAAAAAAAGTGTTGTTATAATAAAGGCCAATGGAGAAAAAAAACAGCCATAAATATAACGAAAAGGGAGTAAATTTGCCCAGAGTGTATTGAGTTTTTTTGTTGTTGTTGTTTTTTCAAAGCATTTTCCCAGAATGTCAAATAAAAAATAAGATGTCCCCAAATATCAGTCTGTTTGCTGAAACAAAGAAATTTTTGGCCAAATTAAGCCTTAAAATCACCCCAGAATGGATGAAAATGGCCCAACAGCACACAAGGGAAAAAGGTGCACATTCCAGCCTTTATGCAGATGCTGTACAGGTATGTCTCATGTGTGCGAGGCAAATGTTCAGCTGTTACCCCAGAACTTTTTTTTTTCTGATGTGTTTACCAGTCAGCCACAGCATGAACACGTATTCCTTGTCTGCTTTACAAATTTTAGAAAAACATTTTGTTGTGATTTATGAATATATACGAATAAAAATAGGCCATTTACAGCTTTCAAATCTGTGTCTTATCAATATGACCAAAATGACTTTTATAATCAATTATGTAAGAAACTCTGAAAACTGGACTGACACAGTTTCAATTTACTATAACTTCTATGTTAAGCGGCTTTGACACAATTTACTTTGTGAAAGCACTAGATAAATAAAGATGAACTGAAATGAATCTGCTTAAATGTGTACACGTTAATGGACCAAACAAAATATGATCTGATTTATTTTACATTTAATGTGCATCAAAATTACAGTGTGTGTAGCCAATGTTTTCAGTGTCTTTTCACTTTTCAGCTTTTGATGAGAGTTTTTAAGACTTAATGAAAACTAATGTTTTATTATTTTATTTCAGACCTAATTGAAGAGAATGAGGGGAGTAAAGAGGAGGAACACCATGTCAAAATTGAGGAAAAAACTCATTTACAGACTGATGGTATTATGAAAAGGAGAGACAAGAATCGTTTCACCTGCACTCAGTGTGGAAAGAGTTTTAGAAGAAAAAGCGATCTTAAGATTCACATAAGGATCCACACTGGAGAGAAACCATTTGCATGCACTCAGTGTGGGAAGAGTTTCAGCAAATCATCAAACCTTAATCAACACATGAAAAACCACACTGGAGAGAAACCATTCACATGCACTCAGTGTGGGAAGAGTTTCAGCAAATCATCATCCCTTAATCGACACACGAGGATCCACACTGGAGAGAAACCATTCACATGCACTCAGTGTGGGAAGAGTTTTAGCCAATCATCACTCCTTAATCTACACATGAGGATCCACACTGGAGAGAAACCATTCACATGCACTCAGTGTGGGAAGAGTTTCAGCCAATCATCAAACCTTAAGCAACACATGAGGATCCACACTGGAGAGAAACCATTCACATGCATTCAGTGTGGGAGGAGTTTTAGCCAATCATCACTCTTTAATCTACACATGAGGATCCACACTGGAGAGAAACCATTCACATGCACTCAGTGTGGGAAGAGTTTCAGCCAATTATCAAACCTTAATAAACACATGAGGATCCACACTGGAGAGAAACCATTCACATGCACTCAGTGTGGGAAGAGTTTTAGCCAATCATCACTCCTTAATCTACACATGAGGATCCACACTGGAGAGAAACCATTCACATGCACTCAGTGTGGGAAGAGTTTCAGCCATTCATCATCCCTTAATCAACACATGAGGATCCACACTGGAGAGAAACCATTCACATGCACTCAGTGTGGGAAGAGTTTCAGCCGCTCATCAAACCTTAATATACACATGAGGATCCACACTGGAGAGAAACCATTCACATGCAGCCAGTGTGGGAGGAGTTTCAGCCAGCCATCATCCCTTAATCTACACATGAGGATCCACACTGGGGAGAAACCATTCACATGCACTCGGTGTGGAAAGAGTTTCAGCCAATCATCATCCCTTAATCTACACATGATGAGCCACACTGGAGAGAAACCATTCACTTGCACTTAAGCCGCGGTCACACTGGACTTTTCTCCCCATAGACATCCATTCATATGCACGTGAATGCGTCAGACCGGAAACGCAAGTTTGTGTGTCAAGTTTCGCAGGCAACTGCGTTGCAAAGTTCAAGCTTGGTGAACTCTGACCTGCGAAATCGCATCACTTGACTGTGTGAGACCAATCGAAGATCAAAACATGACCTCTCTGGACAGAAATTTAAAATATGGACCAATCGCTCACTTTTTTTAATGTCTAATCATCTTGTTTACTCCCGCTCCTTTTCGCAGCGCCGTACAACAGAATTTCGCATGCTCAAACTCTAGTGTGACCACAGCTTCGGTGTGGGATGAGTTTCAGCAACTGATCAGACTAGGGGTGAAACGGATCACTGTTGATCCGTGATTCGTATGGATCACAACTCACGGTTCGGAATGCACGTGACCCGCGGATTAATAATTTATTTTGAATTTGTCGGTTAATCCAACATTTATAACCATTGCAGAGAGATCGCCTCCCACGTCATTCAAATCGTGTGCATGAAAGCATTTTGGCTTCCCTGTAAGATATAATGATGACGAGGAAAGTTGTGGTGGGACCTACCCAGGGCTTAATTTGTGCCGGAACACGCCAGATCCGGCACCTCTGAAATCTTTTTTTTTTTTTTTACCGATTTTATTTTTTATTTTACCGATTTCCCCCTCCTCACCCGTCCTCTGTTCACTTTCTTCCTCGACTCCCCAACCCTCTTCACTTTCGTCCGCGACACCCCACTGCACCAAACCCCGCCCCTCCACTTCTCCATCCTCGGGTAACATGCCGGATCCGTTAAAATCATCGTTTAATGAAACATGACGGTGGTGGTTTTTTTTTTTTTAGCTGGTAAAAGCAATTACATTGTGTAACCAACAGATGGTGACAAACGACCATCAAAATGATGTCATTGAATAGGTTTTCAAAAATACAGTATAATAAAACGTGACGCTTTGTGTGAATTGTTGAATAATTAATTGAAGATAAATATGATTTGTTGTACAAGATGTTAGATTTCTATATTTAGCATTATCAGCAACAGTAGCAAAGATTATATTTCATATTGAATACTTTTCTTTTTTTCAGCTGGTTCTTTCTTGATTTTTATTTTTTATTAACATTACAGGTTCTAGGTTCTGTTTGTTAAAAGCAATGTTTTTTGCAGTAATATTTTTATATAAAAGGAAAGCAAATGACATTTGTCTCCTCACTTTTTTGCTGATTTAATAAATGGTCCGATCCGTGACAAAAAAAAACGTAGTTTGGTCCGAACTGCAGATTTGTGATCCGTTACACCACTACATGAGACCTTAATAAACACATGAAGACCCACACTGGTGTGTAAGAGAATATGTGCTTGAGTGTGAGAACTTTTATTACAGCTCCAAAATTGAAACTGCACCAGATGACTCACACTGGAGAGACCGTACAAGTGTTCACACTGTGACAAGAGGTTTAATCAGTTAACACATCTGAAAACACAAAAGAGGATTCACACTGGAGAGAAACCGTACAGATCTGATCAGTGTCTACAGAGTTTCGCTCATTTGCCACAGCTTAAGAAACACATGGACAAAAAGTTGCACACATGACATGAATGCAGCAAAAGATGTTTCATGTCTGAATAATGTTTGAAAAGGCTGAGTGACGGTATACTGTTTTCCAACACTCCTACACTGCAGTAAGTGGGGTTGTAAATGTTGCGCTCCTCGCGTTTACCGTAAACACAATGATGGCGGCTGAGAGAAAAACAGTTTCATAAATATCTGGCAAACAGCACCTCTGCGGCTTAAAATCTCTTTGGAAGTGATTGTTCAGGTGCAGATACATCTGTACTCCACTCCAGTGTATTCATGTAGCTAGTGTTGTTTTGGATCATGTTCTCTGTCTGACTCCCTGAATGAGAAACAAATCACAGGGAAGACACCGCATATCAAATAAGGTAGAGCTCCAGGACGGTTAGTTTGCAATATACCAGGGCCTCAAGTTTAGAAAGCCCATTCAATTGTCCTGTGTTGCATCTTTTATTAGTAAAGTTTCTTTACTTTTAGGTTCAAGATTCTTTCTAGTTTACTACATTTACTTTTTTGAGTAGAATACACACTTGATGAATATGTTATGATTTAGGCAGAGTGACAGGTATTAAGTTTTACAATATTAATACACTGTGATGATCCCAAGACTCCAGATTGGAGTATGTGGTAAATCCTGATTGGATGCCTGCATTACTCCTCAATGGCTATATAAAAATTGTTGTGCTAGCTACCCCAGGGCTCTGTGGCTACTCAGGAGTCTTTATGTCAAGACCTGCCATCTCATTGACTCTTTAACCTTATGGTTTTGTTTTGCATTACTTATATCATGTAGTTAAAGTGTTGTTGTGATTATATCCTAAGTTCTTTATCTTCATTATTATCCCTAGACATTTGTTGGTTGCTTTGATTGATTGTTCTATGAGTTACATTTTATAATAAATAATTTGCATTCAGGCAGGTTTTGTTGGCTCATCTCTCTTTTTTGTTGCGACTCAAACAAGCGGGTCATAACGCTTTGTAAAATGTTTCCGGTTGTATCCGAGATCTTGTCCTTTCAGTCATGACCATAGGTGTGAGTAGGAACCTAGACTGAGTGGTAAATTGAGAACATTGCCTTTCAGCTCAGCTCCTTCACCACAACAGACAATCACATCAACTGCATTACTGCTGCCGCTGCACTGATCCATCTTTTAATCTCACATTCCATTCCTAATGAAAAAAAAACGCAGATACTTGAACTCCATTTGGGGTAAGGACTCTTCTCCAAACAGGAGATGGCCACCTTTTTTCAGTCAAGCACCATGGTGTCTGACTAAAGCCTGGTTTATACTTCTGCGTCAAGTGATCGGCGTGACCCACTGCATATGCAACACGCGTAGCTGTGCATTCATACTTCTGCGCACTGTTTTTGTTGCTCTGCAATAACACTTCCAAAACGTTAGTTGGCAGTGAGGTGTTTATCTTCCTCTGTGTCAAGTTTTTTTGCTGGTGTTTTGTTTTTTCTGAACACTTTCTTAATGTACAAGTGGTTCAAACTTGCTCATTTTGAGGCAGAAACCGGCGGACGTGCAACAACTTTAACCATGAGGTTAACACAAAACAAAACTTTCCATCCAGAGCTCATTTACAGGACTCCACACTTGTAAACAATCACTCCATCAGGCTTGCGCGGCTCTCGGCCCCGCCCACACTCGTCAGCACTACCAAGCAGACCAATCACAGAGTTTGCACTACACGTCGTCGCGATGTGTAGTTACATTTTTTTGAGAGGTGCGCGTCAGCGACGCCGATGGCCACGGCGAGGGCTATGCGTCCACGTGTAGGCTGTGCTGTAGCATACGCTTGCGCTCGACGCAGAAGTATAAATCAGCCTTAATGCTGCGTTCACACCAGACCCGAAAGAGGCGTCAACCGCGAGTGATTTACATGTCAAGTTAATGCAAACGCATAAATAGACATTCTGCGCCGCGAATTGCGCGAATGGCTACGCGCGAATTGCTTGAGTTCGAAAACTTGAACTTTGGCGGACATTCGCATCGCATTAACCAATCAGGAGCTTGCTCCAGTAGGTGCATAATTATGACGTGGCGAGTGGAGGCAGGATTTGAAAATGGAGGAGAGTATTATTGTTGCGGTGTGCGAACATCCCGAGCTGTATGACAGCAGCTCATACAATTACAGGAATAAAAAGGATCTTGCTTGGAAGAATGTGAGCGAGGAGGTCGGAGAATCTGGTAAGTAAAAAAAAAAAAACACTCAATATTCATATACGTGTATTATCTATTGAGACTGCAAGATAAAGGCACCATAACATTATTTTACAAATACTTTCCCACTAATGGGTTGATGTTTATTCAGAGGAAGTGTGCAGAAAGAAATGGAAGAGTCTGAGGGACACATATTTGAAGGAGACGGAGAAGAGAAGTAGGTCAGCAGCAGGGTCAGGGAAGAAGTGGAAGTACTCTGCGGTACTGTCTTTCCTCGACCCCTTCGTCTCCCCGCGGGAGACAAGCGGGAACATGGAGAGGGGGAATGAGGAGAGTCAGGCCGCAGGGTATGAGGGGGTTACAGAAACAGCAGCAGAAGAAGGGCAGTCAGAGGCAGGTGTGTTTGCAAGTAATGTAACACAACAGGGCATATATTTCTTTGTTTAATGATTTAAAAGTCAAAATTATTTTTTCCTCTGACAGATGCAATGTGTATATTGTCTAATTATTATATGTTTTGGTAACACTCCACAGGTCCTATAACATGCATTAAATAATGCTTAATAAGTAATGCACATATAACTATATGAAAAAGCTGAACCATTTGTACCGCATGAGCAACAAATGAACATTCTAAATGATTCAGAAATTAACAACTCTGAACAACTAACAATTTATAATGTATGAATTCTGTAATATACCTTTCAAAATCATTCGCTACAAATTATGTTAAGCAGAAAACAGGAAGTTATAGGACATAACTCAGAAATTAGCAAATGTATATTGTTATAATATACATTAATATAATTATTATATTATTTTTTTGTTGCTCATGCAGTTATTATTAATAAATGGTTTAGCTCTTCATGAGTTACATTAACTTGTGAGTGAATGCACAATAGTTAAGCGTCAATTAATGCATTTCAGTGAACCTGTATTGAAATATTACCCATATTTTCATAACAGAGCTGACTGGATCCTTACTGGACAGTGAGCCTGGATCCCCTCTGCCAGAACCTGCTGCTGCTTCTGCCTCCTTCCGACGTCTGCTGCTGTACCCACAGGTGTGTACAGACAAAAATGACCATGTTGACATATTATATTTAAGATAATACTGACGATTTTTAATTAAGTTTAGTCCTTTTCTGCCTTCTCATTGTACAAAATGTGTTATTTCATACAGCACCAAGAAGAAGAGCTCATAGGAGGCAGAGAGAGCAGCCATCGGAGGTGGAGCGGCAGCTTCTGTAGGCACTCCAGAACCGTCCGGCACCACCTCCACGCTCAGGGGATGAGCTCTTCCTTTTGAGTCTGGTTCCTTTCCTGCAGAGGTTGCCGCCTCAGACGAAAGAGTTCGTCAAATTTCAAATTCACAAATTAATATATGAAAGCAGCAGTGTTCTGCTTAATTCTCTAACCTGCTAATTTCTTGGTAAGTTCTGTTTTTAACTTTATTGCATTTTTATAGTTCTGTTATATGTTTTTTTAACGGCCATGGATGTTACAAGTGGTATTATGTGTTTAGTTGGTTATTTCCACATCACGTAGATGGCGTGTCTTGTTTTGTAACATTATGCTAATAATAGGGATGATGGGAATCATGATTTGCATTACTGAAGGGGCATATCGCTGCTATATACCATCTAAAAAGCTGTTCTTCTTCTTCTTCTTGGTTTTTTTATTGGCGATTGGCATACAACTTTATGATGCATTTCCGCCACCTACTGGTTAGGAGTGTGGATCAGAAGTAAAATTTCTACCCTCTTATTCTTATTAATTTATATTCTATTATATAACCCAGTCTCTCTAAGAAACATTAATAAAGCTTTCAATTTTTTATCTCCTACTCCATTACTTAAAGTGCTATTGATATCTATATTTACATTATTTTCCTCAGTGTCTATTATCATCCTATTCCGTTCCCTTCTGAAGGGCCTGGATTTCTACCATCCCATCCCAACCTTCTCATCGTGGATGTTTATCCTTTCCTCATCATCATATTTCTCATTATTTTCATTAAAGATGATTAATTGATTATTTGAATTAGTATTTAACTTTGCAGTGATTTTAACTAATGAATAAGTTGAACAGATTGCCTTGTGTAAGAATGTGCAGTGTCCTTGTCTCTTTCTTTGTCTGTTTATTTTAACTCTGTTTCCAGGAGACACACAAAACCAGGTCATAGGTCAGGAGACCTCTCTCTCTCTCTTTTTGGAGCAGGACTACGGATGCTGGGGGGAGAGAACACCTGTTCTTCTTTATTGTCATGAAATTATATACAGTAATTTAACTATTGTTGTTGTTTATTCTTGTTCAAAGTAATTTCTTTTATGCTAAATAGACTGTGTGTGTGTCGAGGATATTGTAGCTGAATGTTTATTAAACCCGGCTCGAGCTAGTTCGATAAGCCAGCTGGAAGTACAAGAGTCAACCTTGAGTTGCCATAACAGATTGTCGCTTGCGTATATGAATGTCTCCATGGTTCAGCTTTTTACAGGTCGGAGATCAGCTCCTAATAGTTTGGGTTGACTTGACCCCCAAAGAACCATGTCGCCATCCATATCTGGAGTCTAAGGACAATCCATTGACGTACACATTTAGACTATCCATATCTGGAATCAAGATACAATTCTTCCTTGACGCACACATTTAGAATAGTTTATTTTGCTCTAACCAATGAGAACTGTTTACCTGGATCCCACCTTTTCTGGACTTGTGCAAAGACTATAATTGCTGCATTATTGTATTGTAAGTCAGATCGGCCTGCGAACTCATCCTGAGTGTGAAGCCCTTCTGCCATAGAACTGCAAACTATCTTCAGTAAATTTTTTCATTTTTAATTGCATCTTCGACTCTGAGTCTTCTCTTCATCTGACACACCAGACTTCTTCTTTAACTGTTTATTTTAAACCCCAACACTTCTATATAATGGGCATTTCTTTATGATATGCTCTATACTTTCCTCTTCATTACAATTATTACAATTTCCACTTAGATGTTTTCCTATTCTAAACAGCCCACTATTTAGAGATGTGTGTCCAAACCTTAACCTTGATAAAACTGTTTCCTCACGTCTATTTCTCCCTACTGTTCTGTTTATACCAACCATCCTCTGAATCACATAATACCATCTTCCTGTTCTTTCTTCCTCCCATTTCTTTTGCCATCTCTCCCTCACATATTGTCAAATAATTGTCTTCATTTCGTTTTTACTAGGTCTTAAAAACATGTCAATATCAGATTTTTTGTGGCCTCGTTTGCATATTCATCTGCTTCTTCGTTCCCTAAAATTCCAACATGTGCTGGTACCCAGATAAAAGTTAAAATGAGCTCCATCTGTTGAATTCTATATATTGATTGTAAAAATTTCTATCAAAATATCTGATCTACATTCTGAATGTCCTGTTTTAATTGATATTAAAGATGAGCTTGAATCAGAACAGATAATTGTCTTCTTTGGTTTGTTTTCTTCTACCCATTGTAATGCCAATAAAATTGCTGTCATTTCACCTGTATAAATTGACAGTTTATCTGATATTCTTTTGTATGTCTTGATGTTAAAAACTGGAACACTAAAAGCCACTCCTACTTTATTTTCCCTATCTTTTGATGCATCAGAATATATTTGAACATATTCATCATAATTTCTTTTAATATATTCATATGTATTCTGTGCACTGGGTTTTGGATCATCTCTTCCTTCTTTATTTAACAGTGTCAGATCTACTGTGGGTTGAGAGATTAACCATAATGGGACTGTTGACCAAGGCACTGTAGGACTTGTTGACACTTCATTCAAATTAAATTCTTTAGTTATTCTAGGTATCACCCATCCAAAGTTTTTGATTTCAATCTTTTTTTTCTCCCATGCTGGTTCCAACAGTATTCTTGATTAATGTTGCAGGTTGTGCCCCATGACATTAACCCAATACCTTAAAGACATCTCAGTTCTCCTGATGTCTAAAGGCATTTCCCCCATTTCTACTTGAAGAGCTGCAATTGGTGTGGATATCACTGCTCCCGTACACAATCTTAAAGCCTTATACAGATATGGCTACTAAGAACGCGCGTTTCTTCCTGCGCAGTACTGCAGTTTGTGATTCGTAGTCACGCGGCGTACCGCAGCTGTAAAGGCCACATTTTCATTTAAAAAAAAACCATTTCTGTGCTTTACGCAATAGCCACCAGCTGGCGCAAGGAACAACCGCTTTTCCATTGACTTACAGTAGTTGTCATGGGTGCGTGGACACTATTTGTATACAAGAGCGCTCGATTCAGCTCCCTCAATGCCTCCAGCGGCTGGGATTCTTTATTTATTTATTTTGGAGAACAAACCCGGTTTGGCTAATCGGGAGGACCGGGAGAATTCCCGGAGGGCCTGTGTCCGTAGCTGTTGCAGGTGTGTAAAACATTAGTCATTCAAAATGCACTGTTATCACAGTACTGTTGTGGTCTAGTGGTCAGCACGTTGCATTATTACACCGCCAGCCCGAGTTCGATCCTCAACAGGATAATTATTTTTTTTGTTAGGCTAAGACATGTAATACGGTTTGGGTTACTTATATAGGTGTACATATTTTATTTTTATTTTTTGTATGACCACCGTTACGAAGGACTGCATATCTATAAAGAAATTTGCACAGAATAAATATAGAGATATTGCCGGAAAGTACATTGTGATGTTTTAAAGATGTTTAAAGAATAGTGTTGGAGATTTAGCTCCCCTTTAATGTTCTCATATTTATGAAAAACATTTGAAGTTCTAAAGTAGCTGTTTCCTTGAAAAAGACGCGAAAGTGTCATTAAAAACTGAATTATTTTAATATAGTCAGTCGTGAACTGAAATGGTGTTTTGATGCATGTGTGTGTGTGTGTGTGTGTGACCGGGAGAAAGAGCGCTCGCTTCACAGCTCTTGATGCATATTAAATGCATAATAAAACATTTTTGTATGGATTTTTCGATCCTTTGCAAAAAGAAAATTAAAAATGGCTATGACTAATTTTTTTTTATAGCTTATGTTTGTTTTATTTGGTTTATTTATATTTTGTTATATCCGATTTTTGTATGCTTTTCTCAACACATATTTTACCTACATCTTTATGACGCGGTTAGCTAAAATGACATAAAACAACAGTTTTTATGTCGTTCTGTTGTATTCATATTTTGTATTATCTCCAAATTAATAAATGAATAAATACATAAACAAGCGTCATTACTCTTAAATAGACACTCCAAAATCAGCATTTTTTTCCCCCTCGCAGGGGCCCCAAGTGCGCACGGGCCCCTGGGTCTGAAATATATATATATAATTAAATTCGGGTTTTTGTTGGAAGGTCCACATGGAAGGTCCGTATATCAAGGCAGCACCTTGCTGTCCTTTTTGCTGTCCTTACGAAGAACTTAAAGTGCCTGTCTGGCTTTGACTTGACCGGCCTTTCGCGCACACATGATGTTTCATATTTTAGGTATCGGTCTTGTGGCTTTCATATAAGGCGCTTTACAGCCGTTGCATAGCCTATTACATATACCCAGTAGTGATGCGCGGATGGCGGTTATATTCTTGCGCGCTGCGTATAATCCGCGGGTCGGTCGGGTCGGGTAATAAAATGTACATTATGATTAATTGCGGGTGGATGAGTTTAATTATTAATAATTTTTGCTTTGTATTTTTTATTTGTTAAAGCAGAACTGGAAGTGAAACCACTCTGAGAGAAACTTAAAAAGGGAGAAATAAAAACAAAAGGAAGGAAAGAAAAGTGCCATACATATATAATTTTATTTAGTGTCTGACACATTAGGTACTGCATTTTAAAATACTGACCTAATCCTTTTTTAAGGACCGGCATGCTTTCCCCCCCATCATATGTTTTTTCCAAATAAAAAAAGCCAATATTTTTAATATAAGTCATTATTTTAAACAGTATGATTTGAGCAACTTATTTTACCATAACTTCTGTGCAATCAGTCAATGGTTACAGGTTTCCTGCTTTCTTCAAAATACTATTTTGTGTGTTCGACAAAAGAAAAAAAAAGTCAAATAGGTTTGAAACAAACCTAATTTATTTAATATTTTTTTTTAGTGTCTGACACATTAGGTATTGCATTTTAAAATACTGATTTATTTTAACATGCGAACAGCAGCATACAGCACATAATAACAACAGAAACTCTTCAAGTACCAGCGTTTCCAACAGCATAAAAAAATATATAAATAAAAAGAATTAAATAAATAGGCCTGCCCAGATGTTTCACCTAAACTACAAATTTAGATTACAAAGAAAATACTAACCGAATCCTTTTTAAGGACCGGCATATGCTTTCCCGCCCATCATATGTTTTTTTTTCAGCCAAATAAAAAAAGCCAATATTTTTAATATAAGTCATTATTTTAAAGAGTATGACTTGAGCATCTTATTTTACCATAACTTCTGTGCTTTCTTTTTCTGTCTCGCTCGCGGTTCATGAACCGCATGATATGTTGATCTTCTAATTAGGCTACTAATAATTTTATTTATTACATATATTATTGCATTAAATTGCATAGATATTTTATAGTTTATATAGCTATAAACTGAACGCCTCAGATTGGTGCGGAGTTATCATTACGCAAAAATCAAGCTCCTCTGCGCTTCACGCCAGTGTGCATTCCATGACGAATCCTTCACCTGCCTTACACACGCTCTGCTTGTCTGTTAGGCTACGGACTAAGACATACAGACAAAATGATGAGCACGAACTTAGAATTGTTCTCTGTAAGCTACATTATGAATTGGAATAAAAAAATCCTTTTAGAATCTATTCGATTCTATTCGATCTGTATGTGTTCTTTTGTTCAGGCTTAAATACCATGAATTAATTTGTAAGTTAATTCTTTCGTTCAATAGTTTTAGTAGGGCTAATCCAGGAAGGAATCATTAGAGTTCATAATTAATTATTAAAATATAATCTTAAATAAAACAAGGATACGCATTAATAAGACGGTCGTGGAAGCGAATTCGAATTATATTCAGAGCTTCGTAGTTTAAAATAGGCTAACAGTCAGTTAGTATAAGATAACACACACAGCTGCCTAAATAAATAGGCTATAAAATACACAGTTGATCATTTAGGTCTATTAAAATATTATTAAAAAAACTACTGAAAGAAAAAAAAAGTACAAGAAAGAATGCCGCTTTGAAACAGAAACTTAGTTTGTCAACATGCTTTAATTTTAGACAGTTATTTTAGATTTTTTTGTTACAAAAAAAATTAGAGTTAGACTAGAGAAATTTCATGTTGGAGCGGGATCTGAGCGGTATTGGTCAACCCAGGCTCATTCTGAGAACGTAGTCCCGTGGTTGGCGAGCGTGAGCGGAATGTTATCGGAGCTTGCTTTGGTCAGTGACTGAGTGGAGCGCCGACCATGGAGCGGAATGCTTAGCGGAGCTCACATGCTCTGCTGGATACCAAGGAGTGGGGCTGTGTAGCGCCTTTGAGTAGCGTGCCATACAACTGCTGGTGAGGGAGAGCACGCGTAAGTGCGCAAAGCTGGTATAGATATAACCAAAAGCAAGATCATATTATAAATGTTTCTTTAACGATACTTACCGAAATTTAATCAGTTTACCCCTCGAATAGTAGCTAATTTTTAATTGCACCTTTAAGAAATCAGGGCACTCTAGAGCCCTGCAATACTTTGTAATAAAATAACACTCTAACCGTTTTTTTTTTTTTTTTCTAGAAAACCGTTTTCGGAATTTTTGTTTAATAAGGAACGCAAAAACAGAAACGAAAAAAAATATCAATTCTGCTTGGAGTGAACCGATTAATTTTTTTTGTTTTTTAAGCCCTGGTTATAAGACAGTGGGCAACTTTTTTTTCTGAACTGAAATATTTGCCTGCTATCCAGCTTTTTTAAATACAAACATGTTGTTGAAATGTATATAAAAAATATTAACTAATCACGTTCCAAAAAGTTTGTAGAAAAAAAATGTACAGCCACAGTGAAGTTTATTCTTCGCCGCAATTTCTTTCATTTTCAGTGCGTTTCTTGAACTCTGTCCTTTTTTCAAAAGCAAAACTTTCGAAGGCCTTTAGTTTTGCACAGCCAGACAGCAGCAATTCCCCCTACCCCCATTCCGCTTTTCGTATGCTAATGTTCCCCGCCAAACCTGTTTGAGTTCAAAAGTCTTTTTACTCACAAGCAGGGACGTGCAGTGACATTTTAAAGAGCAGGGGCTCAAGTGGAAAAAGGGCACTTTTTTCTAAATAATAATAATAATTGTACCTTAATAAATAAAATATAATAAAGGAGATTTCATCCTAAATTCACCATATGCTCACCCTTAAAAGGATAGTTCATTCAAAACTGAAAATTCTGTCACCATTTACTCACCTTTTACTTGTTTCAAACCTATTTGACTTTTTTTTTCTTTTGTCGAACACACAAAATAGTATTTTGAAGAAAGGAGGAAACCTGTAACCAGTGACTTTCATTGTATTTGTTTTTAAACCAAGATGTACATAAATTATTATTTTTTTATTGTCTGACAGGGAAAGCTGTCCTTAAAAGAACACGCAATAACTTATACATATATTATATTATTATTAGTATTAAAAAAATAATTATTATCCCCAGGAAAAAGGGCACTTTCTCTCCAGGAGAAAAAAAGGCAGGGGCTCAAGCACATGAATGCAAGCACAACCCACCTCTGCACATGACTGCAAGTGATGTTAGAAATGGGAAACTAGAGGGAAAAAATAAAAAATAAATTATGAGGTGCGCTATTTGCACTTAGCCTAAACAGACATTCCAAAATCGGCCTGTGCCCATAATGCTAATTGGTTAATCCGGCCCTGCTTATAAATTGTATTATCGAACGCATATTCGTATATCTCTATTAAAGAGAGAGAGAGAGAGAGAGAGAGCAGCACCATTTAAACACATTAAAATGATCCGCTGCAATACTTTGAATATAGTCTATTGTTGCTGCTATGTGTGCATATTTCACGTTAAAAAAATTAAAATATGAAAACGAAACGACATGAAATTAAAACACATGAATCAAACTGAAACTGGGCAGTTCGCATTATTTCATACCTCTATGTGTTCTGTTGTCCATGCAGCCTTAAATCCCTTAAATGCCATTAAAGAAATACTAAAGAAATAACTTACAAAATAATTAATGGCATTTAATCATATCAGGATGTCCCTAACATTTAACACCAGGTGGAAAATAATTGTTTATAGAATATTTATTATTCCTATTATCCTTATTAAATACCTATGAGTCGCCTTGTGACTTTATATCTCATTTTATATATTTCATATACTTTATTTTAATTACAAAAAATATTTCCTTTCTATTTAAGATAAATGTATTTTCAATCTGATATGTAGTGGGGGAAAAAAGAAAAACGTGTTCATCCAACGTGCTGGATTCGAACCGGGATCATGATTGTTGGCATCAAAACATGTTACCACTCATAGCCCCACTCTTTTTATCCGTTATTTTATTCGTTATTTTGCCTCAGCTCCGCATTTTTATTTATTTTATTTATTTACTTACGTATACTGTGGTCAAAAGTGTTGCAGATGACTGTAAAACATTTAATGATCCAAACACAGCAGTTTGACAGCACCACTGTGGTCCAGTGGTAAGCACGTTGCATTATGACGCCGCCAGCCCGAGTTCGAACCTCGGCAGGATAATTTATTTATTTTTTTGTTAAGACATATAATACTGTTTGGGTTACTTATATAGGTGGACATATTTTATTTTTATGTTTTGTATGACCACCGTTACGAAGGACTGGATTCATCACGACGTCGGACAGTCACTGAGCTCGCAACAAGCAGGATTATAAGGTAACTAAAATTACCTATATATAAATGTTTACCAATATTTTACCAATATTTTGAATAATTATGCTAAAGGTTTACCGATTTCACTGTATTTGATCTGTCAATGTATGGGTTTTGCCTTTTGTTAACTGAATGAAGTAGCCGCAGAAAATAGGCTAGGGTAGTGAAAAACTGCTCACGGTCATGTTTTGTCATAATTAGGTCATTAAGTACTAAAACGTACTATTAAGGCTGTATTTTTTACAAGTATGTTTATAACGTGCCGAATTCAAAGACAAAGCCATCATTTTTCTATTGAGCATTTCGCGCTTTTTACCCCTCTCCTTCGGGTTAGCCGCATTCATTAAAACGCCCCTACATATAGGCTATGATATTTTAATCTACAATGAGTTGAGTTTACACGCTGTATTAATCATGCACAGAAAGTGACAACTTGTCAGGCCCGGCGCCATGGATGTCATAACTGAGGGGGGGCGTTTTAATCCCATAGAGGGGCACTAGACCTGATGACTGATTTGGACCCTTTTGTTCCTTTCATTTAGGCTATTTATTCATTCATTCATTCATTTTCTTGTCGGCTTAGTCCCTTTATTAATCCGGGGTCGCCACAGCGGAATGAACCGCCAACTTATCCAGCACGATTTTACGCAGCGGATGCCCTTACAGCCGCAACCCATCTCTGGGAAAGCTATTTATTCACTTATTCATTATTACTTTGCATTACTGCCTAAGTTACTGACTTAAGGCAGTAATATATGTTTTATAGTGATAATAACATGTACAGTTTTGCTTTTACTGGTTTTATCAATTATGCAAGGATATCGTTTAAACAGACGGATCATGGCTTCAGCACAAAACGAGTGCTTTAAATCATATTTTATTCTCTTTATTTCTTTCCGTTTTATTTCAAATAATATAAATGTTTTAAAGTTTTAGGTAAAAGACATCAAACTATGCCCACACATGCAAGTTATACTATTCTATAACTGGTAAATGAGTGAAATCAGCATAACCGTCATCACGCTTCGCGTATTGCCTATTATCCAACTAATCATCAGTGTTAGGAAAAAGTGAAATGTTACAATCTAATGTCATTTAAAAAATAGTAGCTAAATGTGTAACTAGTTACATTTTAAGACATAGGCTAGTGTAGCCAGAAAAATAGGGCCATGAGCTACAAGTCAAAATAAAATCGATATGCTAACGGTATTTTAGCCCTTAAATAGGCCTACAGTATATTTTCTGGTTTAATTTTGCATGAGCAAATAGCAGTATAGCCTAGATTATATATTTTTTATTAATTAATTGTAAAAAAAAAAATATATAGAACTTGTTCATGATATTCAATTTTTTTTAGATTTGTTGATCTCCAAAAACATAATCATCATAAACAAGTTCAGATATAAACAGATATGAAACTGCTGATCATACTGATTACTAATGATTGTTAGGTTTATTGCAAGACTAAGTGTTGTGTTATTAACAGGTGGGGACCAACAAGGTGGGAAACACAACAAGATGCTGAGGCCAGTGATTCCTGATGAGGCAATGACAGCCTAGACCTGGAAAGTTCTCCAGCATATGGATGGATGCAAGTTTTTTTTTTTTTTTGCCGGAAAGTACATTGTGATGTTTTAAAGAATAGTTTTGGAGATTTAGCTCCCCTTTAATGTTCTCATATTTATGAAAAACATTTGAAGTTCTAAAGTAGCTGTTTCCTTGAAAAAGACGCGAAAGTGTCATTAAAAACAGAAATATTTTAATATAGTCAGTCGTGAACTGAAATGGTGTTTTGATGCATGTGTGTGTGTGTGTGACCGGGCGAAAGAGCGCTCGCTTCACAGCTCTTGAAGCGTATTAAATGCATAATAAAACATTTTTGTATGGATTTTCGATCCTTTGCAAAAAGAAAATTAAAAATGGCTTTGACTAATTTTTTTATAGCTTATGTTTGTTTTATTTGGTTTATTTATATTTTGTTATATCCGATTTTTGTATGCTTTTCTCAACACATATTTTATCTACATCTTTATGACGCGGTTAGCTAAAATGACATAAAACAACAGTTTTTATGTCGTTCTGTTGTATTCATATTTTGTATTATCTCCAAATTAATAAATTAATAAATACATAAACAAGCGTCATTACTCTCTTTCACTCCGTTTCTCACACACAACATGCATGGACCTTTTTAACATGACAAAAACTCTGGAAAACCGACACAACATTAACATTCTTGTAATTTATTTTATTTATCTCCCCACATTATTAATTATTTATATATGTATTTATGCAGGGAAGTTTATTTATTTATTTGCGTATTTATTTTATTTATTTACTCATTTATTTATTTGCGTATGTATTTATTATTTGTGTAATTTATTTATTTACTCATTTAATTACTTCATTGTGCGTATTTATTTATTATTTCCGTATTTATGCAGGATATTTATATACATACATATATATATATATATATATATATATATATGTTAAAAAAACATTCTATCTATTTTTATTGTTTTTATTGTTTATATATTGCCTTATCAAAACAGCCGCGACGTCACTCTCCGCCCCATTATTTCTTCTAAATTGCACAAAACAGGTGTCAAATTCGTTTGTGCTGATTTGTGCAGTTAAATAAACACTTTATTTGTTTTTGTTGTTTATATATAACCAAAATATTTGGTTAGATTTGTGCTGGTTTGTGCGTGGAAATGAACATCAGATATTTATTCACGCACAAATATGTTATTTTCGTTTGCTCATTATTTGTGCTCGTTTGTGATGCCAAAAAAAAATAATTTTTATTTATATATGTTTTTTTATGCTGTTGGAAACGCTGGTACTTAAGAGTTTCTGTTGTTAATATGTGCTTGTATGCTGCTGTTCGCATGTTAAATAAATCAGTATTTTAAAATGCAATACCTAATGTGTCAGACACTAAATAAAATTATATATGCTACGGCACTTTTCTTTCCTTCCTTTTGTTTTAATTTCTCCCTTTTTAAGTTTCTCTCGGATCGGTTTCACTTCAGTTCTGCTTTAACAAATAAAAAATACAAAGCAAAAATTATTAATAATTAAACTCATCCACCCGCAATTAATCATAATGTACATTTTATTACCCGACCCGACCGACCCGCGGATTATACGCAGCGCGCACGAATATAACCGCCATCCGCGCATCACTACTGGGTATATGTAATAGGCTATGCAACGGCTGTAAAGCGCTTTATATGAAAGCCACAAGACCGATACCTAAAATATGAAACATCATGTGTGCGCGAAAGGCCGGTCAAGTCAAAGCCAGACAGGCACTTTAAGTTCTTCGTAAGGACAGCAAAAATGACAGCAAGGTGCTGCCTTGATATACTGACCTTCCATGCGGACCTTCCAACAAAAACCCGAATTTAATTATATATATATATTTCATACCTGTATGTGTTGTGTTGTCCATGCAGCCTTAAATCCCTTAAATGCCATTAAAGAAATACTAAAGAAATAACTTACAAAATAATTAATGGCATTTGATTATATTAGGATGTCCCTAACATTTAACACTAGGTGGAAAATAACTGTTTATAGAATATTTATTATTCCTATTATCCTTATTAAATACCTATGAGTCAGCTTGTGACTTTATATCTCATTTTATATATTTCATATACTTTATTTTAATTACAAAAAAGATTTCCTTTCTATTTAAGATAAATGTATTTTCGATGTGATATGTAGTGGGGGGGGAAAGAAAATTGTGTTTACCAACGCGCTGGTTTCAAACCGGGATCTCGATCATGATTGATCGCCTCAGAACATGTTGCTATACGCCTTACAACCACGCCACAGACCACCTACTGTTAGATAGAATCTCTGCTATTTTTGTCGGTGTTGCTACCATATGTGCTGCCATGTGTACAGTCCATATTTCACACGCACATTTAAAAAAACGAAACTAAATTAAAAACATGAAACACACTAAAACTGGGCAATTAATTTAAACCGTTTCAAAAAAACATAACAGTAATTTAATGTCTGTTGTTATGGAGCCCTTTAGCTCACGTTTAGCTCACGCGCATTACTGCGGACATGCACGAGATTTGTTTAAATCACTCGCACATTCTCAGTAGCCATATCTGTACCTGTGTAATCAACCATTCCCTTTCCTCATGTTTCCCTACAGAGGTTTGGTAGAAAGACTGGTAGGTAAGTAGGTCACGTGACATACATTTCAACACATAGGAGTTCAACTGTCTAGAGATACACTAGGAAAGAGGGTGAGCGCCAACCCGTGTATTTTTGTTTAAGTGGATAGTTAGTGTAGTTTAGGTAAGACGTCTTGGACGTTGAAGATTTATTTTTCACATTATTGTTTATTAGACTAGATTAGAGGGGATTTGAAATTAGTAAGACTGTTTGGTTTTGATTGTTTCTTTGCTTTAGCGCCACCCATAGCCAGTCTTTCTGATTGATGTTTTGTTTTGGTTGTGATTTGTAAATATTGTAAATAGTTCACTCACTGTTTCACTTATCACCACCTGTAATAAATCACTTTATTTGCACTGCAATTCTTGTTTTGGTCATTACTTTAAGTACAATTTTAATTGAGTGTTTGTTTGAACCAGTTCCTTGGTCAAGTGTGCAACCCCACTCCCCTAGACTGCCCAGGGGTTGTAACACGGATATACTACCTTTGCCTTTGGGGGGCGTTCTCAGAATACACGGCTGCTGTACCGAGTTAAGTAGTATTTTGGGGGGCACTTGAGAAACACCTGATCTCGTATCACTCCTAACGCTCATTGACCAGGCGGGAACCTTGGGCTCATCTATCTCCGAGCTCAGGGTTCTCTTCCGGGACAGCATGCCAAACCTGCTATCTCAGTTGAGCAGTATCTAAGTGTGAACTCTTGAAACCTATACAAATACAAATCCCACACACAACCAAACAAAAATTTAATTAGTTAGCCGTTGTTATTCTTTGTTGTTATTCAATGTGTCTCACTCCAGCATATAATAATAATACACAAATAGAAACCATGATCTATAAACATTGAGAAAAAACAAACAAATATAATAATATACAATATATAATATAATGTATACACCACCAACCACACAATTCAAAATATCAAATGCACACCAAACCCTTGGTTCCGATTTGGCAATACCAATACGCAAGAAATGTCATCCTTGCAATCATAACAATGACACCAACTTCTCAAAACAATAAAATTAATAATTATAATAATAATAATAATAATAAAGCATACAAAGAGGGAAAAAATACGAAACATAACACACTACGAAAAATGGTTTCCGACGGCAACACACGCAGGTGGTTTGAGGACCCGTGTAAATCATACAAAGTCCGCACACATGAATTAGCCATCGATGATATGGAGTCCGAGGCGCTTGCGTCCAAATTCCAATACACACACCCCTGGAAATACCGCTTCCGAATAAGGCCAGATGCCACTCAAATTACAGCAAAGCAGCAGCTAGCAGACTTTGCAAAACAATGACACTCCTTACAACTCTTTTCTTTTTTTTTTCTACATATATTCTAACACAGAAGACTTACCTTCGGAATGAACTTTACATTATACACCATAAACTGACCGCGCACCGTCAAGTTAAGGACAGTTGTGGCTATCGGAAATTAAGAGAGAAATACACTGCTTTACACTTAATAATCCATTCCATCTTACTCACGGTTACCAACATGCTTTACTCACTGGAGGGCTAGTAGAGAGAATCCCATCAACAGGTCAAAAAAACAAAATGCCAACCAGAGATGGAGCGCTCACCTGCTCCTATAAAGCCTTGACGTGATTAGCACGCAACGCACACATTTAAGGTACAGCATACTACACATTCATGTCATGTGCGCAACTTTGTCCATGTGTTTCTTAAGCTGAGCCGAATGAGCGAAACTCTGTAGACACTGATGAGATCTGTATGTTATTTCTCCTGTATAAATCCTGTTTTGTGTTTTCATATGTGTTAACTGATTGAACCTCTTGTCACAGTGTGAACACTTGTACGGTCTCTCCAGTGTAAATCGTCTGGTGCAGTTTCAATTTTGGAGCTGTAATAAAAGTCTTCTCACACTCAAGTACATATACTCTTTCACACCAGTGTGGATCTTCATGTGTTCATTATGGTTTGCTGATCGATTGAAACTCTTCCCACAGTGAGTGCATGTGAATGGTTTCTCTTCAGTGTGGGTCTTTATGTGTTTATTAAGGTCTGAGGAGTTGCTGAAACTCATCCCACACCGAAGCTGCAGTCACACTAGAGTTTGAGCATGCGAAATTCTGTTGTACGGCGCTGTGAAAAGGGGCGGGATTAAACAAGATAAGTAGACATTAAAAAAGTAAGCGATTGGTCCATATTTTAAATTTCTGTCCAGAGAGGTCATGTTTTGATCTTCGATTGGTCTCACACAGTCAAGTGATGCGATTTTGCAGGTCAGAGTTCACCAAGCTTGAACTTTGCAATGCAGCGAACTGCGAAACTTGATGCACGAACTTGCGTTTCTGGTCTGACGCATTCGTGTGCGTATGAATGGAAGTCTATGGGGAGAAAAGTCCAGTGTGACGGCGGCTTAAGTGCAAGTGTATGTTTTCTCACTAGTGTGGATCCTCATGTGTTGATTTAAGGATGATAATTGGCTGAAACTCTTCCCACACTGAGTGCATGTGAATGGTTTCTCTCCAGTGTGGATCCTCATGTGTTTATTAAGGTGTGATAAGTAGCTGAAACTCTTCCCACACTGAGTGCATGTGAATGGTTTCTCTCCAGTGTGGATTCTCCTGTGTTGATTAAGGTTTGATGATTCGCTGAAACTTTTCCCACACTGGGTGCATGTGAATGGTTTCTCTCCAGTGTGGATCCTCATGTGTTTATTAAGGTGTGATGAGCAGCTGAAACTCTTCCCACACTGAGTGCATGTGAATGGTTTCTCTCCAGTGTGGATCCTTATGTGTTTCCTAAGGTATGATGAGCAGCTGAAACTCTTCCCACACTGAGTGCATGTGAATGGTTTCTCTCCAGTGTGGATTTTCATGTGATTATTAAGGTGTGATGATTGGCTGAAACTCTTCCCACACTGGGTGCATGTGAATGGTTTTTCTCTAGTGTAGATCCTCATGTGAATCTTAAGACTGCCTTTTCTTCCAAAACTCTTTCCACACCGAGTGCATGTGAAAAGATTCTTGTCTCTCCTATTAAAAAAACCATCAGTCTGTAAATTAGTTTTTTTCTCAATTTTGACATGATGTTCCTCCTCTTTACTCCCCTCATTCTCTTCAATTGGGTCTGGAAAAAAAACAAATAAATAAAAAAAACAGTCTTTATTAAGTCTTAAAAACTCATCAAAAAGCTGAAAATACACTGGAAACATTGACTACACACACAGTAATTTTGATGCACATTAAATGAAAAATAAATCAGATATTTTGTTTGGTCCATAAACGTGTACACATTTAAGCAGATTCAATTCAATTTATCTTTATTTATTTAGTGCTTTTACAAAGTAAATTGTGTCAAAGCCACTTAACAGAAGTTAAATTGTAAATTGAAACTTTGTAAGATCAATAATAACCGGAAGTCCAAAACAAACAATGTAACAATAATCATAATGAAACACAAAACCCTCAGCACTTATAACTCAAATGAAAGTGAAAGGAAAAAATGCAAATGATTTCAGGCCAGCAGATTCGTCAGATTTGAAAATGGGGAAAAAATAATGATAATAATAGTACGGGGAGAAAACAAAACAAGAGAAATAAAAGGCAAGGCAAGTTTATTTATATAGCACATATTATACACAGTGGCAATTCAAAGTGCTTTATGTAAACGAGATTAAAAAAGACAAGTGTAAGAAAGAATAAAGCAGATAATAAAAAAACAGATAAAAATGTGTTAAAACATGTTGTAAAAGAATGAAAAATAAGAGAAAAACATAATAGTGCGATCTGTCGGACGTAGCACAGTGCTCATTCAGTAAAGGCACAGCTAAACAGATGTGTTTTCAGTCTTCATTTGAATGTGCCTAATGTTGGAGCACATCTGATCATTTCTGGGAGTTGATTCCAGCAGCGAGGGGCATAGTAGCTGAAAGCCGATTTACCCTGCTTTGACTGAACTCTTGGAATTTCTAGTTTATATGATCCTAGAGATCTGAGTGTTCTTCTAGGTTTGTATTCAGTGAGCATATCTGTAATGTATTGAGGTCCTAGGCCATTTAGTGATTTATAGACAAGTAATAATACTTTAAAATCTATTCTGAATGTAACTGGGAGCCAGTGTAGAGACCTGAGGACAGGTGTGATGTGCTCTGATTTCCTGGTTCTGGTCAGATTCCTGGCCGCAGCGTTCTGGATGAGCTGCAACTGTCTGACTGTCTTTTTGGGAAGGCCGGTGAAGAGGCGGTTACAGTAATCCACCCTGCTGCTGATAAAAGCATGAACAAGTTTCTCTAAGTCCTCACTGGAAACAAAGCATCTAATTCTTGCAATTTTTTGAGATGATAGTGTGCTGATTTACTAATTGCTTTGACATGACTATTGAAACTCAGATCTGACTACAGAGTCACACCAAGATTCTTGACCTTATTTGTTGTTTGACCTTTAGAGCCAAGGTACGCATTCACCTTGAAAACCTCATCTCTGTTACCAAACACAATGACTTCAGTTTTCTCTTTGTTTAACTGAAGAAAGTTTTGGCACATCCAACTGTTCATTTCATCAATGCATTGGCAGAGGGTGTCAATAGGGCTGTAGTCATTAGGCAGTAAGGCTAAGTAGATCTGAGTGTCATCAGCATAGCTGTGGTAGGAAATTTGGTTCTTTCTCATTATTTGGCTCAGAGGGAGCATATAAAGGTTGAACAGGAGAGGTGCCAGAATCGAGCCTTGTGGGACTCCACATGTCATGGGTGTCCACCTTGACCTATGGTCACCTATACTGACATAGTAACCTCTCCCTTCAAGATAAGATCTGAACCATTTGAGGACCATCCCAGACAGCCCAACCCAATTTTCCAGCCTATCCAGAAGTATGCTGTGATTGACAGTGTCAAATGCAGCACTAAGATCGAGCAATACCAGCCCTGTTAGTTTACCTGAATCTGTATTTAGGCGGATATCATTGATTATCTTTATAAGAGCGCTCTCTGTACTGTGATGTGCTCTGAAACCAGATTGAAAATTGTCTTAACACCCCTTGGAGTTTAAGAACGTGTTAACCTGGTTGAAAACAACTTTTTCAATTATTTTTCCAATGAAAGGGAGATTTGAGATTGGCCTGTAACTGCTCAATAGTGTGTTATCCAGATTGCTCTTTTTCAAGAGGGGTTTAACAACTGCAGTTTTAAGTGAGTTTGGAAAAATCCCTGAGAGAAGTGAAGCATTTACCACTTTTAGGAGATCCATTTCTAAACAGTTAAACACCGTTTTGAAGAATGATGTGGGGAGCGTGTCAAGACTGCAGGTTGATGTTTTCATAATTTGCACGATCTCCTCTAAGATTTTATCATTAATTGCCATGAAATCTGACATAATGTCTGATGGGGGGGTTGTGAGTGTGTCTGCCATTGCAAAGAGTGTACGTGCATTATTTAAGTTGCTGTTTATAAGGGTTGAAAAGAAAGTCTGCCTAGCGGTTTTTAGTTTCACATTAAAAGCATGAAGACTGTCTTAATAGATATTTTAGTGGACTACTAGTTTCGTCTTCCTCCACATACACTCAGCTTTTCTGCACGGTCTTTTCATAATTTGAACTGCTGTTGATTTTCTCCAAGGCCCGTTTTTCATCCCTGTTTTCTTCCTGACTTTAACTGGAGCAATGTTATCTATGACATTCTGAACTTTAGAGTTAAACAAATCAAAGAGAGAGTCAACAGAGTCTGCAGATATACTTGGTGCGAGTGATATGGCCTTCATAAACTGCTCACTAGTGTTCTCATTTATGCATCTCTTTCTGACAGAGACAGATCTGTCTTTAATGGCTGGAGTGATCAATATATCAAAGAAAATACAGAAATGATCAGATAGTGCAACATCCTTAACAACAGTCGATGAAATGTGTAGACCCTTAGTTATAAGTAGATCAAGAGTGTGTCCACGATTGTGTGTGGGTCCTTGAACATGCTGAGTCAGATCAAAAGTGTTAAAAACAGTCATGAGTTCTTTTACAGCATTGATTTCTGGATTATCAATGTGAATATTAAAATCCCTAGCAATAGTAAAATAGTCAAACTCAGAGGTTACTATTGATAACAGCTCTTTAAAATCATCAATAAAAGCTGGAGAATATTTTGGATGTCTGTAGATAATTATCAGTAAAATGCGTGGAGCACCCTTTAGTGCTATACTCAGATATTCAAAGGACAGATAGTCACCAAATGACACTTGTTTACACTCATAGACATCTTTAAATAGGGCAGTGATGCCTCCACCTGTCCTATTAACTCTGCAAACACTCAAAAAATCAAAGTTTAAAGGAGCTGTTTCATTCAAAACTGCTGCGCTACAACTGTCATCTAGCCAAGTTTCATTTAAAAGCATAAAATCAAGGCAATTTGTGCTGATAAAATCATTGACTAAAAGTGACTTATTGTTAAGTGATCAGATGTTTAAAAGTGCTAACCTAACAGTTTTAGCCGTTTTCCCTACAGTAGTCTCAGAATTACATTTAATAGACACCAAATTTGAATGATTTGCTATACGGCCTGAAGAAGTCTCCGGTTTTCTGTCACGTAATATATAACACATATCTAAGTAGAGAAAGCTGCGGGCATACTGGGTTCCTGCTTGTTCTGTAAACATCTGATAAAGACACTGTTATCTAAGCAGGCACCCGGGACACATCAATGGCAGCCTTTAAGTTCACCAGCTGAAGATGAGATGTTTTTTGTGACCTGCCGCTGTCGCAAAGACCTGAGGGCTCTCTTAGGTGTAGGGCGAGGTGGGCTCAGAGATGGGTGTGAGGCTGGCTGACTTTTGGTTGCTAACTGGGGGCTTGCAGCAATGGAGTGTGAGAGTTTAGTTCCAGCAAACACCATCCTCCATCTTTTTTGAAAAATTTAAGAGAGGTGAGCAAGGTGACAGTGAGAATGTGTCTGGTGACAGAGGCTGTGGGTCTGGGGTTTCTGGCTGTTGAGATATGTTGACCTGGCTGTTTTTCTGGAGATCATCCATGAGTGCTGAGAGTTGGTGCTGTTCTGGTGCATCACAGTCTCCCTGTGTGCACGGATCAGACAGCAGTTTGTCCCTTATCAGTGGTTGTTGTGTCTGTGTGGTGTGATCGCTGTCCTTGTGGGATGCGTCAGCCACAAGTTCACTCAGGAAAGTCCTGTGATCATCCGGACATTTGCTAGGTGTGTGTGTGTGTGCCATTTGGGTTGAGTTCAGTGGCACACACAGCTGATGGATGATGGAGAGAGAAATAGATGTTGTCCTTTAGCACTTTTCCACCAAGTTTGTTTGGATGAAGGCCGTCTGATGTAAACAGTTGTCTTTGGTTCCAGAAGAGATTGAAGTTGTCAATAAAATTCAGTCCTTTCCTGTTACATGTTTTCTGCAGCCATACATTTAGGCCAAGAACCTGTGAAAACATATTTGTCCCTGATGAATGACTGAATCTTCAATCTTTCAACTGTTTCCAAGAGCTCACAGAAATCTTTCTTGAGCAGTTCTGACTGTTCCTTCTGAATATCATTCTTCCCCACATGAATGATAATCCGTTTTGCATTCTCATGTTTCCTTAATATGTTCTTAAGCTCTTTGTTTATATCAGAAACTGTTGCATGAGGGAAGCAGTATGTCAATGTTGCTCTGCTTCTAAAATGTTTGATTATTGAATCTCCAACAATCAATGTTCTTATCTCGGCTGCGATTGGAGCAGAATGCCGCTGTCTAGTCGGGCTTGAGCCTCTGTTCCGTGTAGAATTAGCTGCTGAGTCATGCGATCTCTGTCTGACTGCATTTGGGGATTCTTCACCTATATTACTGAGAACTTCATATCTGTTCTGAAGCTGTATTTGAGTCCGAGCTGTATTTGGGGTAGAGGTCGCTAATGCAGTAGCGTATGATCTTCGTGATCTGACCACGCGAGGACCCTTTGGTCTCGCACCTTGTTTTTGCCATTTGTTATCAAGCTCATTTTCAACAGTTATACTCAAAACAGTAGCTGGGGTAGATTTATGGGACTCACCGGCTGTATGCTGTGAGGGTCCACAATAAAGCGGTGCTGCGTGATCTGGCAGTTCTGGTCGGATTGCAAGTAACTTTGTTTGTGCAGCAGGGAGATTCTAAATCAATATGATCCAGAGCCATTTTCACAGCCGTGTTTTCCCATCTCAGGAATGTAAGCGGCTGGTAGCGGGAGGATTGTTTAGACAATAATTCCCCTCTTGTTGGTAAAGTTGTATTCCAGAAAGTTTGTAGATTCGATGTTGATCTTCAAGCTGTGTTGTTTGAGAACTGTGCTGATAGGCTCAAGTTAAATTAAAGTATAAAATATAAAAGCAAGAGTTCAAGGAGCGGAGACATAGGCAGAAGCGTCCGAACAGTAGCAAAGCAGGAAGAGGACTTCGTAGGTCAGAGTTCACCAAGCTTGAACTTTGCAATGCAGTGAACTGCGAAACTTGACGCACGAACTTGCGTTTCTGGTCTGACGCATTTGTTTGCATATGAATGGAAGTCTATGGGGAGAAAAGTCCAGTGTGACTGCGGCTTAAGTGCAAGTGAATGGTTTCTCTCCAGTGTGGCTCATCATGTGTAGATTAAGGGATGATGATTTTCTGAAACTCTTCCCACACTGAGTGCAAGTTAATGGTTTCTCTCCAGTGTGGCTCATCATGTGTAGATTAAGGGATGATGATTTTCTGAAACTCTTCCCACACTGAGTGCAAGTTAATGGTTTCTCTCCAGTGTGGATCCTCATGTGGTGATTAAGGTATGTTGATCGGCTGAAACTCTTCCCACACTGAGTGCATGTGAAAGGTTTCTCTCCAGTGTGGATCCTCATGTGTATATTAAGGTGTGATGAGCAGTTAAAACTCTTCCCACACTGAGTGCAGGTGAATGGTTTCTCTCCAGTGTGGATCCTCATGTGTATATTAAGGTGTGATGAGCAGTTAAAACTCTTCCCACACTGAGTGCATGTGAATGGTTTCTCTCCAGTGTGGATCTTCATGTGATGATTAAGGGATGCTGAATGGCTGAAACTCTTCCCACACTGAGTGCATGTGAATGGTTTCTCTCCAGTGTGGATCCTCATGTGTTGCTTAAGGTGTGATAAGCAATTAAAACCCTTCCCACACTGAGTGCATGTGAATGGTTTCACTCCAGTGTGGATCCTCATGTGTTGATTAAGGTTTGATAAGCAGTTAAAACTCTTCCCACACTGAGTGCATGTGAGTGGTTTCTTTCCAGTGTGGTTCATCATGTGTAGATTAAGGTGTGATGATTGGCTGAAACTATTCCCACACTGAGTGCATGTGAATGGTTTCTCTCCAGTGTGGATCTTCATGTGTTCTTTAAGGTGTGATGATTGGCTGAAACTCTTCCCACACTGAGTGCATGTGAATGGTTTCTCTCCAGTGTGGATCATCATGTGAATCTTAAGATTGTCTTTTCTTCCAAAACTCTTTCCACACTGAGTGCAGGTGAAACGATTCTTGTCTCTCCTTTTCAAAATACCATCAGTCTGTAAATGAGTTTTTTCCTCAATTTTGACATGATGTTCCTCCTCTTTACTCCCCTCATTCTCTTCAATTAGGTCTGAAATAAATAAATAAAACATTAGTTTTCATTAAATCTTAAAAACTCATCAAAAGCTGAAAAGACACTGGAAACATTGACTACACACCCTGTAATTTTGATGCACATTAAATGTAAAATAAATCAGACCATATTTTTTTAATCCATTAACGTGTACACATTTAAGCAGATTCAACTCATCATTATTTATCTAGAGCTTTTACAAACTGTGTCAGTCCAGTTTTCAGTTTCTTAGGGTGCTTTCACACCTGTGAATCGATTCAGTTGTTCCGAAACAGGGAATAAAATTGTTACATTGTTGCTCTTTGTTGTTGGCACGGTTCGCTTTCACACTGCAAAGTTTCTAAACGGACCAAAAGAGCTAAAACAAGTCACGTGTGAGTAAACTCTCCTCACATTGGTCAGAGTTTCACGGTTTATTTTGCAGTCTCGCTCAGCTGTCGGGGAGGGTGGTTTGGTGGCGTTTGACAGCGTGCGCGCGACATGTCTGAAGAGCGAGGAGGAAGATGCGCGATTTCCGGGAGATTATCACTCGTTTGCGGGCATCCGGGAGTCTCCCGCAAATGCACGGAGACTCCCGGACTCCCGGATGCCCGCGAGACTTCCGCGAGACTTGGAATGTCTGGAATGACTCATAATCCACTCATAATTCTCTCTTAATATAGCCGTATGCCTATTACATTTCCATAAAACACTGTGATATAGGCGGGCTCGGATCGTATCGCTTTCTCACTACAATCGATCCGCTCCAGGGTTCGTTTCAATCGAGCCGAGACCACCTCATTCAGCCGGTCTCGGAGCGATTGCTTTGGCGCGATTCCGAGCGCGATTGCCCTGTTCACATATGCCAAACGAACCGCGCTAACTGGGCAAACGCGCCAGGTTCCGGAACAAAAGTCTAGGTGTGAAAGCACCCTTAAAGGGCCACGAAACCCCCTGTCTCAGCAGGGTGTTTTCACACCTCTGTTTTGAAAAAAGTCAGGAAAGTTGGGCGTGTCCAGCTCTGGGAGTGTGGGAGTGTCGGGGGAGGGAAAAAGGGTAGGGTTTGCATAAAAGGGAGTTTCCATTTGGCCACGCGCTGATTTCACAGGCAAAACAAACATACAGAGGCTGATTTGATACCGCATGGCGAATGAGAGAAAAAAAAATCCTCCGCATTTCTCCGTAACTTATGTACTCGGTAGGTAGCGTCAGAAAGCCGTGTGTGTATAGACTATCCTGTCACAAAATGCAGCGAAAATCCTGCACGACGGGATAGAGGTAAAGTTGGTTTTATATTCGCACATTCTGACTTTCCCCTTAATAATATAATTTCATAAACGTATTATTTGCAAACTCTAAATAGCGAAATCATATTAATAGCCAATGACTATCAAACTACAACATTATTCACAGTCAAAAAAACAGTGTTAGTGTTGTTTATAAGTCATACTTGCATGCTCATTTCGATTGAATATTCAAAGTAACATAGTAAACAATATATATACTTCTAAATGAACGAATGTGCGAATATAAAACCAACTTTACCTCTATCACGACGGGAATAGTTTGTGTTTACATGTTTACACTCGGAGAGCAGCATTTACAGCGGATCTTTCAGTGTATAATATTGTACTGTAATATTGCAGTGATATTAACATACTGTAAACTTGGTAACTAAATCATTTTGACTATGGTATGTCTTTAAAAACTGAAAGAGCTCTGCTAACCACGAACTAACTTTGCAATCTGGGTAAAACAAAGGGGACAGCACTGCAAACACACTTACCAAATCTGTAGACAGACAATCAAACTGGAGCTGTGTCTTTTTAATAAAAGTAGACGAGCGGCAAATCCGGATTTCACCATTTCCAGATGCGAAAAGCTCTCGGGTAAAAATGTTCCTTACAAACGCGTTTCTGTCGCGTGCACTGTAATCCACACGTGAGTCCAGCAGCTCTCATAGAGGGAAAATGAAAACCAAACCTTCGTTGAAGCACAACAATAAACGCAACACCAACGACCCGTGTCTCCAAATTCTTGTTCTTTCACTTGTTTTGGCAACACAACGTGGCGTCTCTCTGCCGTCTGAACGCTGTAAACAATCTTCGGAGCTATCATGCATATTAATGAAGTTTCACGTCATACACAATAGTGCGCGCTGATTGGTTTGAAGCACGTCTTTGTCATGAATTAATGCCGCACACTCACATACGTCAGAATGTCCGCGAAAAGACAGAGAGCCAGTCTCCAGGCTGAATTTACACCTAAGTATCTCATGGCCGTGACGTAGCTTCAAAAATTCGTTTCAAACCGGAAGAACGAATTTGCTCAAAATAACGCAAAAACAACCAATTTTCACTTTTTAGTGAAATATATGTGTCCTAATAGTGTTTATAGCAGCATGGGACACATATATGACTGTCAACAGCTTGGTGTTTCGTGACCCTTTAAATAATTGATCATAAAAGTCATTTTGGTCATATTGATAAGACACAGATTTGAAAGCTGTAAATGGCCTATTTTTATTTGTTTATATTCATAATTTCAACGAAATGTTTTTTCTAAAATTTGTAAAGCAGACAGGGAATACTTTTTCATACTGTGGCTGACTGGTAAACGCATCAGGAAAAAAGTTCTGGGGTAACAGCTGGACAAACAGCTAAATATTTGCCTCGCAGACATGAGACATACTTGTACAGCATCTGCATAAAAGGCTGGAAAGTGCACCTTTCCCCTTGGGGACTTAATATGGCCAAAACTTTCTCTGTGTTTCAGCAAACGGACTGATATTTGGGGACATCTTATTTTGACATATTCTGGGAAAATGCTTTGGAAATAAATAAAAAAAAACTCAATACACTCTGGGCAAATTTACTCCCTTTTCGTTATAATCATGGCTGTTTTTTCTCCATTGGCCTCTATTATAACAACATTTTTTTGATTGCAAAGCCATGACAGCATATAATCATGCATTTATGATTGTTGGTGTTTTCTGTGACGACAGTCAACATTGTTTAATTGGTCTTCACCCATGGGACTGCAAAAAGGAAATGGGTGAGAGTATAAAGGAAGAGGAGGAGAATTGAAGAGGACAGCATTATGTGGTGTGCGGAAGAAAGAGATGTTGACTGAACTGTTGCAGTGCGGGGAAACAAGTAGAGAAACCGGGTCGAGACGATCAGTGTAAACTTAACGACTGGCTGTGAGAAACAAAAAGCGGAAGTACATATTGAAGCAATGCAGCAAAGACCGCTGTCTTGTTACTGAAGTGCTCTTGACGTCTGTGAATGAGTGCGTCACCAAAGACTTCAGTGCAGTGTGTCCTGAACAAAATCAACTTACCGATTTATCTCGCTGGCATGGAGTCAGACCCAGCTCATTATTTACGGTGACAATACATCCTCTTTTTCCCGGACACGTCCTCTATTTGGGACTTAAAAATGCTTTCGGCCAGGATTTCTAAATCCCCTAAATGTCCCCAATTCTGCTTTCGCTGTCCTTTAGCTGCATTTTGCATTACTTTATAACACTTTGGCCCGTTGCGTCTCAATCTCTCAGCAGCAGAAAGAGAGAGAGAGAGCAGATTTGACCAGTCAGTGGTGCACATGGATAGTAAGAATAAAATAGATTTCCTTTTTTTTATTTATTCATTTTTTTTTTACATAAACACACTGAAAAGAAAAAAAGTGTCATGTTAAAGGTGTAAAATGCTCAACAATTTTGTTTTTAATTGTCTGTTAAATAAGAATAAGAAATCATTCGGTTGCTGAAGGCCATTAAAGTTTAATAGAAAGGACGGTGTTACTTTGGTGCAGGGGGAAACTTTAATTCATGATGGCATTCCTATCATACCTTTCAACAGTCCCGTTTTTCCCGGGAGTCTCCCGTATTTCAGACCCGTCTCCCGTATTGTTCTGTCTCCCGGAAAACTCCCGGAATCCCCCCTCCCGCTCCCCAGCATTTTGGTACAGTCCGGGCTGAAACTGGTGCTTGTTTGCGTGCTCTTCCGGTCGCGTGCAACCGGCCCATCTCCCCAAACCTCTCACCCCCTCCTCGCTCTTGAGTTCGCGCACACATCACCAAACCACCCCCCACTCTTCAGTTCGTGCACGCACAGCCCATTTCATTTTCTTTTCCGGCTTAGTCTCTTTATTAATCCGGGGTCGCCACAGCGGAATGAACCGCCAACTTATCCAGCATATGTTTTACACACAAATGCCCTTCCAGCTGCAACTCATCACTGAAAAACAACCATACACACTCATTTGTATTATCCGCTGCATAAAACATATGCTGGATAAGTTGGCGGGTTATTCCGCTGTGGCGACCCCAAATAAATAAAGGGAGCTAAGCCGAAAAGAAAATAAATGAATGACTTTGCAACATCAAGCAGCATTAACCTTGAATAAAAATATCACAGTTTCACTGTACTGTGATTACTGCTCTAAAATATATTATTTTTAAATGTCTTGGTCAACACTTTTTCCCCTTTGAACACAATATATTTTATCTTGAGAAACTTTTTAAATATTTTGGAGCAGTAAACATGTCAGGCTTAATAGTTCAAATGAATCATTGACTACTGCTGCATTCATTAGTTTCAAAAAAACTGATTTCTTTACGATTCAAAACAGCATCTTTGGATATCTTTTCTGCTGGAGATACTGTTGTCCTAAAGAACTTAAAACAAAACGGAAAAAAAAAACGTACATATAACGTAGGAACGGTACAGCAGAAAATATTGGCGGTTTTAAAACCTTGACTTTTTTCATATATCTTGAAAACGGTTATCGTCCTATGCCTAAGCAGCATAACACTGTTTTTAGAATCTAAAAATTAATTCTTTAAAAAAAAGTCTCAAGCAAAAAGACTCCAATGGCGGCACCTGCTGGTACGTGAAGAATATGGTCAATATTCTGATAAACTTTACACTCAAATGTTTGCATATCATCAGCATGCTGTAATCCATTTCTTAAGCAGTAAAAGTAATTTTTAGGCTAGTTTGTTGGCCAGTTGTAGTCAGTGCAATGCTAAACGTTATTGTTCCACTATAATTTGTTTGTTTTGTCTCACGTCGTCCCACAGAAACATCATCATATAGTTTAGAATACTGTACAATGTTTTATAGCAATTCATTATTTTAGTGTCCATTTCATTCAGCATATTTACAATTGGGGGCATCCATGGTTTTTTACATACTTTAAACCAGGGTTTCTGCAGGTTTCACCAAGTTAAATGTAAGACTTTTAAAGACATTTTTAAGACCATTATGACTGAAATGTTTATAGCGCCAGTGCTCAAGGATGCTTTACAGACAGTAAGAGAACAAGAAAAGCAATAACCTTAAGAAGGTAGAGAAAATGGGAGACTAATAATACATCAAAAGAATGACAAAAGACGTGAGAACAAGTAACATGAAAGAAACTGATTCCTGTCTTTCAATGAGTGTTTATGTGCGTTTAGGAGAACTAGGCAGCACACTCAGGGCTGCAAGATGGATTTAATTTAGTATTCTTATTATTAAAATATATCTGAATGAGGATCAAATGACCGAGTTGGTATTTGAGAAAGAAAATTAACCTGTTTGTTCCTGCAGATCTTCCTGTTTGACTCTGAATGTTTCTTCAATCTTCACATCTTCACTCTCCTCTTTAATAAATGCCATCTTTATAACAGTGTGGAGATCAGTCGCTTCAGCAGGAGTTTTTCTCTGTGTTTGGACACTTTATCCTGTTTAAAATGAACAAAACAATAAAAATGTCCTGTTTAAAATAAATAAAACAATGAACAGAAACAAAATAACTTCTCTTCAACACTTGCTTCAACAGTTTCTTTATATGAGAGTCATTAACAACAAGAAATCAGGTAAAAGAGTAAGTCTGAGCAAGAAACAATAGCCACAAATGAGCTGATTAAAATATAGAGGTAAAGTTGGTTTTATATTCGGATATTCAGACATTCTCCTTAATAATATAATTTCAGAAAAGTATTCTTTGCAAATTCTAAATAGCGAAATCATATTAGCAGCCAATGACTATCAAAGTACAACACTGTTCACAGTCAAATAAACAGTGTTAATGCTGTTTTGAAGTCACACTTGCATGCTAATTCCGATCGAATATTCATAGTAACATGGTAAACAAAATAGACTTCTAAATGAACGAATGTGCGAATATAAAACCAACTTTACCTCTATGATTAAAACTAGTAACGTTAATCCATTTCTTATATATAGTGATGAATACTTAGAATGGAATGACATTATGCTATTTAATAAATTAAACCTTCATTAAAACACTTATTTCACACATTTATGTTGCTTTATTCAAACAATAGCCCTCATTGCTAAGAGTAAAATAGTACTACGTTGTTTAAAGGGTTAAAATAATATTGTCAACAGCGGCTACATAATTTAGCATCGGATGAAAAACCTGAAACTTTAATCAATCTGTTTATCTGTGTAAAAGCTTTAAAACAAACCTTTCTCCAGTCGAATAACAATGCAGGAACGGCGCGAGCTTATGACGTCACACACCACGCCAAAATAAAAGTCTTTTCTGTTTAGCATTTTTTTAGCCCCTTACTGTTGCAGTCATGGATTATTAGGCTCGTTTGAGGTGGCCAAAATCTGCGCAGAATCGATCACCGGTGATCACCGCAAGATGCATGCCGGTTAAAAATGTGTTTTATTTATTTATTTTTTTTTTAATAAACTTTTATTTAGAAATGAAGGAATGTACAATATAAATCAGGAAGTCATCTGTAAGAGACTGGAATACAAGTACAAATATAAAGAACAACAAGTAACAAATAAGAAATAGAAAAAGAGAGAAAAAACGAAAACAACAAAATAAATATAAAGGGGAAGTACAAAATTAAATAAACACAGAAAGCATCTAGCAACTAACTTACTGGAAGCATGATATTTTCATAAGTTTCTATTAACTTGCAGAATTTTTGGTTGTTAGATAAACGTATAGCTTTAAGTTTTTTGTTAAGTGAAATGAATGCCTTTTTTAATTTATGAGACCTATTTTTCCAAATAAAATAAAAAAATAATTTATTTATATCTTTCTTGATTTGATCATTAACAGCTATACTGCTCAGCCAAATTCAGTGAGTCAAAAAAGTAGGTAAATTAGATCAAATTAAAAAGATTTTTTAATATTCTTATTGTCTTTAACAAGTTATTTGATAAAAAAAATAATAACTTTTTGTTTTCATAATATCATTAATCATTTCGCATGTGTCCTTGAAATTGCTGTCCACCCTGTCATGATGAGGTAAATGGATGTACTCTGATGTACTCATTGGCATCCCCGTGCCCATTTTGCTTTTCTTGATGTGCACACATTAATTATCTACACTTATGTTTCTTATTTTTCCTCTTATTGTGTTTGAAACTGAATGTTGTCAAGCTTAACATGTCCACCCTGTCATAGTGAAATATTAATTAATATAAAAAAAAAAATCAGCAATTAAAAATAAAGCTTTTAAACTGTACACAGAGCTTAAATAGGGAAACACTAGGGGTGTGACGAGATGCCTACTCCACGAAATGAGACGAGATACAAGATTGGGTTCATGAGAACGAGACATCTGAAAACGGAGGCGGGGCTGCAGACATTCGCCTCTCTGATTGGGGCTTTTCCTCAATATTAAGTAGCCTTCACACAGTTCAGTCCTGCATCCTCTCTGTGTAAGTTCAGACTTCGCAAGTTTGATATGGAAAACAAACTCCCGAGTGTGTACTTTATAAAGTCATTCACATCACCCTGGCTACGCTGTTTCACTTTCTTAACAATAAAATGAAAACATGATGTGAGGAACTGCCTATTTTCACTTTGATATTAGCAACAACAGACATCGAAAATGTTGAGGCGTCGTGTAGCTGCATGATATGAGCGTCATCTTCATGCATATTTATAACAAAACGGAGACTATAACATTACTGCCTCCTTTCATTGTGAGCCCACTGGCGCCGTTGTCCTGTGGCTGCTGTCGCATCATCCAAGTGAATGCTGCACACTGGTGGTGGTGGTTGGTGTGGAGAGACCCCCCTCATGATTGTGAAGCGCTTTGGGTGTATGGCCATACACGATAAATGTCCTATATAATTACACATTACATTACATTACAATTGTTTTATCAGGAAGTTAATTCACGTTGGAGAATCCAACCCTATCTCATGGCAATTCATAACTTATGGGTTTGGGGGCTTATCCGTATGAATTCATACAATCTCATTCATACAATTTAGTACAATTTGCTTATCCCCAATGACGATTGGGTTTAGGGGTGGGGTTGGGGGCCATGCCTCCTTTTAAAAATTGTACATTTTTATATGACTGAACGTGTACGAATTAGCCACTAAAGTGACAAAGCGTAAAAAAATAGTTATGTTTCCTTGTGAGATCCAGCTGTAGGATTGGCACATGAGTGCGGAAAAGAGATGTGTACCTGCAAAAAACATTGTTTAGTCTGAAATGTGTGTGTAAGTGTGAGTGAGTGAGTGAGTAAATAAAACTTGTGAGTCCTCGGACTCGATTTTGCACAATTGTGCTGGGGGCAATTCTGTTAATTTTTTAACGAGTGACGTTAAAACGAGTGATGCTCAAGTGACGTCACTGCCGCTGCTACGCGTGTCTTTTGCCATCTTTTATTTTTAGTAATTTATAAGTGTGTGTGTGCATGTGTGTGTGTGTGTGTGTGTGTGTGTGTGTGTGTGTGTGTGTGCATGTGTGTGTGATATAGACTATTAATTACATGTACTTCATCCTACTGCACAGTTAACATACAATAAATATTTTAATTTAGTATTTATTCTATTATAAACATTTTAAGTACGCTATAAGAAAATAACATTGAAACATTAACCTTTACAAACAAAATACTTATAAAATAACAGCTGTAGTTTAAAAGTTTTTAAATAAACAACTAATGCAACTATTTTTAAAATAATGATTGTAATAGATAATAAATAAATAATGAATGTATCAATGAAATGATCAATAAATGAATTAATCTAAATGTATCAATAAATAAATGTATTTAGCAAAATTCCTTAAAAACAAATCATTTATTAATATGCAAATAAATTTTCATTATATATTTTAACATTTAATATTAATCAATATCACATTTCACATTATAATATTGTTTAATAATCTATGTTTTCATTATGCAATATTATTTATAAATTATACAATATTTATACTTGTATATTTACCTTTTTTGTTTGATCACATTAGTTAAAACAGCAAACACCATATGCAAAGTTTGTGTTAAGATGGTTTAGACAGCAATTATTTGTTGTACAACACAAAACTTTTTTTTTACCTGACAATTCAGTAAACATACCTTTCCTATCGTCAACACTGGGCTTTTTAAATTCCCCGCCACGGAAGTGATGAAACAGCGGCAAAAATCTACGCGTGGCCAAAAGTATATTGCATCGGTAGTGTTAAGCACTACCATAGAGAATGAATGGGAAAAGTTAAGGAAAGTTAAGCTTAACTATTGCCGGCTGCCGCGCGAAAGGTCCTCGGTTCGACACCAAGCAGAAACAGCGTTCTTCTTTTGCCGAGTAAACGATAGCAGCAACTGCTGCCAGCCGAATGATTGTCAACAGACACCCAAGCAAAAAGGTTACCTGCGTCCTGATTTCGTAGGTTTCCGTAGTGTATTGGTTATCACGTTCGCCTCACACGCGAAAGGTCCCCAGTTCGAAACTGGGTTGAAACAACCTCCTGCTTTTATGCCAATTGTCAAATCAGGCTTCTGTTGAGCACTGACGTTCACTGAAAACATCCTTTCTGCAAAGCGGTGTGAGGCTAGAAATTTGAATTCAACTCAGTGTTTACTTGCCCCGGTGGTGTCACAAACTTGCATAGAATCTGATTTCATTAGCTTTGTGTTGTGCATGAGCAGGTGGCCAGTGCGTTTGCTGGCCCTCCACGGTGCAGACCGCACAAGACAGCGCTATAAAAATTACTATAAAAACTTGAAGCAACACTCTCATATCGGTTTACGTAGTGTAGTGGTTATCACGGTCGCTTTACACGCGAAAGGTCCCCTGTTCGAAACTGGGCGGAAGCACACATTTACCGGACACTTTATGTCCAAAGCGCACTACGATGGAGCAGGTATTCGGCGGTTCAATAGGACAAGGAAATGCATACGTAAAGGGCTATTTATTCCAAGTAACTTGTTTGTGCTAGAGTAGGAGCTTTGTTTTCTTTAGAGAGAGGGATATTCACCGGGATTCGGGTGTACTCGGAAGAGATGGGTTTTAGCTGTCGTTTGATTGATACCAGTGTATTCGTAATTCGAGTGGGAATGGGAAGATGATTCCACCAGCGTGGAACATTGAATAAAAACATAGTAGTGAGTGACTTACAGCCTCTCTGCGACGGCACCACAAGACGGTGCTCACAGCCTGAGCGGAGGCTCCTTTGGTTGTCACGATGGCTTTACAAGCGGAAGGTCTCCTGTTAGAAACTGGGTGGAAACATGCAGATTTGCTTTCATGCACATTCTGAAGTGGCTCTCTGCTCACTGGATGGTTCACGCTACAAAGTCATTGCTCCGAGCTAAACAAACGGCGTGTATGCTAAAACCTGCAGGGAGCTTGTCGCACTGAGGAGGCTTTGTCCGCTTAATTGACATACGCGTACACCTTGTGCTATCCTTGCAGGCCAAACTTCCCTGCAGAAAGCACGGGTGGGGTTTCTGTAGTGTAGTGGTCATCACGTTCGCCTAACACGCGAAAGGTCCTTGGTTCGAAACCGAGCAGAAACAGCGTTCTTCTTTTGGCGAGTAAACGATAGCAGCAACTGCTACCAGCCGAATGATTGTCAACAGACACCCAAGCAAAAAGGTTACCTGCGTCCTGATTGCGTAGGTTTCCGTAGTGTAGTGGTTATCACGTTCACCTCACACGCGAAAGGTCCCCAGTTCGAAACTGGGTGGAAACAACCTCCTGCTTTTATGCCAATTGTCAAATCAGGCTTCTGTTGAGCACTGACGTTCACTGAAAACATCCTTTCTGCAAAGCGGTGTGAGGCTAGAAATTTGAATTCAACTCAGTGTTTACTTGCCCCGGTGGTGTCACAAACTTGCATAGAATCTGATTTCATTAGCTTTGTGTTGTGCACGAGCAGGTGGCCAGTGCGTTTGCTGGCCCTCCACGGTGCAGACCGCACAAGACAGCTCTATAAAAATTACTATAAAAACTTGAAGCAACACTCTCATAGCAGTTTCCGTAGTGTAGTGGTTATCACGTTCGCTTTACACGCGAAAGGTCCCCTGTTCGAAACTGGGCGGAAGCACACATTTAGCGGACACTTTATGTCCAAAGCGCACTACGCTGGAGCAGGTATTCGGCGGTTCAATAGGACAAGGAAGAGATGGGTTTTAGCTGTCGTTTGAAGGATAGCAGTGTATCCGTAATCCGAGTGGGAATGGGAAGATGATTCCACCAGCGTGGAACATTGAATAAAAACATAGTGGTGAGTGACTTACAGCCTCTCTGCGACGGCACCACAAGACGGTGCTCACAGCCTGACCGGAGGCTCCTTTGGTTGTCACGATGGCTTTACAAGCGGAAGGTCTCCTGTTAGAAACTGGGTGGAAACATGCAGATTTGCTTTCATGCACATTCTGAAGTGGCTCTCTGCTCACTGGATGGTTCACGCTACAAAGTCATTGCTCCGAGCTAGGCAAACGGTGTGTATGCTAAAACCTGCAGGGAGCTTGTCACACTGAGGAGGCTTTGTCGTGGTCATCACGCTCGCCTAACACGCGAAAGGTCCTCGGTTCGAAACCGAGCAGAAACAGCGTTCTTCTTTTGGCGAGTAAACGATGATTGTCAACAGACACCCAAGCAAAAAGGTTACCTGCGTCCTGATTTCGTAGGTTTCCGTAGTGTAGTGGTTATCACGTTCGCCTCACACGCGAAAGGTCCCCAGTTCGAAACTGGGTGGAAACAACCTCCTGCTTTTATGCCAATTGTCAAATCAGGCTTCTGTTGAGCACTGACGTTCACTGAAAACATCCTTTCTGCAAAGCGGTGTGAGGCTAGAAATTTGAATTCAACTCAGTGTTTACTTGCCCCGGTGGTGTCACAAACTTGCATAGAATCTGATTTCATTAGCTTTGTGTTGTGCACGAGCAGGTGGCCAGTGCATTTGCTGGCCCTCCACGGTGCAGACCGCACAAGACAGCTCTATAAAAATTACTATAAAAACTTGAAGCAATACTCTCATAGCAGTTTCCGTAGTGTAGTGGTTATCACGTTCGCTTTACACGCGAAAGGTCCCCTGTTCGAAACTGGGCGGAAGCACACATTTAGCGGACACTTTATGTCCAAATCGCACTACACTGGAGCAGGTATTCGGCGGTTCAATAGTATAAGGAAATGCATACGTGAAGGGCTATTTATTCCAAGTAACTTGTTTGTGCTAGAGTAGGAGCTTTGTTTTCTTTAGAGAGAGGGATATTCACCGGGATTCGGGTGTACTCGGAAGAGATGGGTTTTAGCTGTCGTTTGAATGATACCAGTGTATTCGTAATTCGAGTGGGAATGGGAAGATGATTCCACCAGCGTGGAACATTGAATAAAAACATAGTAGTGAGTGACTTACAGCCTCTCTGCGACGGCACCACAAGACGGTGCTCACAGCCTGAGCGGAGGCTCCTTTGGTTGTCACGATGGCTTTACAAGCGGAAGGTCTCCTGTTAGAAACTGGGTGGAAACATGCAGATTTGCTTTCATGCACATTCTGAAGTGGCTCTCTGCTCACTGGATGGTTCACGCTACAAAGTCATTGCTCCGAGCTAAACAAACGGCGTGTATGCTAAAACCTGCAGGGAGCTTGTCGCACTGAGGAGGCTTTGTCCGCTTAATTGACATACGCGTACACCTTGTGCTATCCTTGCAGGCCAAACTTCCCTGCAGAAAGCACGGGTGGGGTTTCTGTAGTGTAGTGGTCATCACGTTCGCCTAACACGCGAAAGGTCCTTGGTTCGAAACCGAGCAGAAACAGCGTTCTTCTTTTGGCGAGTAAACGATAGCAGCAACTGCTGCCAGCCGAATGATTGTCAACAGACACCCAAGCAAAAAGGTTACCTGCGTCCTGAGCTTTTGTAGGTTTCCGTAGTGTAGTGGTTATCATGTTCGCCTCACACGCGAGAGGTCCCCAGTTCAAAACTGGGCGGAAACAACCTCCTGCTTTTATGCCAATTGTCAAATCAGGCTTCTGTTGAGCACTGACGTTCACTGAAAACATCCTTTCTGCAAAGCGGTGTGAGGCTAGAAATTTGAATTCAACTCAGTGTTTACTTGCCCTGGTGGTGTCACAAACTTGCATAGAATCTGATTTCTTTTAGCTTTGTGTTGTGCACGAGCAGGTGGCCAGTGCGTTTGCTGGCCCTCCACGGTGCAGACCGTACAAGACAGCTCTATAAAAATTACTATAAAAACTTGAAGCAATACTCTCATAGCAGTTTCCGTAGTGTAGTGGTTATCACGTTCGCTTTACACGCGAAAGGTCCCCTGTTCGAAACTGGGCGGAAGCACACATTTAGCGGACACTTTATGTCCAAAGCGCACTACGCTGGAGCAGGTATTCGGCGGTTCAATAGGACAAGGAAATGCATACGTGAAGGGCTATTTATTCCAAGTAACTTGTTTGTGCTAGAGTAGGAGCTTTGTTTTCTTTAGAGAGAGGGATATTCACCGGGGTTCGGGTGTACTCGGAAGAGATGGGTTTTAGCTGTCGTTTAAAGGATACCAGTGTATCCGTAATCCGAGTAGGAATGGGAAGATGATTCCACCAGCGTGGAACATTGAATAAAAACATAGTGGTGAGTGACTTACAGCCTCTCTGCGACGGCACCACAAGACGGTGCTCACAGCCTGACCAGAGGCTCCTTTGGTTGTCACGATGGCTTTACAAGCGGAAGGTCTCCTGTTAGAAACTGGGTGGAAACATGCAGATTTGCTTTCATGCACATTCTGAAGTGGCTCTCTGCTCACTGGATGGTTCACGCTACAAAGTCATTGCTCCGAGCTAAACAAACGACGTGTGTGCTAAAACCTGCAGGGAGCTTGTCGCACTGAGGAGGCTTTGTCCGCTTAATTGACAAATGCGTACACCTTGTGCTATCCTTGCAGGCCAAACTTCCCTGCAGAAAGCACGGGTAGGGTTTCTGTAGTGTAGTGGTCATCACGTTCGCCTAACACGCAAAAGGTCCTCGGTTTGAAACCGTGCAGAAACAGCGTTCTTCTTTTGGCGAGTGAACGATAGCAGCAACTGCTGCCAGCCGAATGATTGTCAACAGACACCCAAGCAAAAAGGTTACCTGCGTCCTGATTTCGTAGGTTTCCGTAGTGTAGTGGTTATCACGTTCGCCTCACACGCGAAAGGTCCCCAGTTCGAAACTGGGTGGAAACAACCTCCTGCTTTTATGCCAATTGTCAAATCAGGCTTCTGTTGAGCACTGACGTTCACTGAAAACATCCTTTCTGCAAAGCGGTGTGAGGCTAGAAATTTGAATTCAACTCAGTGTTTACTTGCCCCGGTGGTGTCACAAACTTGCATAGAATCTGATTTCATTAGCTTTGTGTTGTGCACGAGCAGGTGGCCAGTGCGTTTGCTGGCCCTCCACGGTGCAGACCGCACAAGACAGCTCTATAAAAATTACTATAAAAACTTGAAGCAACACTCTCATATCGGTTTCTGTAGTGTAGTGGTTATCACGTTCGCTTTACACGCGAAAGGTCCCCTGTTCGAAACTGGGTGGAAGCACACATTTACCGGACACTTTATGTCCAAAGCGCACTACGCTGGAGCAGGTATTCGGCGGTTCAATAGGACAAGGAAATGCATACGTGACGGGCTATTTATTCCAAGTAACTTGTTTGTGCTAGAGTTGGAGCTTTGTTTTCTTTAGAGAGAGGGATATTCACCGGGGTTCGGGTGTACTCGGAAGAGATGGGTTTTAGCTGTCGTTTGAAGTATACCAGTGTTTTCGTAATCCGAGTGGGAATGGGAAGATGATTCCACCAGCGTGGAACATTGAATAAAAACATAGTGGTGAGTGACTTACAGCCTCTCTGCGACGGCACCACAAGACGGTGCTCACAGCCTGACCGGAGGCTCCTTTGGTTGTCACGATGGCTTTACAAGCGGAAGGTCTCCTGTTAGAAACTGGGTGGAAACATGCAGATTTGCTTTCATGCACATTCTGAAGTGGCTCTCTGCTCACTGGATGGTTCACGCTACAAAGTCATTGCTCCGAGCTAAACAAACGGCGTGTATGCTAAAACCTGCAGGGAGCTTGTCGCACTGAGGAGGCTTTGTCCGCTTAGTTGACATACGCGTACACCTTGTGCTATCCTTGCAGGCCAAACTTCCCTGCAGAAAGCACGGGTGGGGATTCTGTAGTGTAGTGGTCATCACGTTCGCCTAACACGCAAAAGGTCCTTGGTTCGAAACCGAGCAGAAACAGCGTTCATCTTTTGGCGAGTAAACGATAGCAGCAACTGCTGCCAGACGAATGATTGTCAACAGACACTCAAGCAAAAAGGTTACCTGCATCCTGAGCTTTCGTAGGTTTCCGTAGTGTAGTGGTTATCATGTTCGCCTCACACGCGAAAGGTCCCCAGTTCGAAACTGGGCGGAAACAACCTCCTGCTTTTATGCCAATTGTCAAATCAGGCTTCTGTTGAGCACTGACGTTCACTGAAAACATCCTTTCTGCAAAGCGGTGTGAGGCTAGAAATTTGAATTCAACTCAGTGTTTACTTGCCCCGGTGGTGTCACAAACTTGCATAGAATCTGATTTCATTAGCTTTGTGTTGTGCACGAGCAGGTGGCCAGTGCGTTTGCTGGCCCTCCACGGTGCAGACCGCACAAGACAGCGCTATAAAAATTACTATAAAAACTTGAAGCAACACTCTCATATCGGTTTACGTAGTGTAGTGGTTATCACGGTCGCTTTACACGCGAAAGGTCCCCTGTTCGAAACTGGGCGGAAGCACACATTTACAGGACACTTTATGTCCAAAGCGCACTACGCTGGAGCAGGTATTCGGCGGTTCAATAGGACAAGGAAATGCATACGTGAAGGGCTATTTATTCCAAGTAACTTGTTTGTGCTAGAGTAGGAGCTTTGTTTTCTTTAGAGAGAGGGATATTCACCGGGGTTCGGGTGTACTCGGAAGAGATGGGTTTTAGCTGTCGTTTGAATGATACCAGTGTATTCGTAATTCGAGTGGGATTGGGAAGATGATTCCACCAGCGTGGAACATTGAATAAAAACATAGTAGTGAGTGACTTACAGCCTCTCTGCGACGGCACCACAAGACGGTGCTCACAGCCTGAGCGGAGGCTCCTTTGGTTGTCACGATGGCTTTGCAAGCGGAAGGTCTCCTGTTAGAAACTGGGTGGAAACATGCAGATTTGCTTTCATGCACATTCTGAAGTGGCTCTCTGCTCACTGGATGGTTCACGCTACAAAGTCATTGCTCCGAGCTAAACAAACGGTGTGTATGCTAAAACCTGCAGGGAGCTTGTCGCACTGAGGAGGCTTTGTCCGCTTAATTGACATACGCGTACACCTTGTGCTATCCTTGCAGGCCAAACTTCCCTGCAGAAAGCACGGGTGGGGTTTCTGTAGTGTAGTGGTCATCACGTTCGCCTAACACGCGAAAGCTCCTTGGTTCGAAACCGAGCAGAAACAGCGTTCTTCTTTTGGCGAGTAAACGATAGCAGCAACTGCTACCAGCCGAATGATTGTCAACAGACACCCAAGCAAAAAGGTTACCTGCGTCCTGATTGCGTAGGTTTCCGTAGTGTAGTGGTTATCACGTTCACCTCACACGCGAAAGGTCCTCAGTTCGAAACTGGGTGGAAACAACCTCCTGCTTTTATGCCAATTGTCAAATCAGGCTTCTGTTGAGCACTGACGTTCACTGAAAACATCCTTTCTGCAAAGCGGTGTGAGGCTAGAAATTTGAATTCAACTCAGTGTTTACTTGCCCCGGTGGTGTCACAAACTTGCATAGAATCTGATTTCATTAGCTTTGTGTTGTGCACGAGCAGGTGGCCAGTGCGTTTGCTGGCCCTCCACGGTGCAGACCGCACAAGACAGCTCTATAAAAATTACTATAAAAACTTGAAGCAATACTGTCATAGCAGTTTCCGTAGTGTAGTGGTTATCACGTTCGCTTTACACGCGAAAGGTCCCCTGTTCGAAACTGGGCGGAAGCACACATTTAGCGGACACTTTATGTCCAAAGCGCACTACGCTGGAGCAGGTATTCGGCGGTTCAATAGGACAAGGAAATGCATACGTGAAGGGCTATTTATTCCAAGTAACTTGTTTGTGCTAGAGTAGGAGCTTTGTTTTCTTTAGAGAGAGGGATATTCACCGGGGTTCGGGTGTACTCGGAAGAGATGGGTTTTAGCTGTCGTTTGAAGGATAGCAGTGTATCCGTAATCCGAGTGGGAATGGGAAGATGATTCCACCAGCGTGGAACATTGAATAAAAACATAGTGGTGAGTGACTTACAGCCTCTCTGCGACGGCACCACAAGACGGTGCTCACAGCCTGACCGGAGGCTCCTTTGGTTGTCACGATGGCTTTACAAGCGGAAGGTCTCCTGTTAGAAAACTGGGTGGAAACATGCAGATTTGCTTTCATGCACATTCTGAAGTGGCTCTCTGCTCACTGGATGGTTCACGCTACAAAGTCATTGCTCCGAGCTAAGGCAAACGCCGTGTATGCTAAAACCTGCAGGGAGCTTGTCGCACTGAGGAGGCTTTGTCCGCTTAATTGACAAACGCGTACACCTTGTGCTATCCTTGCAGGCCAAACTTCCCTGCAGAAAGCACGGGTGGGGTTTCTGTAGTGTAGTGGTCATCACGTTCGCCTGACACGCGAAAGGTCCTCGGTTCGAAACCGAGCAGAAACAGCGTTCTTCTTTTGGCGAGTAAACGATAGCAGCAACTGCGGCCAGCCGAATGATTGTCAACAGACACCCAAGCAAAAAGGTTACCTGCGTCCTGAACTCTCGTAGGTTTCCGTAGTGTAGTGGTTATCACGTTCGCCTCACACGCGAAAGGTCCCCAGTTCGAAACTGGGCAGAAACAACCTCCGGCTTTTATGCCAATTGTCAAATCAGGCTTCTGTTGAGCACTGACGTTCACTGAAAACATCCTTTCTGCAAAGCGGTGTGAGGCTAGAAATTTGAATTCAACTCAGTGTTTACTTGCCCTGGTGGTGTCACAAACTTGCATAGAATCTGATTTCTTTTAGCTTTGTGTTGTGCACGAGCAGGTGGCCAGTGCGTTTGCTGGCCCTCCACGGTGCAGACCGCACAAGACAGCTCTATAAAAAATACTATAAAAACTTGAAGCAATACTCTCATATCAGTTTCCGTAGTGTAGTGGTTATCACGTTCGCTTTACACGCGAAAGGTCCCCTGTTCGAAACTGGGCGGAAGCACACATTTAGCGGACACTTTATGTCCAAAGCGCACTACGATGGAGCAGGTATTCAGGCGGTTCAATAGGACAAGGAAATGCAGAATACGTGAAGGGCTATTTATTCCAAGTAACTTGTTTGTGCTAGAGTAGGAGCTTTGTTTTCTTTAGAGAGAGGGATATTCACCGGGGTTCGGGTGTACTCGGAAGAGATGGGTTTTAGCTGTCGTTTGAAGGATACCAGTGTATCTGTAATCCGAGTGGGAATGGGAAGATGATTCCACCAGCGTGGAACATTGAATAAAAACATAGTAGGTGAGTGACTTACAGCCTCTCTGCGACGGCACCACAAGACGGTGCTCACAGCCTGAGCGGAGGCTCCTTTGGTTGTCACGATGGCTTTACAAGCGGAAGGTCTCCTGTTAGAAACTGGGTGGAAACATGCAGATTTGCTTTCATGCACATTCTGAAGTGGCTCTCTGCTCACTGGATGGTTCACGCTACAAAGTCATTGCTCCGAGCTAAGCAAACGGCGTGTATGCTAAAACCTGCAGGGAGCTTGTCAGCACTGAGGAGGCTTTGTCCGCTTGATTGACAAATGCGTACACCTTGTGCTTATCCTTGCAGGCCAAACTTCCCTGCTAGAAGCACAGGGTGGGGTTTCTGTAGTGTAGTGGTCATCACGTTCGCCTGACACGCGAAAGGTCCTCGGTTTGAAACCGAGCAGAAACAGCGTTCTTCTTTTGGCGAGTAAACGATAGCAGCAACTGCTGCCAGCCGAATGATTGTCAACAGACACCCAAGCAAAAAGGTTACCTGCGTCCTGAACTCTCGTAGGTTTCCGTAGTGTAGTGGTTATCACGTTCGCCTCACACGCGAAAGGTCCCCAGTTCGAAACTGGGCGGAAACAATCTCCGGCTTTTATGCCAATTGTCAAATCAGGCTTCTGTTGAGCACTGACGTTCACTGAAAACATCCTTTCTGCAAAGCGGTGTGAGGCTAGAAATTTGAATTCAACTCAGTGTTTACTTTCCCCGGTGGTGTCACAAACTTGCATAGAATCTGATTTCTTTTAGCTTTGTGTTGTGCACGAGCAGGTGGCCAGTGCGTTTGCTGGCCCTCCACGGTGCAGACCGTACAAGACAGCTCTATAAAAAATACTATAAAAACTTGAAGCAATATTCTCATATCGGTTTCCGTAGTGTAGTGGTTATCACGTTCGCTTTACACGCGGAGGCCAGTCGCACGTAGTTGTAGAGCGCTGTCTAGCCAATAGGAATGAAGGTAGGCGGGACAAGTAAAATACACAAAATTATGGGTTCGAATCCCGTCTCGGCCACAAATAATATAAAACGAATTTGTATTTGCTTTTAATCTAGACACACTTTAAGTACAAATAACAAAATAAATGATCATTTTGCATAAAGATATAATAAATTTTGCAACAATTGTGTTTGTGTCTTTATTTTATCACATAAATGAATGAATGATAACAAGAATTTATTTATTCATTCATTTACTGTGTAGGATTTACGAAATGTGATCTAATTATGTATTTGGAATATAACGTATAGGGTATATTTGATTCTGTTTGATACTGTTTATATCTTTAACAATATGCTGTTAAAAGCACTATATAAATAAAAAAGTGATTGCTTGATTGATCTTTAATATAGAAAATGTGAATGTGAAAAACTGAAAGAACATTCTGATCATATTTTATACTTTTATTTTTTAAGAGATATTCTTTTTATATTTGTACAACTGTGTACAGAAAACCCAGAAATAAATATTGGATGGTGTTTCTGTGTTGTTTGCATGTTCTCCCCATGTTCGTGTGGGTTACCTCCGGGTGCTCCAGTTTCCCCCAGTCCAAAGACATATGGTATAGGTGAATTGGGTAAGATAAATTGTCTGTAGTGTATGTGTATGGATGTTTCCCAGAGATGGGTTGCAGCTGGAAGGGCATCCGCTGTGTAAAACATATGATGGATAAGTTGGCGGTTCATTCCGCTGTGGCGACCCGAGATTAATAAAGGGACTAAGCTGAAAAGAAAATGAATGAATATATATATATAGTGCTCAGTTTAAGTGAGTACACCCCTTGCAGATCACTCTTTAAAAACAACATTTTCTCTAACAAAAAAAACTAAAAATCACAGTCCAAAAAATTTGTACAGCCAAATTAAAATATGGCGGAAAAATATTATATACATTTTAAAAACAGGAAAAAAATCAAGAAACAGAGAAAATATGGATATAAAAATTGAGTTGAAATTGTGTGTGTGTGTGTGTTATACTGGTTGTTTTTCATATCACTGATCAGTGTATACAATACATAGAAAATACAACCAGTAGAAACCCTAAATATTCTCATTATATATAGCACAATAACAACATATTATATAATACTGAAACATGTAATTGTTACAGTACAGTACAGAAACATTAATAATAAAAGTAAATATATAGAATGAAATTTAAAATTAAATAATTATGTAATTATATACTAATTAATAATTAAAATAATTATAATTTTTACAAATAAAAAAAAATAATGCAAGTAAATCTTATCTCAGATATCTAGTTGGTTCTTTGAAGCACACTTTAATCTTGCCTGGGAAGAACACTTTCCCTTTTATCTTGCTTTGCTGTACACAAAAAGCAATTATTGTTAATGATGTGGTGCATTATTAAAAAAAATGTATATTGAGATTCAAATGATTTTATTTGTTTTTATAAAACAATTAATATAACTGTTTAATCTGAAATAAGGTAATTATTATTTTTTTATTATATCAATAAATACATTTATTTAAATTTAATAAATAACCTAATAAAAAATAAATAATTAGTTTAATAAATAAAAAAATCAATATGTAATTCAAATTCAATAAAATTTCAACATTTATTACTATTTTACAATATTAAATTTTGTATTCTATTAATAATCTGTTTTTATAATAAATACAATACAACTAAACTGAACACTCTTTTGCCATCTTTTATTTTTAGTAATTTATAATTGTGTGTGTGTGTGTGTGTGTGTGTGTGTGTGTGTGTGTGTGTGTGTGTGTGATATAGGCTATTAATTACATGTACTATATCCTACTGCACTGTTAACATACAATTTATATTTTAATTCAGTATTTATTCTATTATAAACATTTTAAGTAAGCAATAAAAAAATAACATTGAAACATTAACCTTTACAAACAAAATACTTATAAAATAACAGCTGTAGTTTAAAAGTTTTTAAATATTTAATGCAACTATTTTTAAAATAATGATTGTAATAGATAATAAATAAATAATGAATGAATCAATGAAATGATCAATAAATGAATTAATCTAAATGTATCAATAAATAAATGTATTTAGCACAATTCCTTAAAAACAAAACATTTATTAATATGCAAATACATTTCCATTATATTTCAACATTTAATATTAATCAATATCCCATTTCACATTATATTATTGTTTAATAATCTATGTTTTCATTATGCAATATTTATTATATATTATACAATATTTATACTTATATATTTACCTTTTTTGTTTGATCACATTAGTTAAAACAGTAAACACCATATGCAAAGTTTGTGTTAAGATGGTTTAGACAGTAATTATTTGTTGTACAACACAAAACTTTTTTTTTTACCTGACAATTCAGTAAACATACCTTTCCTATCATCAACACTGGGCTTTTTAAATTCCCCGCCACGGAAATGACGAAACAGCGCCAAAAATCTATGCGTGGCCAAAAGTATATTGCATCGGTAGTGTTAAGCACTACCATAGAGAATGAATGGGAAAAGTTAAGGAAAGTTAAGCTTAACTATTGGCGGCTGCCGCGCGGACGGAAGGTCCCCAGTTCGAAACTGGGCGGAAACAACCTCTGGCTTTTATGCCAATTGTCAAATCAGGCTTCTGTTGAGCACTGACGTTCACTGAAAACATCCTTTCTGCAAAGCGGTGTGAGGCAAGAAATTTGAATTTAACTCAGTGTTTACTTGCCCTGGTGGTGTCACAAACTTGCATAGAATCTGATTTCTTTTAGCTTTGTGTTGTGCATGAGCAGGTGGCCAGTGCGTTTGCTGGCCCTCCACGGTGCAGACCGTACATGACAGCTCTATAAAAATTACTATAAAAACTTGAAGCAATACTTTCATATCGGTTTCCATAGTGTAGTGGTTATCACGTTCGTGTGGTATGTGTTAGGAGTGACCCCTATGGAACACAGGCATGTGCAGAGAATAAAAAAAAGTTTGTTAAATTTTATCTGGGAAGGAAAACCACCAAGAATCGGATATAATGTATTAATTGGAGCAACAGATGACGGGGGGTTGGGATTGATAGACCCAGAGACAAGAAAGAAAAGCATGAGAGTCAAAGTGATAAAAAGGTATTTAAATAAGGATTTTAAAGCAGAATGGAAACATGTAATGAGGTTTTATCTTAACAAATGTGGGGGGTTTTAATATGAATGATGATATTTTATGGATGAAACTGAAGCAAAGCATGATGACTGGGATTCCTGATTTTTATAAAGAAGTTTTACAAGCATGGAGTGAGTTTTTAAGACATGTTGATTTTAAACCTGAAGGGAGGAAAATGTTACTGAATCAACCTTTGTTTTTAAATGCTAATATTTTAAAAGAAGAGAAAGAAATATATTTTAAATATTGGTTGGAAGCGGGTGTATGCCAGGTTAAGGATGTTTTATATGAGATTAAAGAAGGGTTTTTACCAAGCCAAGTAATTGTGGACGCCATGGAAGAGATTGGGAAAGATATCAAAAGAGAAACTTTGGTAAATCAATTTGAAATAGTCAAAAGTGCAATACCTAAAGAACGGATAGAAAAAATTGAATAAAATAATGAAAGTAATGATAACGTGAAAGTATTTTTAAGGGAAAAGGAGAAAGACTTTCAAGAATGTGTTCTCAAAAACTTCTACATTTGTTTCAGAAACAAAGTGTGTAAAAGACCAGTTTCAGAACATTCATTCATTCATTCATTTTCTTGTCGGCTTTGTCCCTTGCGGGGTCGCCACAGCGGAATGAACCGCCAACTTATCCAGCACGATTTTTACGCAGCGGATGCCCTTCCAGCCGCAACCCATCTCTGGGAACTAGTTTCAGAACAATTTTGGAAAAAAATCTTTGTGGAAATAGATGAAGAGGGAATCTGGAAGAATTTAAAATGGAAGTATTTAGACGCAAAAATTGAAACTTTGGATTATTTTATCCGACATAATGTTATTTTCACTGAAACAAAACTGGCACAAATTGGAAGTAGTGAGAATGCATTATGCAAAATATGTGGAATGGAAAATGAAGGTATTATGCACTTGTTTTTAAAATGTGTTGAATTAAGTACATTTATGGCAAAGTTAAAAGAAATGATGAAACAAATGATGCCACAAAAGACAGAGCAAATTGAGGAGGAGACAGAATGGTATAAAATATTTTTGTTTGGTTTTAATGGAAGTAAAACAAGGGTTGCCAATTTGTTTCTATCAATTGCAAGAAATGTTATTTGGGAAAGGAGAAACATTGTTAAAAATAAACATGCTAAAATAGAGTTATGGAAAATGTATAAAGGAAAACTTGGAAAATATATTAAAACTTTGGAAGAATATTTTAAAATGGAGGAGAAAGAGACTGTATTTTACAAAACTTTTAAGTTGACTAATCCTTATATTATGTACACTATAGATGGTTTGAAAATAGATTTACCAGAATGATTATAATTGTTGTTTTCCTATTTTGAAAACATATTAGGGAATGATTGGAAATGACGTTTTGATATGCTTCTGAACTGATGTTTTAAATATGTTTTTTTAATGTATGTATTGTAGAATTTGAATAAGTTTTCAAATAAAGAAAAAAAAAAAAAAAAAACGAGTGGCCGAGTGGTTACGGCGATGGACTGCTAATCCTTTGTGCTCTGCACGCGTGGGTTCAAATCCCATCCTCGTCTTTCATCTGCTCTGGCATTTGAGAGAGCCTGGTGTTTTATTTTACTTGCACCCTCTTAGCTTTTTGAAGGGTGTTGTTGCAAAATTGTATGTCGTCTTTACCGAAAATAGCTGCAAATACATACATATATGCCACAGGCCAGCTACCATTAGAAAAGCAGGAATATACATGATGAGGTGGCCGAGTGGTTAAGGCGATGGATTGCTAATCCATTGTGCTCTACACGCGTGGGTTCGAATCCCATCCTTGTCGTTCAATTGATTTGGTGTTTGTGAGAACCTGATGCAGCTCTAAAAGGTTTCTTACTTTCACCCTCTTACCGTTTTGAAGGATGTTATAAAGTTAATCCAGCCTCAAGCAGGGATGGACTGCTAATCCACTGTGCTCTGCACGTGTGGGTTCGAATGCCATCCTTGTCGTTCAATTACTTTGGCGTTTGTGAGAGCTTGGTGCTTCCATGGAAGGTTTCTTACACTACTCTATTTGCATTCTGATGAATGTTATGGTACAGGTTAATCCAGCCTGTTGAATCTTTAGGAGCTCACGTCTAACATAAATTGCAGCCCGTTAGAGAAACAGAAGCACAGCTAACTTTCGCTACCAAACATTAAGCCTTCTAAGAGGCTGACAAAAATTGCCAAAGCTGATTGTATTTCAAATCATCTTGGCGGGGTATTGGGTAAAGTTTTCAACCAGCAATGATCACGCCTCGGTTAAACCTCATAGGCTACGATATTACCTGCCAGCAATCAGCCTTCTGGCACCAACGAGTGCATGCTGTGTAAGCAGAACAGGTTATCGATATGCCCAAAAAGAATTACATATACATCGTTCCATTACTTAAAGAAAAGTATACACTACTTTTGTGAATCTGGGAGAAGAGAATTGTGGGTAATCTGGTAAAGGGGGCGGAGTCACAACGCTGAACGGCAGAGGAAATGGTTGAGATTGAAATTTGGGTTGTACAGGGATTGGGCTAAGATAACGAACAATGCAAGGACACTGAAACAAATTTTGACAGAAATCCAGGGTCAGCTATGCTGCCGTTTTTAGACTCAGGCATTCTGTCTAGTTGCTCTACAACAAAACCAGAAGAAACCTGTTGAAACCTGGGCACTGATCAGAGCTGAAAAGCTCATTATGACAACCTTTAACTTCATCTATTTTGTAAGAACCCCTAGGACACAACTAATTCCAGCTTCCTGCACAGCGACATGCTGACCAGCGACGAGGTGGCCGAGTGGTTAAGGCGATGGACTGCTAATCCATTGTGCTCTGCACGTGATCCATTGTGCTCTGCACGTGTGGGTTCGAATCCCATCCTCATCGTTCATCTGCTCTGGCATTTGAGAGAGCCTGGTGCTTCAGTGAACGGTGTTTTACTTGCACCCTCTTAGCGTTTTGAAGGGTGTTGTTGCAAAATTGTATGTCGTCTTTAGCGAAAATAGCTGCAAATGCATACATATATGCCACAGTCCAGCTACCATTAGAAAAACAGGAACATACATGACGAGGTGGCCGAGTGGTTAAGGCGATGGACTGCTAATCCATTGTGCTCTGCACGCGTGGGTTTGAATCCCATCCTCGTCGTTCAATTGATTTGGTGTTTGTGAGAGCCCAATGCTGCTCTAAAAGGTTTTTTACTTACACCCTCTTACCGTTTTGAAGGATGTTATAAAGTTAATCCAGAGTGGTTAAGGCGATGGACTGCTAATCCATTGTGCCCTGCACGTGTGGGTTCGAATGCCATCTTCGTCGTTCAATTGCTTTGGCGTTTGTGAGAGCTTGGTGCTTTCATGGAAGGTTTCTTACACCACTCTATTTGCATTCTGAAGAATGTTATGGTACAGGTTAATCCAGCCTGTTGAATGTTTAGGAGCTCACGTCTAACATAAATTGCAGCCTGTTAGAGAAACAGAAGCACAGCTAACTTTTGCAACCAAACATTAAGCCTTCTAATAGGCAGACAAAAATAGCCAAAGCTGACTGTATTTCAAATCATCTTGGCAGGGTATTGGGTAAAGTTTTCAACCAGCAATGATCACGCCTCGGTTAAACCTCATAGGCTACAATATTGCCTCTGCGAAAGAATAGCGATCACAGCTATGAACTCTTCTGTGTACCAATCGGGACATGCAACGACAAGGTGGTATCAAATTTTAACCTGCCAGCAATCAGCCTTCTGGCACCAACGAGTGCATGCTGTGTCAGCAGAACAGGTTATCGATATGCCCAAAAAGAATTACATATACATCGTTCCATTACTTAAAGAAAAGTATACACTACTTTTGTGAATCTGGGAGAAGAGAATTGTGGGTAATCTGGTAAAGGGGGCGGAGTCACAACGCTGAACGGCAGAGGAAATGGTTGAGATTGAAATTTGGGTTGTACAGGGATTGGGCTAAGATAACGAACAATGCAAGGACACTGAAACTAATTTTGACAGAAATCCAGGGTCAGCTATGCTGCCGTTTTTAGACTCAGGCATTCTGTCTAGTTTCTCTACAACAAAACCAGAAGAAACCTGTTGAAACCTGGGCACTGATCAGAGCTGAAAAGCTCATTATGACAACCTTTAACGTCATCTATTTTGTAAGAACCCCCAGGACACAACTAATTCCAGCTTCCCGCACAGCGACCTGCTGACCAGCGACGAGGTGGCCGAGTGGTTAAGGCGATGGACTGCTAATCCATTGTGCTCTGCACGCGTGGGTTCGAATCCCATCCCCGTCGTTTATTTAAAAGATCCCGGTGCTTCCTGCAAGGTGTCTTACTCGCAACCTCTTGTTGTTTCGAAGTATGTTATGGCAAAATTGAATGTCATCTTACGAAAATAGCTGCAAAAACGCACATGTACATACATGCCACAGTCCAGCCTCCATCAGGAAAACAGGTAGTAATGTGACGAGGTGGCCGAGTGGTTAAGGCGATGGACTGCTAATCCATTATGCTTTGCACGCGTGGGTTCAAATCCCATTCTCGTCGCTTTGGCGTTTGAGAGAGCCTGTGCTTCTGTGGAATGTACTTTGCTTGCAACCTCTTAGCGTTTTGAAGGGTGTTGTTGCAAAATTTTATGTCGTCTTTAGCGAAAATAGCTGCAAATACATACATATATGCCACAGTCCAGCTACCTATAGGAAAGCAAATACATACATGATGAGGTGGCCGAGTGGTTCAGGTGATGGACTGCTAATCCATTGTGCTCTGCACGCGTGGGTCCGAATCCCATCGACGTCGCTCATCTGCTCTGGCATTTGAGAGAGCCCGGTGCTTCCGTGGAAGGTATTTTACTTGCACCCTCTTAGCGTTTTGAAGGGTGTTGTTGCAAAATTGTATGTCGTCTTTAGCGAAAAAAGCTGCAAATACATACATATATGCCACAGTCCAGCTACCATTAGTAAAACAGGAACATACATGACGAGGTGGCCGAGTGGTTAAGGCGATGGCCTGCTAATCCATTGTGCTCTGCACGCGTGGGTTCGAATCCCATCCTCGTCGTTCAATTGATTTGGTGTTTGTGAGAGCCCAATGCTGCTCTAAAAGGTTTTTTACTTACACCCTCTTACCGTTTTGAAGGATGTTATAAAGTTAATCCAGAGTGGTTAAGGCGATGGACTGCTAATCCATTGTGCCCTGCACATGTGGGTTCGAATGCCATCCTCTTCGTTCAATTGCTTTGGCGTTTGTGAGAGCTTGGTGCTTCCATGGAAGGTTTCCTACACTACTCTATTTGCATTCTGAAGAATGTTATGGTACAGGTTAATCCAGCCTGTTGAATGTTTAGGAGCTGACGTCTAACATAAATTGCAGCCCGTTAGAGAAACAGAAGCACAGCTAACTTTTGCAACCAAACGTTAAGCCTTCTAAGAGGCTGACAAAAATTGCCAAAGCTGACTGTATTTCAAGTCATCTTGGCGGGAATTGGGTAAAGTTTTCAACCAGCAATGATCACGCCTCGGTTAAACCTCATAGGCTATGATATAGACCTTTTTCACAGTGGATTAGAACACTGGAAGAGCCCTTCGCAGCAGCGTACCGCTATTTCCGGCTTCGCCAGCGGTCGCTGAAACAGGACACCCTCAGGACAGTGGATGACATTCTCGCTGTCACCTTTGCCATAATTTGGACAAGAAGACGTTGTTCGGTGATTGTGTAAAAGTGACGTAAATAAAACAGCATTTAAAAGATGATACCGATTTGCAGAATTTGTGCAGAAAGTCTGTCTTATACAAAGCGTTTGCCACTGTAGGTTACAGTAAGGTGCGCAGTTAACAACATACGATCTGCTCATTCAAGCCATTCGTAAGCAAGATTAACTAGGCTATTTAACATCCAGCAGGATTAGTTTTGTGTTAGTAGTCCTGTCCGTAAACTGTGCTCCTTCTTTTAATGCAGGTGAGTTGCGATCGGTCAATATGAAAGAACGAGGAGCCACATAAATTACAGGTTGCTTAATGCTCGTAAGGTTTTCTCAAGTCTGCAAACATACTTTAGCTCCTACTCGTGGAAAAATAAAGGTATTCATCGTATTGTTTTACATTATTTATTTCAAGAACAGCAAATAACATTTTACAATACAAAAAAAAAATACACATGCCAGGGGTAATTATAAATAAAATACAAAAATACAAAATGTACATCTGTAATAATTAAATAAATGCATTATAGAGTTCAAAAATTATAAAGTGGGACGAGCTTACTTGTTAAGGGGGTCTCTGACACTGGTACAAGCATATTTCAGTCATCAATATCTTAACATTTGGTTTCTGTTTATTAAATTTACATTTATGAATGTACAGTTTTGTTAACAACATAAGCAAATTAAATAAATAAAACTATTTTCCTCTTGATTAGGATAGACAGTAAAGCCAAAAAGTACATTTTCCTATAATGATGACAGAGGTTTTGAACACTGAAAGTTATTAATAAATTTTTGCGCTTCACCACATAAGTTGACTATACATAAAGCCAAAATAAGTGTAAAACAGCCTTCTCATATTCATTACAAAAACAATTCACAACAATCCTGCTTTTACAATTCTGTAAATAATGTTTTGCTGGATAAAATCTGTGGAGAAGTTTATAGAACATTAATTTGATTTCTAACATGATATTTTTGTAGTAACAGACACTCTTTCTTTCAGCACCCTTTAATAAAGACATCCAATAAAATAGCATATAAGGTACAGTAATGATTTCTCTTTGGAAAAAAGTACAAATAGCTTTATTATTACTCTTGGTATTTATTGTAAAACAAAATTTGCCAACATTAGATTTAGTAATATCAAAAGACGATCTATCAGAAGGATGGTCTAATACCTCTAAATAACATATGAGTCTCTGAAGGAATTGATTAAGACCATAATAGATTAATGACCATGATAGGAGCACTTGTTTGTGGAAGGCAGATCATTTAACTGGAATTTTGTCTGAATTATAATTACCCATCAAAATAAAACCAAGACCAGCAGCATTTGATAAAACATGACGATCTCCGCTTTGAAGTGCATACGGCACATGAACGTACTCCCGCATATAACTTGAAACGACGTTCATCCCGTCAAATTAATTTCACCCATGATGTTCGCTGTCCTTCGTCTTTCTGTAAATCGTGGAAATTGAGGTAAGCGTGACGTTTTTTTTTTAAATTGGAGCAGCCAGGAACGCTGCAATAACAGCGATGAGACGACTCTGCCATTCATTCTTACTCCGTTGCATTGGAACCGGATGTTGTGGTACGCTGTTTCGCTTACCGGAACCAGGAAGTGTGAAAAAGGCCTATAGTTTGGGGTTGACTTGACCCCCAAAGAACCATGTCGCCATCCATATCTGGAGTCTAAGGACAATCCATTGACCTACACATTTAGACTATCCATATCTGGAATCAAGATACAATTCTTCCTTGACGCACACATTTAGAATGGTTTATTTCTGCTCTAACCAATAAGAATTGTTTACCTGGATCCCACCTTTTCTGGACTTGTGCTAAGACTATAATTGCTGCATTGTTGTATTGTAAGTCAGAGCGGCCTAGGAACTCATTGCGAGTGTTGAAGCTGGCTTCTGCTGATGAAACTGCAAACTATCTTCAGTAAACTTTATTTATTTATTTAAATTTCTGACTCCGGCTCTTCTTCATCTGACAGACTGGTCATTCTTTGGGTTAAAACTGTAAATACCCCTAACAGTATCAATAGGATGTGAGGTCTAGTTATCTAGGTATCCTCATTTACTATCCTTCAGCTTAGTGCCTGATTTATTGGGGATTGCCGCAACAGAATAAACCGCCAACTATTCCAGCATATGTTTTACACAACGGATGCCCTTCCAGCTGCAACCCAGTACTGGGAAACACCCATACACTCTCACATTGACACATGCACATATACACTACGGCTAATTTAGTTTATCTTTACTGCATGTCTTTGGATTGTGGGGGAAACCGAATATTTACCTAGCTAGTGAAACTAAAACATGTAGTAGTAATGGGTATTTTTTACTTAAAGGGCACCTATTTTCTCCTTTTTCAAGATTTAGGATAAGTCTTTTGTGTCTCCAGAATGTGTCTAAAGTTTTAGCTCAAAACACCCATCAGCTTATTTGTTTTACATTTTAGAATGTTGTGATTTTCTGCTTTAAACACTTAGTCTTGGTGGATTAAAAAAGTTTTTCAAAATTGTGTTAAAATATTTGTATTAAAGTTTTGATCAACTTCAAATACTGAATGTCTGTGTATGTGAGAGAGAGAGCAGATATGTTGTGTAAAGTGTAAAACTAGAGAGAAATGTATAAATAAGTCATGGCTGCAACAGTAAGTGGCAAAAAAAAAAAAGCTAAACAAAAAGACTTTTATTTTGGCGTGGCGTGTGACGTCATAAGGCTGCGCCTCTCTCGCGCTGCGATTCAACTGAAAAAAGGTTTGCTTTAAACTTTTACATGAATATAAACCGATTAATTAGTATGTCAACCGCTAATAAAACTCATAAGAAGAAGAACCGATTGATTAAAGTTTCAGTTTTTAATCCAATGATACATTATCTGCTGTTGACCTGTTATTTTAACCCTTTATACAACATAGTATTATTTTACTCAGAGTAATGAGGGCTATTGTTTAAATAAAGTAACAGAAATATGTGTAATAAGTGTTTTAATGAAGGTTTAATTCATTAAATAGTCATTCCATTCTACGTGTACATCACTATAAGAAATGGAGTAACATTACTAGTTAATCAGCTCATTTGTGGCTATTGTTTCTTGCTCAGACTTACTCTTTTACCTGATTTCTTTTTGTTAATGACTCTCATATAAAGAAACTGTTGAAGCAAGTCTTAAAGAGAAGTTATTTTGTTTCTGTTCATTGTTTTATTTATTTTAAATTGAACATTTTTATTGTTTTGTTCATTTTAAACAGGATAAAGTGTCCAAACACAGAGAAAAACTCCTGCTGAAGCGACTGATCTCCACACTGTTATAAAGATGGCGTTTATTAAAGAGGAGAGTGAAGATGTGAAGATTGAAGAAACATTCAGAGTCAAACAGGAAGATCTGCAGGAACAAACAGGTTAATTTTAATTCTCAAAGACCAACTCATTCATTTGATCCTCATTCAGATATATTTTAATAATAAGAAAACTAAATTAAATGCATCTTGCAGCTCTGAGTGTGCTGCCTAGTTCTCCTAAATGCACATAAGCACTCATTGAAGGACAGGAATGAGTTTCTTTTGTTACTTGTTCTCATGTCTTTTGTCATTCTTTTTATGTATTATTAGTCTCTTATTTTCTCTCCCTTCTTATGGTTATTGCTTTTCTTGTTCTCCTACTGTTTATAAAGCATCCTTGAGCACTGGCGCTATATAAAATAAATAAAAACAAATTAAAAAAAGTTTAACTAAGCTGAGGATATTTGACCTACAGTATTCTCATAGAAGATATCTGCTATTACAGTGATGGTGTTGGCTTAGTACTTTCCATTTGCAAATGTCACTTTGATCACAATTTAGTTTAAACAGGGTTTCTGCAGGGTCTTAAAATCTCTTAAATTCTAAAATCAAAATTTGAGGCCCTAAAAAGTCTTAAATTTACTGAAATATTGTGTCCCTTTATTAATAATGAAGACAGCAGAAGTCAATGATTCAATTGAATGATGTAGCCTGACATGTTTACTGCTCCAAAATACTTTAAGTATACAAAAGTAAAAAAAAAATACAAAAAGTTTCTTAGAAGAAAATATATTGTGTTCAAAGGGAAAAAAAAGTTTTAGTGTTTTACCCAGACATTTAAAAAGAATATATTTTAGAGCAGTAATCACAGTACAGTGAAACTGTGATATTTTTATTCAAGGTTATCATACTGTCAGAATCTTATACTGGCTCATGCCTAATGCTGCTTGATGTTGCAAAGCCATATTTTCTAATTTTATTATTATTTTTTTTTGTATGTATATTCATGAACACACTTGTTTGTAGAGCAAGTAGTGTGACCGTTTTCTGCCGTTTATTATTCCTGGTCACTTTTCCAATAGGCAACTGAATTGGAAGTTCTAAAACAATAGCATATAAGATCAGGGGGCTATTCCATAAACCAAGCTTAGAGAAAAAGCCAGGCTTATTTTGGTAAGTCAGGTTTATTAATGGCGTGTTCGGTTTCATAAATCAAATTTACGATAGTTCAAACTTAGTTACCCTGGTAACTTATGCTGGGAAACTAGCCTGGTCTGAAAGTCTTAAGTTCAAGCTTAATCAAAGTAATGTTAACATTCACTTGCCATAATTTGATGCCATTTTAATTCACTTAACCTCTTAATAATAATTAACTTTATAGTCACTTAATAGTAAAAAATAGTAAAAAAAAAAAAAAAAATTATATATATATATGTGTGTGTGTGTATATATATATATATATATATATATATATATATATATATATATATATATATATATATATATATATATATATATAAATATCTATATACATACACACACACACACACACCAAACATCTTTTAGAATAGAACGATAATATATTTACATTTAAATAAGTGATTGCAAACAAAACGAATACAAACTACAACATTTCAACTAAATTATGTTGATTTTTTTTTTACCCCTGTTTTATAAAATGTTTATTTAATATTTCCCCCAACATATTAATTTGGGTGTACTAATTTTTGGACTGTGATCTTGAGTTTATGTTTTGTTAGATTAGTTCCAAATTAAGCTTTGGTACTGAATAATCTAATGTATATGCACAGAGATATTATTGTAAAGCATCCTGTAGAAAATATTTGTTTAAAAGAGAGATCTGTGAGGGCTGTACTTAGCTCGCTCTCTCTCTCTCTTTTATATATATATATATATATATATATATATATATATATATATATATATATATATATATATATATATAATTTTTTTTTCGGCTTAGTGCCTTTATTAATCTGGGGGAGGAAACCCACGCGAACACGTGGAGAAGACGACACTGACTAATATAAAGAAGAAGACTACGGCCCAGTTTCACAAACAGCACTTAGATTAAACCAGGACTAGGCCTTAGATAAATTAGCCTTTTTAAGCCACATTTATAAAATGGTCTCAGAAAAATACATCACTGGTGTGCACTTGGAGACAAAAAAATGACACTGACGTATTTTAAGACATCTCACTGCAAGTTATTTTGAGTTGAGATCGCTCAAACATGCAATTTAATCGTGACTAGCCTTAAACCTTGTTTGTGAAACCGGGGGTACATTTCTTAAATAATGACTTTAAAGCTATAAACTCAGTGGAATAATCAGGAGCTGGATCCGGGCTGAGCAGCAGCCTCACTTTTCCCACGGGCCGCGGGAAACACAAGTGACAAAGGGAAAGCAGCAATTTGCAGCAGTTTCGATAGTAAAATAAAAATCCCGCCGCTTGTGCGTGCCCGGCTCTTTGTTTAATTTAAACCTAATGTGCGCACATTTAGCACATTTTGTACGTTACACAGAGCCCGCAATGCATTAAAACTTTTCTTTGCAAGCAACAATTGGCAGTAAACGCATATTCTCTCTCTCTCTCTCTCTCTCTCTCTCTCTCTCACACACACACACACACACACACACGCGCGGTCATTCACAATTTCAATGTATTATGACAAATATTTAATTTCATGTAAATATGCTTAAATAATAGCCTATATTTTAAAATATATTGCTACACATGTAGCCTATTGAGTTGATCTGCAGTTTCCTGTCAGCCTTCTCTCTTGCTTTCTTGCAAGCTGTATTATTTGATTGTTATATTTACATGATTATATGTTTAAACTCTACAACTAATGCTACTCACTCGCTGTGAACATAGCTGTCTCATTTCAGAGCTCTTTCAGTTCTCGAAATTGCCATGGTAGCACACAACATAATCGATGTATCTATGATAGACCTTTAAGGTTTCACGACAGAAACGTGCGTGAGCAGTTATCTAGATTATTTCAACTGAACTCAGACTAGTTAGATCAAATGATCTTCAACTTGCTGTTATGGAACCAATTAAACCATGGACGTTTAGTTTGGCTCACTGAAGTCAGGCTTTTGACTTTAATCCCCGCTTTTCTAAACCATTTTTATGAAACAGCCCCTAGGGGTTATAAAATAATCCTGGGTGTTCATTAACAGACGTTTCACATTGGCAAACCCCGGGTTAACATTATTATTTGTATATTTACGTTGTTACTGTGCCTGATTGGACAAACAGCAGGTCACCTTTTTAGATAGCATTTCTGCATCTTGTCGTGTATAAAATGTCACCACGTAGGTCTTCAGCTAAGCCTCAGGACATGCACAAAGGCAAGAAAACAAAGACAAAAGTACAAATGAATGAAAACAAGTAGCAAAGTGTCATCATGCCATCTCATCACTCCAGTTTACAGCAAACGTGGCATTAAGCATTTGCATAAGTTCATTCATTTTCCTTCAGCTTAGTCCCTTTATTTATCAGGGGTCGCCACAGCGGAATGAACCACCAACTTATCCAGCATATGTTTTAAACAGCGGATGCCCTTTCAGCTGCAACCCAGTACTGGGAAACATTTGCATAAGTTATATACAATAATGCAAACTCACAAATATTAGTGTGAATTATGCGTACTTGCCATGAACATGCAAGATTTGTCTCAATCTGGTCTTCCAAGCAAGTAAAACTGTATTAATCGAGTGGAAGATACACATGAGGGAACACAACACGAGTAATCTAGAGCGAGTGCATTTGATCATTTGCATTTAAAGCCACAGGCACAAAAAGAGCTTGATTTTCCTCTGACCCCCAAAATTAAATATTCTGCAAGGTATATGATCTGATTTTGAGCTGAAACATCAGACACCAAAGACTTATTTTACATCTTGTACAAAAAGGTTCATAATAGGAACCCTTTAAAGGGATAGTTGATGCAAAAATAAAAAAAGCCTCACCATTTACTCTCCATCGTGTGGTTTTAAACTTTTATGAGTTTCTTGATTCTGTTGAACACAAAAGAAGATATTTTGGGGGGGAAAAAAACGCTGACTTTGTGTTCCAAAAGAAAGAAAATGTTTAAAACCACATGACGAAGAGTAAATGGTAAGGTCATTTTAATTTGTGAGTGAAATGTCCATGTCATGCTTGTCGCTTTGTGCCTTCATACTAAAGTTCACTTTTTTTTTAAGGCCTGATGGTGCGGAAAAAAGAGACTCAGCAACAGAATGAAATGGAAGAGAAACACCAAGACATAATGACTGATGAAAAACCCACACTGACTAACAAAACTTCATCACGCGGAAGACCTCGGAAATCCAAATCTAGGTGTAATTTCAGTTGTGATCAATGTGGAAATCGTTTCAGCCGAAAACACAACCTTCAACTCCACATGAGAATTCACACTGGAGAGAAGCCTTTCAGCTGTAAAGAGTGTGGGAAGAGTTTCAGTCAAAAGCCAAACCTTGATGTTCACATGAGAATTCACACAGGGGAGAAACCTTACACCTGTGAACAGTGTGGAGAGAGTTTTGCTAAAATCTATGACTTTAAAGTCCACATGAGAATTCACACTGGAGAGAGGCCGTACACATGCCAACAGTGTGGGAAAAGCTTCTATAATACAGGAAACCTCGCAGTGCACATGAGAATTCACACTGGAGAGAGGCCGTACACATGCCAGCAGTGTGGAAAAAGCTTCTCTCAGGCAGGAAACTTGGCGGCACACATGAGAATTCACACTGGGGAGGAGCCTTACTCTTGCCCTCAGTGTGGAAAGAGTTTTAGGTACAATGGCACCCTTGAAGTCCACATGAGAACTCATAATGGAGGAAGAAATTTTACTTGCACACAGTGTGGGAAAAGTTTTGCTCATAAACAAAACCTTGGCGTCCACATGAGGATTCACACTGGAGAGAAACCTTACACATGCACAGAGTGTGGTAAAAGTTTCCCATATAAATGCACACTCAATTACCACATGATAAGTCATGCAGGAGAGAAGCCGTTTGCATGTGTTCGGTGTGGAAAGAGCTTCACAACCAAAGCTAGCCTCATGAACCACATGAATGGTCACACCGGAACCATAGTGTTCACATGTGATCAGTGTGGAAAGGGTCTCGCACGCAAAGACTACATTAAGGAACACATGAAGACTCACTCAGGAGAGGATTGTTTTAGCTGCAGTGAATGTGGAAAGGGCTTTAAACATAAAAGAAGTCTCAGCACTCACATGAAGCTTCACAATGGAGAGCAGAGTCCTCAAAATTGAGGCCTTGTCCACACAAACACGGTTCAAAACAGCAGCTTGTTCATGTAGTTTGGCTGTTCATTGATGTGAAGTTTATTTCTAAACTACTTTCGAGTGGATCACATGCTTATGATTGTCCATGGCTGGTCTTGCATTAGCCAACACAAGATTCACCAATCAGATGATTCCTGACTCACTATAAATAACCAGAGATTCTTACCTCAGTTATCTTCATTTTGAGGAATTCCCCTCCCACCCCTACTCCCCCTCCTTTCTATATTGAGTGGCCCAGTCGTTAGCACTGTTGCCTCACAGTAAGAATGTCACAGGTTAAAGTCTCTTCTGGACTAGTTTACATTTGTGTGGAGTTTGCTTATTCATCCCGTGCTCGCGTGGGTTGGCCCAGTTTTCCTCCCACAGTCCAAAAACATGCAACCTAAGTAAACTGAACATTCTAAATTAGTACCATAGTCAAGCTCTTAGTAAGCCATATATCTCTCTTTAGCCATCCCTATATCTGTCATTTGAACAGAAACAATTCTGGGGAGTTCATCGAGATCTACCTGAGCTCAAACTTCCCTCTCGCCCTGTACGCAACTTCCCTTTACGCAAGGGAGCCCAGGGCTTGAGGCTCCAATGAGCTTAGAGCTCTCTCCCAGGACAAGTGTGAACTCTTAAATGCATATCAAGTTACTGAAAATGAAAAGTGTACATCACTATATATAAGAATTGGAGTAATGTTACTAGTTTTAAGTAGCTCATTTGTGGCAATTGTTTCTTGCTCAGACTTACCTTATTTCTTCTTGTTAATGACTCTCATATAAAGAAACTGTTCAGGGTTCAACGCCTCAGGATTTTTTCTACTGGCCAGTGGTTCAGATTTTTACTTGCCCTGCCAAAATTTTCACTGGCCCCACCAACAAAAAAAGGTCAAACCCAATTGTAATACCTACCCTTTTTATTCAGCATAACATTTTATTTATATATATATATATACACACACACATTTACGCTACCGGTCAAAAGTTTGGAGTCAAAAATTTTAATAACTGCTTTTTTATTGTATGTAGTTTCAAATAAAATGATTACTCTAGTCATTATTGCTTTTATTACTATTACCATTAAAATAATAATAATAATAATAAAAACAATAATAATTAATATTAGAGTGATTTCTGAAGGATCATGTGACTCTGAAGACTGGAGTAATACAGCTGAAAATTTATCTTTAAAATCACTGGAATAAATGATTCAATTGATTCAATTATAAACTACTTTTGAACAGTTATTTTATTGTGTAATAACATTTCACAATTTTACAATCTGTGCTGTATTTATGATGAAATAAATGCAGCCTTCGTGAGCAGGAAAAGATTATTTTAAAATATTTAACAGTCATACTTACCCCCAAACTTTTGAGCAGTTGTGTATATATTTTATAAGTGAAAATATGCACTTTAATTTTGACACCCACAGACATAAATAAAAATCAGAGAGGTCAGACTTTCTCATACAGAGCATCATTTCAGTTGTTAAGTTTTGTAAAAATCTATTGAATTAATCAATCTATTAAAGAAACGTTGGCTAGAAATATGCATTATAGGCTTAATTTATATAGAGAAAAACAGATGAACCGATCATCAGATCATGCATCAGACCATGAAGCAGATCAATGCTGATCTTTCTTTCGAGCACTGTAGGAGTCCAGCCTTAAAATGACAAGAGTTTGCACTAAAAGTTGTGCAGCATGATCTGTTAAGAAGAGTTTAATTTTTCTGATGTTGAAAAGTGCAGCTCTGCATGATGGAGCTGTGTTAGCAATGTCCTCTTTGAAGGACAACTGATCATCCAGAATCACCCTAAGATTTCTTACCTAACTACTTGGGGTAATGGTGGATGATCCCAGCTGGATTGAGAAATTGTGTTGAATGTGTGGAGTTGCAGGGAAGGTGATGTAATCAGATAAGTAAGCAGTTGGTGATGTTTTTTCCAAGCCGATATCTTTCAGGCAGTTTGATGCGAGTTAAAAATTGGAAATTTAGTTGAAAACAGCCCTTTGTAGAGTTTTGGCAATAAATAGAAGGAGAGAGACTGGTCTATTTTTCATCCAATGAGGTGTTGAGTGATGGTTTTTTGAACAGTGAGGTTACCCAGGCCTGTGTAACCCTGCTGGCCCTACATCATCCAACCCGCTCCGAGCTGGGATCGAACCGGCAACCTTCCGCATGGCAGTTGCTCTAACAAGAAGGCTAAAGACCATGGCCCCTAGCGTCTGTCACGGGAGCACCTTTAGAGGTCAGAGGAGTGAGGTTTACCTGCACAGCACTTCACTAGCTGGCCCCGGTTACACCTGCTTAAAGTGGTTGGAAATGTGCTAGTGTGGAGTGACAAACCAATTTTTACTAGTAGCAATTTAGTTGGTGAAATCAACAATTGAATTCTTGATATCAACAATTAAGTCTGTATAGCAGCCTACATTTAACTAGTGAAAATGCAATTGTTGATATCAAAAATTCAATTGCTGATATCAAATACGTAGTTTCGTCATCGCTTAGAGTGTTTCCAGTCTCTACTCACAACAGGGGTTCGTAATCATCAAGTCATCTGGCTTCGAAGACGGTTCGTCAGTGTCAGCAGATGTTTCTCATCATCAGTGGAATTAAGGGTCCTGCAAGCAGTAGTGAAAACATACGAAAAACAACAACGGACCAAAGTCCAGAATATGAACACGAATGTGCAATCCCTAATAGTCCTCCAGAAGCGAACAACACATACTTCATAACGTTCATTGATACATCCTCTGATGCATCTACAACTTGCTCCAACTATAAATCCAAACATCCAGGCTCATTTTAAGAATCAGAGTTCCTCTGATCAGACCCAAAAGGTCATCCACTCAATGCACTGAACATTCTTACATAAAGCAGTGTATTTAACTTATTCATTAGTTAAAATCATTTCAAAGTTAAAAACTCATTCAAATAATCAAATAATTATATTTAATAAACATAGTGAGAAACAGGATGATGAGAAAAAGGATAAACGTCCATGCTGAGACGAACTGGCTGCTAGAAATCCGAATCCTACAAGTTGAAAATAATATACCCATCAATAGTTACCTTGAAAATAAAATGAACCTAACCTTACCCGACTTTCTTTTTCTACTTTTTCTAATTACCTTTACACCTCAACAACAATAGGGTTCTATGACTTACAAATGAACACTTAAAGCAAATTCCATATTTCACATAAGAAAACGACCACATTCCGTTTAATAACGAGTTAACTCTAAAATAAACATGTACTCATCTACTACTCACCCTCAAGTGGTTTCAAACCTTGCGAGTTTCTTTTTGCTGTTAAACACTAAACAAGATATTTTGAAGAAACGCATGTCCTTTTGTCAAAAATGAATAAAAATAATTCTACAGCTTTTGTTGCGTTTTCAGCTATACAGTTACTACTAAGTTCCAACTTTATTGATGTGTATGCTGGATGACAAGAGTTTGCACTAAAAGTTGTGCAGCATGATCTGTTAAGAAGAGTCTAATTTTTCTCATGTTGAAAAGTGCAGATCTGCATGATGGAGCTGTGTTAGCAATGTCCTCTTTGAAGGACAACTGATGATACGTCTAAAAAAGAATCACACACACAACATCACAGTAATCCAACAGCAAACCGCATCGCACCACCGACTAGAAATTGTACACTGCCACCACTGTATTGTTCTGGAGGCATTCTAGATTTAATTTTGCTTACAAAGTAATAAAAACCCTTATCGCATATGCTCTAAAACACAGCATTACTCACTTTTACACACCACATACTAACATTAACTTGGCATTATTACCATTAATATTTAAATAATTACTCAACAGCCAATCAGTCCACTTAACTGCTTAAAGGGTCACGAAACCCCCTGTCTCAGCAGGGTGTTTTCACACCTCTGTTTTGAAAAAAGTCAGGAAAGTTGGGCGTGTCCAGCTCTGGGAGTGTGGGAGTGTCAGGGGAGGGAAAGAGAATATGATTTGCATAGAAGGGAGTTTCCATTTGGGCACGCGCTAAGTTTCACAGGCAAAACAAACATACAGAGGCTGATTTGATACCGCATGGCGAATGAGAGAAAAAAAAAATCCTCCGCATTTCTCTGTAACTTATGTACTCGGTAGGTAGCGTCAGAAAGCCGTGTGTGTATAGACTACCCTGTCACAAAATGCGGCGAAAATCCTGCACGACGGGAATAGTTTGTGTTTACATGTTTACACTCGGAGAGCAGCATTTACAGCGGATCTTTCAGCCTATAATATTGTACTATAATATTGCAGTGATATTAACATACTGTAAACTTAGTAACTAAATCATTTTGACTATGGTATGTCTTTAAAAACTGAAAGAGCTCTGCTAACCACGAACTAACTTTGCAATCTTGGTTAAACAAAGGGCATTGCACTGCAAACACTTACCACATCTGTAGACAGACAATCAAACTGGAGCTGTGTCTTTTTATTAAAAGGAGACGAGCGGCAAATCCGGATTTCACCATTTCCAGATGCGAAAAGCTCTCGGGTAAAAATGTTCCTTACAAACGCGTTTCTGTCGCGTGCACTGTAATCCACACGTGAGTCCAGCAGCTCTCTCATAGAGGGAAAATGAAAACAAAACCTTCGTTGCAACACACAAATAAACGCAACACATCCGACTTGTCTCCAAATTCTTTTTCTTTCACTTGTTTTAGCAACACAACATGGCGTCTCTCTGCCGTCTGACTCTGAACAATGTAAACACAGCTAAACGGTCTCCGGAGCTATCATGCATATTAATGAAGTTGCACGTCATACACAATAGAGCGCGCTGATTGGTTTGAAGCACGTCTTTCTCATGAATTAATGCCGCACACTCCGATACGTCACTATGTCCTCGAAAAGACAGACAGACAGTCTCTACTCTGGATTTACACCTAAGTATCTCATGGCCGTGACGTAGCTTCAAAAATTCGTTTCAAACCGGAAGAACGAATTTGCTCAAAATAACGCAAAAACAACCAATTTTCACTTTTTAGTGAAATATATGTGTCCTAATAGTGTTTATAGCAGCGTGGGACACATATATGACTGTCAACAGCTCAAAAAATGTGTTTTGGTGTTTCGTGACCCTTTAAGATCAATTTGCACCAGATCAGCAAGAGACAACATTTGTTTGAGTTTCTTTCGCCGACTGGCCTCGACGAAACACGGCGTTCCTGATTGGTTGGTGACTCCGCTTCAGTGACGTCCTTGGGATTCACTCGCTTGTGATTGGAAGTTGTCCTGGGTTACCGGGGTGACAGACTCTGCTGAGAGTCGGTTTGTAGACGTTTTTGTGGTTTTGGCGGTTTCTAAACTTTAAGAGGTTGCATGGAAAGTTCTTTGCGACCCGATTGCGTGGCGGTGCAGTGTCCGAGAGCAAGGCGAGAGGGGGACAGAGAGCAGCAGTGAGCATGAGCGAGCTAATGCAAAAAGCTAAGTTTTACTGTTGCAGTAGGTTTTTAAGTGATCTGGTTTGGTCCATCCCAATGGCACTGTCTTCTAATGAGCAGTTGCCATGGAGGTAGTGGTGGGCAAAGCGAGGCTTCATGAAACACTGAACCAGTCGAAGCAAATGTGTCGAAGCTTCGAAACGTTTCGAAACCCCACTCTACGGTGACACCTAGTGGTCATTTTTTATGTATTGCACTGGAACAGCTTCAGCGAAGAACAGTTGAGCAAATTGAGGTATTAAAACCCAATTTATAGATTTGACACTGCAAGTGCATCAGTGGAGCGGTAGGGTTCTTGACTTCTATGCGGGAGTTGTGGGTTCGAATCCAGGCAAACTTGGCTGTATTGAAATGTTTTAATATCAGTTTGAATTGCTCTGTTCTTGTATCGTTTTGTTTTAACATTGGCCTGACATCTGAATAAACACTTTGTGAATAAATATGTCTTGTTTTGGTCATAAAACAGGGTTGCTAGACATGGTTGTGGCCAGTAGTCAACAAGAATTATATATATTATTCATTAAATTTCCCATCTATTGTATTTTATTAATGTCTACCCAAAACCTAAACCCAACCATCACAGTACTGTAAAAATATTAATTATTGTTTTACAGTGTTACAAAAATGATGCTAAATTGATGGCGTATCAGCAGCTGTATCCCATCTAGACTACCCCATAAAACAGTAACTTGATTAAGATACATAAAATCATGATTTCGGAGTATTTGTACAAGTCGGGATTCGAACCCAAAAGTAATTTGAAGCACAATAACAACATGCACACGCATGGTCCACTAGGCCATATGAGACAGAAGTGATATCTGACCCTGTCAGGCAAATGGACATTCGCCAGGTCTCGAAACGCTTAATCTGAACTGATCGATGCTTTGAATCGCTTTAGTCACGTGACCAGGTGTTTCGAAACACTTCAGTCACGTGACCTGGCTGTTTCGGACCATGTTTCGGTGCAGTGTTTCGAAACACTTGCGCTTCGGGATCTCGACACTGTGTCGAAACATCAGTTTCAGGTCAGCCATCCCTACATGGAGGGTGGGCCAAGACAAATACTGTTTCTGCAACTAGTTTTTCATTTACGTCAATGTATTGCAAATATCACTAGCTTTTGTTTGGTACCAGGCATCATACATTTCAGACACATACAGAAGGATTCATCTGCTATAAAAGTTAAAAACCATTGATTAACTTGGTTGCAATAAACGCATGTAGTATTTAAAGAAAGCCACTGCCCCAGAGGAACAAATTTAGTGATCTCCTTAAGTCTCTGGAATTTTTTTTGAAGTAGCACACAATTCTTAAATTCACAATACTTAAATTCACAAATTGCCTTTTGAATTTATGAATTGGATTTTGTAAATGTATAGTGCTGTGCATGGATTGTTATTGTTATTTTTGTTTTTTATTTTACTATTTTTGAGACTGAGAATCTTACATTTACATTCAGTTGGGAATGGAAAGACGTTCCTTTAGCATGGAACAGTCAATGAAAAGGTTTTGGAAAGTGATTTATAGCCTGCGCTCACTCCCAGATTAGAGGCTCCTGAAAGGGATGTAGACCTTTAGCAGTAGGTGGAGGTAAGAGGGTGCAGTGCCAGTGATTTGAACTCAGACCCTAACCAATGAGTAGTAACCAATGCAGAGAGATAAAGAGAGGAGTTACATGGGCTCTCATTGAAGACCAGATTGAGCTGCAGCGTTCTGGAGCATCTGTAGAGGATTAAGGGTGCAGGATGGGAGTCCAGCTAGAAGAGCACTGTCGGAGTTCAGCCTTGAAATGACAAGAGTTTGCACTAAAAGTTGTGCAGCATGATCTGTTAAAAAGAGTCTGATTTTTCTGATGTTGAAAAGTGCAGATCTGCATGAAGGAGCTGTGTTAGCAATGTCCTCTTTGAAGGACAACTGGTCATCCAGAATCACCCTAAGATTTCTTACCAAACTACATGGGGCAGAGGTGGGACCAAGTCATTGTTTGGCAAGTTACAAGTAAGTCTCAATTCATTGCCGTCAAGTCCCAAGTCAAGGCCAACAAGTCTCAAGTCAAGTCCAAAGTCCTACGGTTGACTTTCGAGTCTTTTCGAGTCTTTTTAACAGAAAAATAAAACGTATACAGATTATGTATGTTGTAAGATCTGTATTAATTAAACAAGCCTTTTTTATGAAAGAACATTGCTCAGATACAATAAATACAAATGTAATTTTCTGAAAAAGTGCTGAACAGTGCTGCGTCTCGTCTCTACAGCATATTGCACAAGAACGAGTTCCTCCAGAATAGAGTCCATTTTGCCTCACATCACACAGAATTTGCAGGTCTACTGCTGTCTAATTCATTAGTTTTAGTTGTGCTATGTTATGTCTTCGTTAATCAACTTGTGATTAACCAAAATTACATAAACGACCTCAATGAGGCAGCAGTAGACCAACACAACTCCTGTATGCTGCAAGTAAAATTGAGTGAAATTGGAATTTTGTCAATTGAATCTCGTGTGTGCTGAAGAGATTGAGATGCAAATCTGTCTAGCAGCACTGTAAAACTGGTTGGCACATATTCTCAATGAAGTAGGCTACTTCCTACAAACAATAATGTTGTTTTCTTCACATACACGTTGAAGAACTGTCTCTATGCCTCTCTTGTGTGATGCTCGTGCACCAATTTCCTCTATTTGTAGACAAAACTGCTTGTGAGCTGAGCTCTCAATATACGCTGCTCGTGCGCAAATTTTCTCACTCTCTCAAATATGCACCGCTCACACACAAATTTTCTTGCACGTTCTCAGAGATTATATGCAGACTCACAATTTGTGTCTGTGTTCCCTCTTCCTTTTGTGCTTTTTGATATGATTTATATTGGTGCAGTTTATTAACAACCAATATACTAAAATAGACGTACATATTACATTTTTAATCTAATAAACCATAACATTTTTTGGCTGTGTTATATGATAAATATTTCCCGTTTCAAACACTTTAAGACACAGAGAATAGACCAGTGGCACCCCCAGAACATTTTCTTAGGGGTGGCTAGGAAGAGGCCGCACCAAATCTTGGGGTGGCACACAAAAAAAAATTAATGAATTCAGTGTAATGTTATATTTTTGTTTCTGGTAAATGAAAATAATGTGGTTTTAATTAATTTAATTAAATACTCTTGAAACATTGCAATTTATTCCCCCAACAAATCAAGAAATTCAAATTCAGTAAAATAAAAAACATTTAGTTTTTTAAAACAAGTTTCATATATATAAGTAACTTTTCAGCTGTTTTCACATACTTTTATTGTAGAGCATATGGTATATGCCGTGTCTAAAATTAATGAAAATAATGAATTAATTAATAAAACAAACAAATGAACAAAAGGCATTACTATATATACGCACACACTCACTATACAGACTCTAATATATCATATTCTATTCCTTTCTGAGCCACATTATTATTAAAACAGCTTTTTTCTATTGATGTACCTTAGGGTAAATAATAAATTGCCATTGCTGTCTATATGAAGGTGTGTGCGTGCTGTCAACGACGATCGGGGAGGGGTGAGGGGCAGTGAATCAGCTACGTTTGTGGCACCAATCAATCTACAATAATTTAGTGGCTGCTATTTATTTATTTATCGAAATACTGTGCATTTACATAAGTACATTTAAATGAATAATGTCAACAGCAAAATCATATTGGGGTGGCCACAGTTTACACAAGGCGCCCCTGGAATAGACGTTGGATGTAAAGAATACATTTTATTTTAAAAACATTTATTAAACATGCTAAAGGTGCACCATACTAATCAAATAAAAAACATTTAAACAATAACTAATGCAAGCAGAAATGTAACTGTGATAAAAATAAGGAAAAAACTTAAGCCCTACTGTACTATTCACTCTTAACATAAATGTCACAATCAATCCCATTTTATCATGGCAACTAAAATAAAGTCTTAATAAAGTAATCTGTTGTGGTAATACTGTAGTTGCTATGGTAACACAACATTCATCAATTCATTAATTTTCTTTTCGGCTTAGTCCCTTTATTAATCCAGGGTCGTCACAGCGGAATGAACCGCCAACTTATCCAGCACATTTTTACGCAGCGGATGCCCTTCCAGCTGCAACCCATCTCTGGGAAACATTCACACACACTTATTCACACTCATACACTACACACAATTTAGCCTACCCATTTCACCTGTACCGCATGTCTTTGGACTGTGGGGGAAACTGGAGCACCCGGAGAAAACTCACGCGAACGCAGGGAGAACATCAAATCAAATCACTTTTATTGTCACATCATCAGCAGCACGTGTGCTATGATGAGTGAGCTATGATGACATGCAAACTCCACACAGAAACGCCAACTGACCCAGCCTTGAACCAGCGACCTTCTTGCTGTGAGGCGACAGCACTGCCCACTGCACCACTGTGTTGCCAGTAACACAAGTGTAATATAAACTAATGACCCAGTGCTGTTTTTTTTTTACACTATAGGGTATATTATACTACAATTCACCACTTTACTGTATTAAAACTACACTCTGTATTTCATTTTATGAGTTCACTATTTTTAATACTACAGTATGCTGAAGCATTCATTAACAAGTTGTAAATAATACTAGCCTAAAACATAGGCAGTATACCTAACACTCAAAAACACTAGAATTTATTATAGAATTTACCTTTACCTTTCAAGTTTTTCGTGTATTGTTAATAAATAGTGTAGCAATATAGAAACCATATCAACATTATTGGGATAACCCATTTAACCGAATGATCTCTGGGGAGCAAAAGCACAAATGGTATGAGGCACCAGAGTGGACAAAAGTCAAGCAAACGCAGAGAGACTGAATACGCGCGCGAGACCGAATGTACGCGCCGCGGGCGCGAGAGACCGAATGTACGTGCCGCGGGGGTGAGAGACCGTATGTACGCATGAGAGAGACCGAGTATTGGCTCGGTCCAATGACTGTATAAACTAGGCTCGGTCTCTCTGCGTTCGCTTAACTTTTGTCCACTCCGGCGCCATATAGTCACGTTGGACGCTGTCGAATCAAAACATTCTACGGTGCTTTGATTGGATGTCCTGCCGAATACGGGCATTGCTCTCTGTCACACACACACACAGAAAGAGAGAGAGCGCACGCAGAGTGGTCCGTGTCAACATGCTTTTTATCTTTGGGCTTTTTATGGGAAGCAGCAAGTCTTCACAAGTCAATGGGCGCAAGTCCAAGTGAAAGTCTAAGTCATTTATGTTCAAGCCCAAGTCGAGTTGCAAGTCTTTTTATATTTTGTTAAGTCGAGTCTAAAGTCATCAAATTCATGACTCGAGTCCAAGTCACATGACTCTAGTCCACACCTCTGGTAACTAATACTGTACAAAATACAGATCATGTTAAAGGAAAATGGGAACTAGAACTAAATACCATAATTGAGGATGAGGTCTGGATTGAGTTATGTGAAGGATGTCATAAAGGAATTAATAGTCAATTATGGAATGAATTTGATTGGAAAGTAAAAATGAGGTAGTTTAATACTCCTTTTATAATTTCTACATATGTAAAGGGACCATCTGCTGCTTTGTGTTGGAGAAAATGTGGTGAAAATTGGAGATCATACCCACATTTTTTGGGACTGTCCTAAGATTAAAGAATTTTGGAAAAATGTTAAAAAAGAAATAGCAAAGATATTAGATAAAGAAATACCCCTAGATCCACTTATGTGCTTACTGGAAGCACTGCCTAAAGAGATGTTTAATGAAGAAACAAGATTTGTCCAAAGGATATTATTACTGGTTGCAAAAAATAAAAAAATGATAACAGTACGTTGGATGGAAGAAGGTTCTCCAAAGGTGATTCAGTGGATTCAGAGACTAAAACAGGTCTATATAATGGAAAAAATGACTGCATGTCTACAAATGAAGACTGATATTTTTCTGAAGAGGTGAAAAAGTATTGTGACATATCCAGATATTTATATTTAGAGGTTACTTAACCTATTATCACTGTAATTTGAGGTAACTAGAATGTAACCCAATGTAACTTGTACAAATAAATCCCCTGAAAATTAATTATGATGGCAATACCCTTTTGTTTATTTGTTATTTTTTATCATTTCTATATATATTTTTTTTTCATCTGTAAAAAAAATATATTGAAAAATCTTTTAAAAAAAAAAAGTAAAAAAAAAAAAAAAGATTATTTTGCTTACCTCATTGGCAGATTATTTTGCTTGTTTTAAGGAACAACTGACTTAATGTCTTGCTTTCAGAAATAATACGTCAATATTATGTTTTGCGTGCCAAGAAAATGTTTCTTGATATAAGATTTCTTAGATATTTGGACTAGAAACAAGACAAAAAAAATATCAGTAAGAAAAGCATTTTTTGCAGTGCAGGTAAACCTCACTCCTCTGACCTCTAAATGTGCTCTGGCAATAGATGCTAGGAGCCATGGTCTTTAGCTTCCTTGTTAGAGCAACTGCCATGTGGAAGGTCGTCAGTTCGATCCCAGCTCAGAGCGGGTTGGGTGGTGTAGGGCCAGCGGGTTTACACAGGCCTGGGTCACCTCACTGTTCAAAAAACCATCCCTCAACACCTCATTGGATGAAAAATACAGACCAGTCTCTCTCCTTCTATTTATTGCCAAAACACTACAAAAGCCTGTTTTCAACTAAATTTCCAAATTTTTAACTCACATCAAACTGCCTGAAGGATATCGGCTTGGAAAAAAACATCACCAACTGCTTACTCATCTGCTTACATCACCTTCCCTGCAACTCCACACACTGAACACAATTTCTCAATCCAGCTGGGATCATCCACCATTACCGCATGTAGTTCGGTAAGAAATCTTAGGGTGATTCTAGGTGACCAGTTGTCCTTCAAAGAGGACATTTCCAACACAGCTCCATCATGCAGATCTGCACTTTACAACATCAGAAAAATCAGACTTTTCTTCTTCATGCTGCACAACTTTTAGTGCAAACTCTTGTCATTTCAAGGCTTGACTCCTACAGTGCTTCACAAAATTACGCCTTCAGTCTGAAACTTCTCGTGCACTGGTCCATCCCTCCTATGGTTGAACAAGCCATCCTACTTCCCCTTCCACCACTACAATGTCTATCCATCCTGATATTTATTCCTTTTATTTTGTAAATGTGTAATTTGAGGCTGATCTCAAAAATATAATAATTTTTACTGACAGAATTTTAGGTGCAGGCTCGGACTGTCTGCCATTTGCAGATAACGTTGTGCTTTTGGCTTCATAGGACATGGACCTTCAGCATGCAGTGGGACGGTTTGCTGCTGAGTGTGACATGGCAGGGAAAGAAACAGCACCTCTAAGTGAGAAACCATGATGCTTGACTGGAAAAAGGTGTTCATCTCCAGTTTGGAGGAGAGTCCTTACCCCAAATGGAGTTCAAGTATCTGCGTTTTTTGTTTTTTCATGAGGAATGGAATGTGAGATTAAAAGATGGTTCAGTGCAGTGGCAGCAGTAATGCAGTTGATGTGATTGTCTGTTGTGGTGAAGGAGCTGAGACGAAAGGCAATGTTCTCGACAAGATCTCGGATACAACCGGACACATTTTACAAAGTGTTATGACCCGCTTGTTTGAGTTGCAACATAAAAGAGAGATGAGCCAACAAAATAGCCTGAATGCAAATTATTTATTTTAAAATGTAACTCATAGAACAATCAATCAAAGCAACCAACAAATGTCTAGGGATAATAATGAAGATAAAGAACTTAGGATATAATCACAACAACACTTTAACTACATGATATAAGTAATGCAAAGCAAAATCGTAAGGTTAAAGAGTCAATGAGATGGCAGGTCTTGACATGAGGACTCCTGAGTAGCCACAGCGTCCTGGGGTAGCTAGCACAACAACTTTTATATACCCATTGATGAGTAATGCAGGCATCCAATCAGGATTTACCACATACTCCAATCTGGAGTCTTGGGATCATCACAGTGTATTAATATTGTAAAACTCAATACCTGTGGCTCTGCCTAAATCATAACATATTCATCAAGTTTGTGTTCTACTCAAAAAAGTAAATGTAGTAAACTAGCAAGAATCTTGAACCTAAAAGTAAAGAAACTTAACTAATAAAAGCTGCAACTCAAGACAATTGAATGGGCTTACTAAACTTGAGGCCCTGGTATACTGCAAACTAACCGTCCTGGAGCTCCACCTTCTTTGTTGTGCGGTGTCTTCCCAGTAATGTTTCTCATTCAGGGAGTCAGACAGAGAACATCATCCACAACAACACTAGCTACATGAATACACTGGAGAGTGGAGTACAGATGTATCCGCACCTGTACAATCACTGGCAAAGAGATTTTGAGCCGCAGAGGTGCTGTTTGCCAGGTGTTTATGAAACTGTTCTTCTCTCAGCCGCCGTCATTGTGTTTATGGCAAACGCGAGGAGTGCAACACAATTACAAGCCCACCTACTGCAGTGTAGGAGTGTTGGAAAACAGTATACCGTCACTCAGCCTTTTCAGACAATATTCAGACATGAAACATCCTGTGCACATGAGAAAATGTTTTGCTGCATTCATGTCATGTGTGCAACTTTTTGTCCATGTGTTTCTTAAGCTGCGCCGAATAAGTAAAACTCTGTAGACACTGATCAGATCTGTACGGTTTCTCTCCAGTGTGAATCCTCTTTTGTGTGTTCAGATGTGTTAACTGATTAAACCTCTTGTCACAGTGTGAACACTTGTACAGTCTCTCCAGTATGAATCATCTGGTGGAGTTTCAATTTTAGAGCTGTAATAAAAGTCTTCTCACACTCAAAGCACATATACTCTTTCACACCAGTGTGGATCTTTATGTGTTCGTTAAGGTTTGCTGATCGGTTGAAACTCTTCCCACACTGAGTGCATGTGAATGGTTTCTCTCCAGTGTGGGTCTTCATGTTTTTATTAAGATCTGAGGAGTTGCTGAAACTCATCCCACACCAAAGCTGCGGTCACACTAGAGTTTGATCATGCGAAATTCTGTTGTATGGCGCTGTGAAAAGGGGCGGGATTAAACAAGATGATCAGACATTAAAAAAGTGAGCGATTGGTCCATATTTTTAATTTCTGTCCAGAGTGGTCATGTTTTGATCTTCGATTGGTCTCACACAGTCAAGTGATGCAATTTCGTAGGTCAGAGTTCACCAAGCTTGAACTTTGCAAGGCAGTGAACTGCGAAACTTGACGCACGAACTTGCGTTTCCAGTCTGACGCATTCGCGTGCGTATGAATGGAAGTCTATGGGGAGAAAAGTCCAGTGCAACCCCAGCTTAAGTGCAAGTGTATGGTTTCTCTCATGTGTTGATTAAGGTGTGATGAGCAGTCGAAACTCTTGCCACACTGAGTGCAAGTGAATAGTTTCTTTCCAGTGTGGATCCTCATGTGTTTATTAAGGTTTGATGAGCAGCTGAAACTCTTGCCACACTGAGTGCATGTGAATGGTTTCTCTCCAGTGTGGATCCTCATGTGTTGATTAAGGTGTGATGAGCACCTGAAACTCTTCCCACACTGAGTGCATGTGAATGGTTTCTCTCCAGTGTGGATCCTCATGTGTTGATTAAGGTGTGATGAGCACCTGAAACTCTTCCCACACTGAGTGCATGTGAATGGTTTCTCTCCAGTGTGGATCCTCATGTGTTGATTAAGGTGTGATGATCTGCTGAAACTCTTCCCACACTGAGTGCATGTGAATGGTTTCTCTCCAGTGTGGATCCTCATGTGTTGATTAAGGGATGATGATTGGGTGAAACTCATCTCACACTGAGTGCATGTGAATGGTTTCTCTCCAGTGTGGATCCTTATGTGTAGATTAAGGTGTGATAATTGGCTGTAACTCTTCCCACACTGAGTGCATGTGAATGGTTTCTCTCCAGTGTGCCTCATCGTGTGTAGATTAAGGTATGATGATTTGCTGAAACTCTTCCCACACTGAGTGCATGTGAATGGTTTCTCTCCAGTGTGGATCCTCATGTGAATCTTAAGACTGCATTTTCTTCCAAAACTCTTTCCACACTGAGTGCAGGTGAAACAATTCTTGTCTGTCCTTTTCAAAATACCATCAGTCTGTAAATGGGGTTTTTCCTCAATTTTGACATGATGTTCCTCGTCTTTACTCCCCTCATTCTCTTCAGTTAGGCCTGAAATAAATAAATAAAACATTCATTTTCATTAAAAACTCTCATCAAAAGCTGAAAGTGAAAAGACACTGGAAACATTGGCTACACACACTGTAATTTTAATGCACATTAAATGTAAAATAAATCAGATCATATTTTGTTTGGTCCATTAACGTGTCCACATTTAAGCAGATTTAATTCATCTTTATTTATCTAGTGCTTTTACAATGTAAATTGTGTCATCAGAAAAAAAGTTCTGGGGTAAAAGCTAAACAAACAGCTGGATATTTGCCTCGCAGACACGAGACAAACCTGTACAGCATCTGTGCAAAAGGACCGCTGATGTCTAAGTCCCGGATGACACTAACCAATCAGTGCGCATAATGCAATGCAGCATCATCGAGGTGGGCTGAGCAAAGAATTAGTTGAGAGTGACAGTGCATACGGGAGATAATGCTGGATAACACACCTGCTATCTAACTTGCTCGGCAAAAAGGACATTACAGCCACTTATGGTATACTGTGTTACAGTGTGCGTGTCTTAAAAGTAAGTGGTCACTGTTTATATAAGTTGTTATCGACAGAAGATCAGCCGTTGTTCTCGTACTACCTGTAGTAGCTTGTTAGCACAATACTGCATGTATTACCTGCTTAAACTCGGGAATTATCAATTGTTTAAGTACGAGTTGTAGTTATATGTTCATATGTACTCATTTCAGTATGTTACTACTGTATATTTTTGGTATTTCATCTATGTGCGAGTTGCGTGACGAAAATAGGTACATGCGGTGATCATTGACGTTGCACATGTCCAGACAAAGACCCTGCCATCACGCCGCATTCATGTGCTCGTGGCGCTCAGAGAATTGCGCTCATAGTATCTAATGAGCCATTACTGCTTATTATACTTGAGTTGTGTGCTGTTCAGTTGATTAATGTTTATTGTGAAACCTTTATATTCATTATTGTTATTGTTTATTTGTTTCAGAAACCACACATATGTTCCATTTATATACAAAGTCCTTCAGTAAACCTAAATCAAAACTAAACATCCTGAGTGCCTCTCTTCAATTAAGAAACCATCTCACTCAGTTCTGACCGACTGCCTGTTGTGTTTCACACCCAAAATTAATACATCCACGAACCCCTCCATTTTAAGTGGTCCTTCGAGCCAGAGCGTGAATCACAATAGAGAGATGATGTCCAACTCTGAGCCAGATCCTCCTGTTGTCAGACCTAGGCGACAAATAAGCCAACCTGCATATCTAGCAGATTACGAAGTTCAGGGATCAGGCTTTGTGAAGAGCGCTCCAGTATCTAATTGCCTGAGTGAATACGCAGTCGAAGCAGTCGCACCCAGGTCAGCTAATGTATCATGATCATCCTCACCGATGAGTCAGCCCTCATATGCAGAGGATCTAATTCTCCAAGATGTATGGCCAGAGCCATCTGGATATGAATCGACAGGATATGATAAGCGACACTTCCAAATCCAGCAGGCCTCTGATCTAAAGTTTATGTGCATGCAGATGAAGAGGGACAACGACGAGCTCCGTAGCTCTATTCTACCAGAAATTCTGTCAGCGCTTCAAGGGCTTAAGGCAGAGAATGCTACATTGAGGCAGGCGATCCAGCAGAGCAGTCCCAACATTCAGACACCAGTGCCAGCTCCCCGCACTCACTTGTCACCATCCATCATTAGTCATAGAACCTCCAGAGTGCATGACAGTGAAGTTCCTACTCCTCAACCAGCCCGTTATGAGCAGCTGACAGAGCAGATGGGAGGCATGACTTTATCTCCTAGGATGTCACATGCAGTTGAGGATCATGGTGGACACTCTAAGAGGTCACACACATACTCAGCCCAGCCAACAGGAACAGGACACTATGAAAATGTGCCCCTTGGTCCCAGATACCGTTATTTTCAGACAGAAAGAGAATTCAGTCCAGCCTCACGCCCAGAGGTGGTGCCTAGGATGGAGATGCTGCACACTCAAGAGCAGATTTATCGAGGCCCTAAGCCTACAATTCCCAGCTTGACAGCAGCTGACCCAAGACAGTTTTCCAGACTACGTATGGCACTGGAGAACATTCTGCCAGCAGATGCAAGTGAACGTTTTAAGTATCAGATTCTGACGGATCATTTGGAGCTTGAAGAGGCTCTCCTGGTGGCAGACTCCTACTGTAACTCAGTGCGACCCTACACAGACACGATGCATGCTTTGGTTAAGATGTACGGTCAGCCCCACAAGCTTGTTCTGCGCAGTATTGCGGAAGTGCTGGAAAGTCCCAACCTTAAGTCAGGAGATGTTAAATCTTTCAAGCTCTTTGCCCTTCGGGTGCGATCGTTAGTGAGCATGTTGGAACAATTGGGGCCAGAGGGAGTTGCTGAATTAGAATGTGGCTCACATGTGTCTCGTCTCCAGAGCAAGCTCCCCCATGAGCTGCAAATCAGTTTTAAGAGATATATTCACCCTTTACGGATTACAGTCCCTACCCTAGTTCACTTTGCTGACTGGTTAGAATACGAGCTCTAAGTACAAGATGACACTGCCAAAGCAGTTATGTATGCCTCATCCTTACCTTTCAAGCGGAGAGAAGGTCGTTATGAACACAAGCCTTCAGGGAGATCAACAAATATCCTGCTAGGTGCTGGAAAGCCTACTGCCCCCACTGAATGCCGAATGCCTACTCTAGAGTCCAAGCCCAGCTCTATTAAGTATAGAGAGAAGCCACGCGCCTACTGTCCTTATTGTGACAACTCCAGTCATTTCCTCAATGGGTGTCTTAACTTCAAAGAGCTAACAAAAGAACAGAAAGAGGCATGTATTCGTAAGAACAATAGGTGCTGGCGGTGTGGCCGCAATCATCATGCATCCAGATGTACATTAAAAGGTCTGTGTAAGACCTGCTTGTATTGCATGATCTAAATGAGAGAGTTGTCAGTACTACTGATGAGACTGAACCTAAGGAGAACTTGTGTCTTGTGAGTACCACAAAGGGCACCCTATATGCAGATCGTTCAGTTGGCAGTCGACGAGTGCTTTTGAAAGTGAGTAAAGTAATCATTGCAAATGGAGATGCATCAATGGAGACATTTGCTGTGTTAGATGATGGGTCGGAAAGGACCATTCTACTCCATGCTGCAGCTCAGCAGCTAAAACTCAAGGGCAAGCCAGAAGACTTAATACTGCGCACTGTGAGACAGGATCAGCAGGTGCTTCATGGGACAGCAGTTTCCTTCAGTCTCACCAGTGTCTCACCCCAACAAGAAATACCTCATTCAGCATGCATTTACAGCCGAACGACTGAGCCTTGCTGAACACACATATCCAGTGGGTTTCTTACAGAAGAAATACAGACATCTAGCTGGTCTCCCATTGCAACAGATGGATAAAGTGCAGCCTGTATTGCTGATTGGGTTAGATTACCCACACCTCCTCACACCTGTTGAACCAGTCCGTTTAGGCCCACCAGGGGGCCCAGCAGCAGTTAAAACCCGCTTGGGATGGACTCTTCAAGGTCCTACACAGGAGGTTCGTCGTGAGCTCAGCACACACCAGTGCTTCTTTACCTCGGTACTCCCTAATACAGACTTGTTTGCTCATGTTGAGAAATTATGGCAAATGGATGTGATTCCCTATCGCAACAACAAGGTAGTGACACGATCCAAACTAGACAAGGAAGCCATTAGTCTGTTGCAAGAGAAAACGGCAAGAGTAGAAGTAGAGGGCACAATGCGGTATGCCACGCCGCTCCTGCGAATACAGAGTATGCCTTGCTTGAACATGCCCAAGGAAGCTGTTCTCCCTCAGCTTAGGGGTGTTGAGAGGAGGCTACTCAGAAACCCAGAGCAAGCATCTGCCTACCAGGCCGAGATTACTAGATTGAAGGAAGCAGGTTATGTGGCTAAGCTAGAACCAAGAGAAGCGGATGGCTCCAAAGAGTCTTGGTACATCCCTCACCATATGGTGCAGCACAATAATAAGAACAGAGTCGTCTACAACTGCTCCTTTCAATTTGAAGGCCACAGCCTTAATGAGTTTCTCCTGCCAGGCCCCACACTAAGTCCATCACTGTTGGCAGTGCTGCTTCGATTCCGAGAGCACCCTGTTGCTATAAGTAGCGACATTCGCGGTATGTTTTACCAAGTCAGGCTGCTTCCTGGTGACATGCCCTTGCTCCGATTCTTGTGGCGAGACTTGAAGCCTAATCTCCCCCTGATGTGTACCAGTGGCAGGTACTTCCCTTCGGCACCACGTGCAGTTCCTGCTGTGCCACATATGCCCTGCAGGCTCACGTCATAACTAGGGATGCAACGATTATAGATTTTGGTTGTACGATTATAGTCTGAGAAATAATCACGGTTTCACGGTTATCACGATTATTATGCATTTATTAATTTCAAAACATGACTAGTTTAGAAAAGCACATGAAAACCCCTTTTATTTTTAAGTGTTGTTCATTGCTGCTCAGTAACCAAATAATACAGCACATACTAATATTAAAAACAAACAATAGTCCAATTTTTCCCTTTGTGCTTAAAAAATAAAACTTTAAACAAATTTTAAGCTGTAAATAAATGACAGAACAATGTGTAAATAAATAAAAATGAGAATAAAAAAACAGCATTTGTTTAATGCAAGGCTCGAAATTAACTTTTTTACTTGGTAGCACGGGTGCTCCCAACTTCAAACATTTAAGAGCACCAGAAAAAATTTAGGAGCACCCACCAAAAATGAATGAGCACCACTGAATATTAAATATTAACAGATTTTTGTATTTGAAAAGAACATCAATCAGGACTAACAAAAAACAGAAACAAAGTAATTCTATTATGACTTATTGATATTTGTGCAATAATTCCTAAATTAATGTCTAATAATTATAAAATATTAATGATGACTCTGATGACAAAAATACTAACAATGTATTATTTCTAATTTTCATGCTGCCTTGAATGTGCTTAAATGTGAGTTATCTTCTATAAAAAGTCCAACTGTTACATTGACATAAATGTATGGTTTGCCTCAAGCAAAAATGAAGCATTGCATTAAGAAATATACATTTTGCACTGTTGTTTTTACAGGTATATACTATACCAAAGTCCCTATTGTATAGTCAATATTCGATTGATCTCAGCTGGCGGATTAACATTCCTCTCGTATTAACATTCGCTCATCAGCGCCATTATTTGTACCGGTTTAAATGGGTTTGCAAACCTGGGTACTTTTCATTGCTCTTCTTCCCCAAACTTCAGCCGTTTGCAGTTCTCGTAGTCACACATCTGGCCTGTCATCTCAACTAGGCGGCGGCTGAAAAGCGTGAGCGCGTTGCGTTCGCGTGCGCGTCCTCCATTGGAAATAACCAATTGACACGAACTTGCCTTAGTAACAGTTAATAGCCTTATTCATGAGTGAATTCAGGTGGCGTGGTTATTAGTCTCGGTGTAACAAACAGCCGCAAAGTTGGCATAACCTTTGCTTGGTTGCTGCAGTTTTGCAGTTCTGTGCAGGAAAGCGGATACTATACACCCAGTTGTTCATTGACCCTCGACACCCCGTCACATTGTTATCATATGAGATTATGATGAGAGACTGCATCATCCAGGTACCGGACACGGTGTGTTTGCCAGAAATCAGAAGGACATACTGGATACTGAGGGTCGGTGAGGCCGATCCGTCGACATCAGCACCAATGTACGAGTGTAAGAAGTGGAGAGGACCCAGAAGTCCCCATTCATGGCAGACGTACCCCTTACAAGACAAAGATATTGTCCGTCTGTCTTTTATCAGCCGACTGGGATGGACTGTTTTGGGCCCTTTCGTGTATTTAGATTGGTCGACGTAATGAGAAGAAGGTTGGGGTATTAGTGCTTCAAGTGTATGACAACAAGGGGCAGTTCATTTGATCGTCTCTCTAGTATTGACTCTGACTCCTTCTTGATGGCTCTAACGAAGGTTCATAGCCAGAAGAGGCAACCCCATGAGTTAACTGTGTGACCAAGGCACTAACTTTAAGGGAGGAAGAACGTGAACTGAATGAGGCCTTCGCTGCTCTCCAAAGTGAGCTACCGAACCATCTCGCTGATCAGCAAATCAAATTCACCTACACCCATCAAGTGCCTCTCACGTTGGTGGATTTCTGGGAGAGGGAGATTCGTTCTAATCAAGGCAGCGCCTTAGAGTGACATTGGAGCCCAAACAGTTACTGAGTAAGTGTTAAGGCAGTCCTGATTGAGAATAGAAGGTTATCCTCAACTCTAAGCCCGTTAGGATTTACCTCCTCTGATGGTCGCTGATCTCACCCAATTACCCCATACTGCTTCTTAATTGGTCGCAGAGATGTGTCACTTCCCAAGTTGTCTACGATGACTCGGAAATCCTGAGTCGACGGCGGTGGCGTCACAGCCAACTACTTGCAGAGTCACTTCTGGAGGCACTTTCTGAAATACTAACCTACCTGGTCTTCAGGCACGGCAGAAGTGGAAAACAGAAAAGAGGACACTAGAAATCGGAGATGTAGTCATGATAGTTGACCCCTCAACTCCCTCGTGCACTTTGGCCAGTGGGCAAAATCACACAAGTGTTCCCAGGTGCAGATGGTCGAGTTCGGACTGCTAAAGTGGAGGTTAAGGGCAAGACTTACACCTGTATTGTGGCCCGACTTATACAGCTTCCAGCTCTACCTGAGGACGATTAATACAAGTCATGGATCTTTTGTTGGACGAGCGAGTTCAGTTCTGAATTCGGGGGGCGGCTGTGCAAAAGGACCCGCTGATGTCTAAGTCCCGGATGACACTAACCAATCAGTGCGCATAATGCAATGCAGCATCATCGAGGTGGGCTGAGCAAAGAATTAGTTGAGAGTGACAGTGCATATGGGAGATAACGCTGGATGACACACCTGCTATCTAACTTGCTAGGCAAAAGGACATTACAGTCACTTATGGTATACTGTGTTACAGTGTGCGTGTCTTAAAGTAAGTGGGCACTGTTTATATAAGTTGTTATCGACAGAAGATCAGCCGTTGTTCTCGTACTACCTGTAGTAGCTTGTTAGCACAATACTGCATGTATTACCTGCTTAAACTCAGGAATTATCAATTGTTTAAGTATGAGTTGTAGTTATATGTTCATATGTACTTATTTCAGTATGTTACTACTGTATTTTTTTGGTATTTCATCTATGTGCGAGTTGCGTGACGATAATTAGGTACATGCGGTGATCATTCACGTTGCACATGTCCAGACAAAGACCCTGCAATCACGCCGCATTCATGTGCTCGTGGCGCCCTCTTGTGGACACTCAGAGAATTGAGCTCATATTATCTAATGAGCCATTACTGCTTATTATACTTGAGTTGTGTGCTGTTCAGTTGATTAATGTTTATTGTGAAACCTTTATATTCATTATTGTTATTGTTTATTTGTTTCAGAAACCACACATATGTTCCATTTGTATACCAAGTCCTTCAGTAAACCTAAATCAAAACTAAACATCCTGAGTGCCTCTCTTCAATTAAGAAACCATTTCACTCAGTTCTGACCGACTGCCTATTGTGTTTCACACCCAAAATTAATACATCCACGAACCCCTCCATTTCAGCATCTGCATAAAGGCTGGAATGTGCACCTTTCCCCTTGTGTGCTGTTGGGTCATTTTCATCCATTCTGGGGTGATTTTGAGGCTTAATTTCACCAAAACTTTCTCTGTGTTTCAGCAAATGGACTGATATTTGTGGCCATCTAATTTTGAATTTTGACATATTCTGTAAAATGCTTTGGAGAAAAAAAAAAAAAAAAAACTCAATACACTTTGGGCAAATTTACTCCCTTTTTGTTATATTCATGGCTGTTTTTTCTCCATTGGCCTCTATTTCAACAACATTTTTTTGATTGCAAAGCCATGACAGCATAAAATCATGCATTTATGATTGTTGGTGTTTTCTGTGACGACGTTCAACATTGTTTAATTGGTCTCCACCAATGGGACGGCAAAAGTAGTTCTCAAGTATATTTTGTCAATAATGGGGTAGCTTTGTAGTAAAACATCCAGAGCTGTTCAAATTGTTTTGTTTTGTATGTGAGGTCCCACATGGTAAGCTAGTTAAGAGTGGGAGTAGCTGGAAGTGTGTGCAAGTTTAGACGCAAGGTTTAAATATTTTGTTGTTTTGTGTTTATAAGTTTGTGCGATCACCCCTTTTTTTTCTCTCTCTCTTTTTTTTCTTTTCTTTCCTCCGTCTCCCCAACACCCCACTACATACAAAACCCACAGATACCTTTTGGATGCTTCTGATTAATGTTTTCGAAAGCCCTCCATAAAATGGGTGGAGTAAAGACAAACTTTACCAGTTGGAATGTGCGGGGGCTAAATCACCCAGTGAAACGAAACAAGGTGTTCGCATATCTTAATAAGTGAAAATCTGCTATTGTATATTTACAGGAGACTCATCTGTTGAAAAAAATATTTAAAAAGATAAACTTAATAGAGGAGCCTATACACAAATATATCATTCTAACTTCAGTAGCAAAAGTAGGGGCGTTGCTGTACTCATACATAGAATAGAATCTACAGTTTGTTTTGGAGTCAAATGTGTTGGATAAAAATGGCAGATATGGAATAATCCAAGGTAAACTTTTTAACATGTCTGTGGTCCTGGCCAATGTGTATGCTCCTAATTAGGACAATGTACAATTTTTCAGTGATTTATTTTCAATTTTGCCTAGTCTTGACACACTATTTATGATCACACGATTTAAATTGTGTTTTGCACCTAGTTTTGGGCTTCACCTATCTAGGAGCAAGCTGGCAAAAATGTATCCAGGGTCAGATTCATCTTGCCCCAGATGTGGTTTGGAGCCAGCAGATCTGAGTCATATGTTCTGGGGATGCCCTAGATTACATACATTTTGGACCGATATTTTCAGATCATTTTCATCTATATGTAATAAAGATATGGATCCTAATCCTTTGACCTCAATTTTTGGTACAGTGCCAAAAGAAATGTACCTGTCAGCTAATCATGTAGAAATCATTGCCTTTTCTTCTATATTGGCCAGAAGCCTGATTCTACTCATGTGAAAAAAACAAACCCACCATACCACAAACATTGGATATTAGAAGTGTTATCACATCTTAAACTCAAGCACCTTAAGTACACCATCCGAGGCTCTACAAAAAAAGTTTTGAGGTTTGGCAGCCTTTCTTATCCTACATTGAACGCTCAGGAGTTATTATAACCTAAATGAGAGTTTATCCCTAATTCCCTAATTTGTTTTATCTATTTTTATTTATTTAAATAATTTATTTTTATTTTTCTCTTACTCCCTTTTTCTTTATGGGGTGTGAGTATGTCTGTAGCTTTGTACCATGTAAATTTGTAGTTCAATATGTGTGTTGTGGAAAATATGTGTGCGTGTCAAGATGCTCTTGACATGCTCCAGACGCTCTGGAGGTAATTAATAATATAATAACATTAATACTAAAATGGTTAAGGCGTTTTAGAATGACCAAAACAACATTTCAGATGTTTTACAGTGTGCTCAGTCTGCTGGTTTGTCCATTCACACACATTTTCATCATCATATGATCTCTTATAACAAACCATTTTTAATACACATACTGGAATTTGTTTAGTAAAAGTGCTTGCGTAGTTTATCTTTTCTTATCCAATAAAAAGTTTATCCTACTCAGTTATGCGCATGTTTTTATGCCTATATTTCAAAAGTTATGTGCATCATGATGTTTCCATCAACAGATTTATTTATGCTCATAGCCTATCCAAAATGCACAGAAAAATAGGTGACTTGAAACGTAAGGCTAAGTGAGAAATACCGCTTCGTCTTTAAAAAAGGGGAGGAGACCGACAGAAACCCAGAGTTTAGAGAATAAGACCTGCTCCTGACCAGGTTGGGTTCACAGAGTAAGTGACCACGGTAACTGACTCTGAGTTAAAGTTACCTCTCTTTCAGAAACAGGCTTGACTTACCATGCTTTCTCCAGTTTGACAAACCTGCCATTTTGAAACAGAAAACCCAGAGTTTCTCTCATTTCAGGGTTAAAATACTTTTAAAAGGGTTAAAAATAGTTTTCACTTAACCTTCTTTCTGAAACGGGGCCCTGATCTCATATGCCAGGGGTCATCAACTATATTTGTCAGAGGGCCAGAATTTTACGAGACAGTCTCCTTGGGGGCCGGACCCCCAAGAAGAAAATCAAATAAAAATCTCATTTTGGCTTAACATTATGTTTAATGTTTATACTTTTTAATTCTTATACTTTTGCATTTTTATTTAGATAGATATTGCGATTTCTATTTGCGATTTAATTTTGTAGTAAAGTGAATAATTCAATAATCTGTATTTTAGCTTCTTACTGCTAAAATGCAGTGGCTTAAAATATATTAACTTATATTAGCAAACATCTCTGAAATTGTACTTATATATGTGTGTTTGTGTGTGTGTAATGAAATAATAAATTTGTATATTAAAAGTATAGTTTTATTTGTTTATTATACATTTTCATTTATTTTTTAAAACTGTAATATTAAACTTACAGTTAAAATGCACATTTGTAAATAAAAAAAAATCATCCGAATAACTGCAAAAATAACCCATTCAATAAGCTGGCTACAGGCCCGAGAGTGTAACGTTAAAAGAATGTTTATTAACTGATCAAGCGAAAGTTTAATAAAGACTTCAGTTTATTTTAGCCGTAGTGCAAATTAAACATGTCTCATATACAAGTATTAATATAGGCTGGAGCACAGGCTGGAGTTTTTCTGACAAACTGTTTCAACTGAAATTGCACCTGTTACTCTGAGAGATCAGGAGAACTGGCAGACAGGGATCATATACTTTTGCATTTAGCTGTTTATTCTGCAGTTAGTTTTCAGGGCATATTATTCACAGACTTTTTCAGCCTGCTATAATGACAGATTGTGCATTAAAGCACAAAACACGAGCATTAACGCCATTACCATGATGGACTCATTCAGTAGCGAACTCGAGTTTATGTGTCTTACACTTTTCATTAAAAAAAGCTCTTTATGTCCTTTTTTTGCTGCCGCCATCCTCACCTGTGTGTGTCAGACCTCACACACCTCATTCTTGCACGGGGAATTCACCTGCGCTGATTTGGCTACAGCCTCTCACATGACAGCAGGGAAAGGCACAGCCTTTCTAGGTTAACATGTCTAGGTTAATATTGACAGCGTGATTTTTTTTAAGTGAATTAAATTATTGGTGGGGACATTTCAGTAGTTGGTCCTCCTCCGCGTCCCCTCAGTCCATGCTAAATCTACACCCCTGCTTTTGCTGTTATTGTGGGCATTTCGCATAGTTCAGTTGCGCAATTCTGATTGGGCAGTACGAAAGTGTGCTCACTCGACAGGCTGTCACACACAGACGACTGTCACACAGATGGCAGTCATGCATGCATTTGCTCTGAGCGTGAGAAGTTAACCATAATATACATGTCATATCGCAGTCTTTTGCGATTAGCTAATCGCAACGTTCCAAATCGCGATTGCAATTCGTTTTCAATTAATTGCACAGCCCTAGCGTGGACCACTATTTTCTTTCAGATCCTCACAATTTTGGAATCCAGTTGCGGGCCGGATTGAACGGCTCAGCGGGCCGGACTTGGCCCGCAGGCCGCCAGTTGATGATCACTGTTATATGCTATTGTTTTAGAACTTCAGTTGCAGATTGGAGAAATTACCAGGAATAATAAACGGCTATTTGCTCTACAAACAAGTGTGTTCATGACTATACATACAAAGAAAAATAATAAAATTAGAAAATATGACTTTGCAACAGGCGACGCGATGGCACAGAAGGAAGTGCTGTTGCCTCACAGCAAGAAGGTCACTAGTTTGAGCCTCGGCTGGGTCAGTTGGCGTTTCTGTGTGGAGTTTGCTTGTTCTCCCCACATTCGCTTGGGTTTCCTCCGGGAGCTCCGGTTTCCCCCACTAGTCCAAAGACATGCGGTACAGGTGAATTGGGTAAAGCTAAATTGTCCGTAGTGTATGAGTATGAATGAGTGTGTATGTATATTTCCCAGAGATGGGTTGCAGCTGGAAGGGCATCTGCTGCATAAAACATATGCTGGATAAGTTGGCAGGTTATTCCGCTGTGGCGACTAGGCATGGGACGATAACCATTTTCAAGGTATTTGGAAAAGTCAAGGTTTTAAAACCGTCAAAATGTTCTGCAATACCGTTCCTGAGGTATGTGTAAGCCTTTATGTACTTTTTTTGTTTTGTTTTTTTAGGACAACAGTATCTCCAGCAGAAAATATATCCAAAGATGCTGTATGAAATTGTAAAAAAATCTGTTTTTGAAATAAATGAAGACAGCAGAAGTCAATGATTCATTTGAACTATTTTATGCATTACCATTCCTACAGTATATGTTTTTTCTTACATTTTGTTTTGAGTTTTTTAGGACAACAGTATCTCCAGCAGAAAAGATATCCAAAGATGCTGTTTTAAATTATAAAGAAATCTGTGTTTTTGAAACTAATGAAGACAGCAGAAGTCAATGATTAATTTTACTTATTCAGCCTGACATATTTACTGTTACAAAATATTTTAAATGTTGCTTAAAATAAAATATATGGTGCTTAAAAGGGAAAAAAAAGTTTTTGTTCTTTACCCAGACGTTTAAAAATATACATTTTAGAGCAGCCGAAAAGAAAATGAATGAATGACTTCGCAACATCAAGCAGGATTAGGCATGGGTCAGTATAAGATTCTGACAGTATGATAACCTTGAATAAAAATATCACGGTTTCACTGTACTGTGATTACTGCTCTAAAATATATTCTTTTTAAATGTCTGGGTAAAAAACAAACACTTTTTCCCCTTTGAACACAATATTTTCTTTTGAGAAACTTTTACAATAGTTTAGAGCAGTAAACATGTCAGGCTGAATAGTTCAAATGAATCATTGACTTCTGCTGTCTTCATTAGTTTCAAAAACACAGATTTCTTTTTGATTTAAAACAGCATCTTAAACTTGACTTTTCCGCGGTATACCTTGAAAACAGTTATCGTGCCATGCCTAAGCAACTTAACACTGTTTTTAGGATGTAAAAATTCATTCTTTAAAAAAAGTCTCAAGCAAAAAGATTCCAATGGCGCCGCCTGCTGGCACATGAAGAATATGGTCAAATTTCTGAGAATTTCTGATGAACTTTACACTCAAATGTTTGCACATCATCAGCATGCTGTAATCCATTTCTTAAGCAGTAAAAGTCATTTTTAGACTAGTTTGTTGGCCAGTTGTAGTCAGTGCAATGCTAAACGTTATTGTTCCACTATAATTTGTTCGTTTTGTCTCACGTCGCCCCACAACATCATCATATAGTTTAGAATACTGTACAATGTTTTATAACAATTTATTATTTTAGTGTCCATTTCATTCAGCATGTTTAATATTAGGGGCATCCACGGTTTTTGACATACTTTAAACCAGGGTTTCTGCAGGTTTCACCAAGTTAAATGTAAGACTTTTAAAGACCATTATGACTAAAATTTTAGACTCATAAGGTTAAGGAATTTTTCAAATGGCCCAGATGAAAAAGATTTTTATTTGTCCCATCAAAAGATATTACAATTTAATTCATTTAATAATACAACAATAATTTAATAATAATAAATTACAATATTTTAGATATTTCTTTGCAAAAAAAATTAATATCTGTAAAAACACACTTTTTTTCCAACATAAACTTTCTTTAAAATGAACAAAAAAATGAACAAATGTTTTAAACGTTTTAAAAACTATAATAAATTATATCTATGCACAATAATCTGTCCAGGTCGATGTCCTCAGCAGTAAATACATGGAGCACGTTTAAACAAATGTTATTGTAAGGAAAATAATTAAACCATTATGATAAATAGAGTTAAAATGACCTTTTTGAATAAAAAGTTTAAAGTTTTATTGAGATGATTGTTGGTGATTGTATGGGTTTTGGCCAGATTGGGTAGCAGAACATGAACAAAGGAAAATGAAGATTTGTTAAAAAAAAGATTTAAGACCTACAACACAATATTTCAGTAAATTTAAGACTTTTTAGGGCCTAAAAATTAGATTTTGGAATTTAAGAGATTTTAAGACCCCACGGAACCCGTGTTTAAACTAAATTGTGATCAACCTGACATATGCAAATGGAAAGTACTAAGCCAACACTATCACTGTAATAGCAGATATCTTCTATGAGAATACTGTAGGTCAAATATTGTCAGCTCAGTTAAACTTTTATAATTTATTGTTTTTATTTATTTTTTATAGCGCCAGTGCTCAAGGACACTTTACAAACTGTAGAAGAACAAGAAAAGCAATAACCTTAAGAAGGTAGAGAAAATGGGAGACTAATAATACATAAAAAGAATGACAAAAGACATGAGAACAATTGATGAAAGAAACTCATTCCTGTCTTTCAATGAATGTTTATGTGCATTTAGGAGAACTAGGCAGCACACTCAGGGCTGCAAGATGGATTTAATTTAGTATTCTTATTATTAAAATATATCTGAATGAGGATCAAATGACTGAGTTGGTCTTTGAGAATGAAAATTAACCTGTTTGTTCCTGCAGATCTTCCTGTTTGACTCTGAATGTTTCTTCAATCTTCACATCTTCACTCTCCTCTTTAATAAACGCCATCTTTATAACAGTGTGGAGATCAGTCGCTTCAGCAGGAGTTTTTCTCTGTGTTTGGACACTTTATCCTGTTTAAAATTAACAAAACAATATAAATGTTCAGTTTAAAATAAATAAAACAATGAACAGAAACAAAATAACTTCTCTTAAACACTTGCTTCAACAGTTTCTTTATATGAGAGTCATTAACAACAAGAAATCTATAGAGGTAAAGTTGGTTTTATATTCGGGTATTCAGACAGTCTCCTTAATAATCTAATTTCATAAAAGTATTATTTGCAAATTTTAAATATGGAAATCATATAAGCAGCCAATGACTATCAAAGTACAACATTGTTTACAGTTCATTAGGTAGTGTTAATGTTGTTTTAAAGTCATACTTCCTTGCGAATTCCGATCGAATATTCAAAGTAACATGGTAAAAATATAGAGACTTCTAAATGAACGAATGTGCGAATATAAAACCAACTTATAGAGGTAAAGTTGGTTTTATATTCGCACATTCGGACTTTCCCCTTAATAATATAATTTCATAAAAGTATTATTTGCAAACTCTAAATAGCAAAATCATATTAGCAGCCAATGACTATCATAGTCCAACATTGCTCACAGTCAAATAAACAGTGTTAATGTTGTTTTGAAGTCACAATTGCATGTTAATTTCGATCGAATATTTAAAGTAACATGGTAAACAATATAGAGACTTCTACATGAACGAATGTGCGAATATAAAACCAACTTTACCTCTATAACCAACTTTACCTCTATCTGAAGTCGATCTAACTGCACCACAGCATAGTCTCAGTGCTTGGGCTTGTACAAATTCTAACCTATGAAGCAGTGATTTTGCTGCGAAACCATACACAACACTCCCAACGCTCCCCATTCAGATCCCAATTAAGCACCTCATAATATTTAGTACTTTCCTACTTCTGTTTTTATATGTTCATTCCATGTAAGTTTTGAATCAAACCATACCCCTAGAAATTTAAATACTTTAACTTGCTCAATTATTTGACCATACATTCTCATCTCCATTCCATTGATTTCCTGATTTTTCCTAGAGAAAATGGTGATTTAGTTTTTTCCACAGAAAACTTAAACCCTCACAAGAATAATGGCCACTTTTCAACACAATAAACAGCCTCTTGCATCTTACTTTTAATGTGTTCAGTGTTCCTTCCTCTTTTCCATAACGCACCATCATCTGCAAAGACCAATTGATGTTAAGAGGTACCTGAGAAAAAACAATCAATCGGTTTATATTTGTGTAAAAGCTTCAAAGCAAACCTTTCTCCAGTTGAATCACGTCGCGGGAGCGGCGCAGGCTCATGACGTCACACGCCACGCCAAAACAAAAGTATTTTTTGTTTAGCTTTTTGCCACTTACTGTTGCAGTCATGACTTATTGATACATTTCTCCATCGTTTTCCACTTTACATAACATATCTGATCTCTCTCACACATACAGTACAACGTTGTACTATTTTACTCACAGTAATGAGGGCTATTGTTTGAATAAAGTAACAGACTTATATTTTGGCGTGGCATGTGACGTCATAAGGCTGCGCCGCTCTCGCGCCGCGGTTCAACTGAAGAAAGGTTTGTTTTGAACTTTTACATGAATAAAAACAGATTGATTAGTATGTCAACCGCTAATAAAAACTCATAATAAGAAGAAGAACCAATTGATTAAAGTTTTAGGTATTTCACCCGATGCTAAATGGTGTACCTGCTGTTGACAATATTATTTTAACCCTTTATACAACGACGTATTATTTTACTCACAGTAATGAGGGCTGTTGTTGGAATAAAGTAACAGAAATGTGTGTAATAAGTGTTTTAATGAAGGTTTAATTTAGTAAACAGCATAATGTCAGTCCATTCTAAGTGGACATCCCTATATAAAAGAAATGGAGTAACGTTACTAGTTTTAATCAGCTCATTTGTGGCTATTGTTTCTTGCTCAGACTTACTCTTTTACCTGATTTCTTCTTGTTAATGACTCTCATGTAAAGAAACTGTTGAAGCAAGTGTTGAAGAGAAGTTATTTTGTTTCTGTTCATAGTTTTATTTATTTTAAACTGAACATTTTTATTGTTTTGTTCATTTTAAACAGGATAAAGTGTCCAAACACAGAGAAAAACTCCTGCTGAAGCAACTGATCTCCACACTGTTATAAAGATGGCGTTTATTAAAGAGGAGAGTGAAGATGTGAAGATTGAAGAAACATTCAGAGTCAAACAGGAAGATCTGCAGGAACAAACAGGTTAATTTTCATTCTTAAAGACCAACTCAGTCATTTGATCCTCATTCAGATATATTTTAATAATAAGAATACTAAATTAAATCCTGAGTGTGCTGCCTAGTTCTCCTAAATGCACATCAGCACTCATTGAAAGACAGGAATGAGTTTCTTTTGTTACTTGTTCATGTCTTTTGTCATTTTTTTATGTATTATTTGTCTCCCATTTTCTCTACCTTCTTAAGGTTATTGCTTTTCTTGTTCTCCTACTGTTTGTAAAGTCTCCTTGAGCACTGGCGCTATATAAAATAAATTCAAATAATAAATTAAAAAAGTTTAACTGAGCTGATGACATTTGACCTACAGTATTCTCCTAGAAGATATCTGCTATTACAGTGATCGTGTTGGCTTAGTACTTTCAATTTGCATATGTTACGTTGATCACAATTTAGTTTAAACAGCGTTTCCGCTGGGTCTTAAAATGTCTTAAATTCTAAAATCAAAATTTTAGGCCCAAAATTTTCTTAAATTTACTGAAATATTGTGTCCCTTTATTAATAATGAAGACAGCAGAAGTCAATGATTCATTTCAATGATTCAGCCTGACAGGTTTACTGCTCCAAAATACTTTAAAAGTTTCTTAGAAGAAAATATATTGTGTTCAACTGGAAAAAGTTTTAGTTTTTTACCCAGACATTAAAAAGAATATATTGTAGAGCAGTAATCACAGTACCAAGAAATCGTGATATTTTTATTCAAGGTTATCATACCGTAAGAATCTGATACTGGCCCATGCCTAATGCTGCTTGATGTTGCAAAGTCATATTTTCTAATTTTATTATTTTTGTTTGTATGTATAGTCATTAACACACTTGTTTGTAGAGCAAGTAGTGTGACTGTTTTCTGTCATTCATTATTCCAGGTCATTTTTCCAATAGGCAACTGAATTGGAAGTTCTATAACAATAGCCTATGAGATCAGGTCACTACTATGACATGATTGACAATTGTCGCTGTTGGGCTCTGGTTATCCTGAGAGCTGATGCTGAGTATTCTTAGGGCTTTTCACACTTGAAATTGTTAACCCTGGGTCATTCTAATCCTTGATGAACAGAATCCTAGGTTATCTGTAATCATGTTCCACACTGCTCATGCTATACCAGGGGCCTGTTCCATAAACCAAGCTTAGAGAAAAAGCCAGGCTTATTTTGGTAAGTCAGGTTTATTAATGGCGGATTCGGTTTCATAAATTAAATTTACGATAGTTCAAACTCATTTACTCTGGCAACTTGTGCTGAGAAACTAGCCTGATCCGGGGCAGGTTAACTCAGTTAGTCTTAAGTTTATGCTTAATCAAAGTAATGTTAACATTCGCCTGCTATAATTTGATGCCATTTTAATTTACTTAACCTCTTAATAATGATTAAATTTTATAGTCTCTTAGTAGTAAATGTGCATATATACACCAAACATCTTTAATACACACATTACGATAATACACTTAAATTCAAAGAAGTTATTGCAAACAAAACGAGTACAAACTACAACATTTCAACTACATGTTTGTTTTTTTGTTTCTGTTAATTTTTTATTTGTATTTTTTCCCTGTTTATAAAAAAATTATTTAATATTTTCCCCCAACTTATTTATTTGGGTGTAATAATTTTTGGACTGTGATTCCAGTTTTTTTTTCATTTAGTTTTTTTTAGTTTTTTTAAAAGAGCGATCTGTGAGGGGTGTATAATAAATATATATATATATATATATATATATATATATATATATATATATATATATATATATATATATATATATATATATATATATATATATATATATTGTACACCCCTCACAGATCGCTCTTTTGAATTAATATGTTCTACAGGATGCTGTACAATAATATTTTTTCTATAAGTTGAATATAGAAAATAATAGTAAGAAAGCACTGTCTGATATAAAGAAGTAGGCTACATTTCTTAAAGAATGACTTTAAAGCAGCAAACCCTGAGTGGAATAATCAGGAGATAAATCCAGGCCAAGCAGTAGACGCACTTTAATATAAAGATATTTTTCCATGGGGTGCGGGAAACAGATGTTTTCAAAGGGAAAAGCAGCAATTTGCAGCAGTTTCGAGAGCAAATTAAAAATCCCGCTCCTTGTGTGTGCACAGGTCTTTGTAGCCATTATTTTAAACTTATTGTGCTGATGTTAAGCACATTTTGAAAGTTACAGGGAGCCTGCAATGCATTAAAACTTTTCCTTGCAAGCAACAATTGCCAGTAAGCGCATATTCTCATTCGCGCGCGCAAGCACATATTTCAATGTATTGTGACAAATATTTAGCTTAACGTTAATCGGCCTAAATAATGGCCTATATTTTAAAATCTGCAATTTCCTGTCAGCCTTGTTTCTTGCTTTGTTGCAAGCCGTACTGTAGTTTTTGATTGTTATGTTTAAATTATTGTATATTTGATCTCAGAAATTAAATGCTACTTACTCGCTGTGAACATTGCTGTGTCTTATTTCAGAGCTCTTTCTTTCATCGTAGTTAACATGGTAGCACACAACATAATCGATGCATCTGTGCTCGACCTTCAGGGTTTCACGACAGTAACGTGCGCGAGCAGTTATCTAGATTATTTCAACTGCATTAGTTAGTTAGATCAAATGATCTTCAACTTGCAGTTATGGAACCAATTTGAGCGTGGACGTTTAGTTCGGCTCATTGAAGTCAGGTTTTTAACTTTAATCGCCGCTTTTCTAAACCACTTTTATGAAACAGCCCCCAGCGCCTAGGGGTTATAAAAAAATCCTGGGTGTTCATTAACAGACATTTCACATTTTCAAACCCCGGGTTAACATTATTATTTGTATATTTCCGTTGTCACTGTCCCTGATTGGACAAACAGCAGGTCCCTCTTTTAGATGGCATTTCTGCATGTTGTCGGGTATATAAAATGTCACCACATAGGTCTTCAGCTAAGCCTCAGGACATGCATGCACAAAGGCAAGAAAACAAAGACAAAAGTACAAATGAATGAAAACAAGTAGCAAAGTGTCATCTTGCCATCTCCTCACTTCAGTTTAGAGCAAATGTGGCATTAAGCATTTGCATAAGTTCATTCATTTTTCTTCAGCTTAGTCCCTTTATTCATCAGGGGTCGCCACAGCGGAATGAACCACCAACTTATCCAGCATATGTTTTAAACAGCGAATGCCCTTCCAGCTGCAACCCAGTACTGGGAAACATTTGCATAAGTTATATACAATAATGCAAACTCACAAATATTAGTGTGAATTATGCGTACTTGCTATGAACATGCAGGATTTGTCTCAATCAGGTCTTCCAAGCAAGTTACAAATGTTTAAATCCAGTGGAAGATACACATGAGGGAAGTCAACACGAGTAATCTAGAGCGAGTGCATTTGATCATTTACATTTAAAGCCACAGGCACAAAAAGAGCTTGGTTTTCCTCTGACCTCCAACATTAAATATTTTGTAAGGTATATGATCTGATTTTGAGCTGAAACCTCAGACACATTCTGGGAACACCAAAGACTTATTTACATCTTGTAAAAAAGGTTCATAATAGGAACCCTTTAAAGGGATAGTTGACGCAGAGATGAAAATAGCCTCATCATTTACTCTCCCTCGTGTGGTTTTAAACCTTTATGAGTTTCTTGATTCTGATGAACACAAAAAAAAATGCTGGCTTTCTTTGTGTTCCAGAATAAAGGAAAGGTTTAAAACCACACGATGGAGAGTAAATGGTAAGGTCATTTTCATTTGTGGATGAAACATTCATTTCATGCTTCTCGCTTTGTGTCTTCATACTAAAGTTTTTTTTTTTTTTTTTTAAGACCTGATGGTGCTGAAAGAAGAGACTCCTCAATGGAATGAAATGGAAGAAAAACAAGACATAACGGTTGATGAAAAACCCACACTGACTAAAGAGACTTCATCACGCGGAAGACCTCGGAAATCCAAATCTAGGAGTAATTTCAGCTGTAAACAGAGTAGAAAGAGTTTCAGTCAAAAGCCAAACCTTGATGTTCACATGAGAGTTCACACTAGGGAGAAACCTTACACATGCGAACAGTGTGGAAAGAGTTTTGGTCAAAAACAAAGCTTTAAAACCCACATGAGAATCCACACTGGAGAGAGGCCGTACACCTGCCAACAGTGTGGAAAAAGCTTCCATCATGCAAGAAGCCTTGCAGTGCACATGAGAATTCACACTGGAGAGAGGCCTTTCAGCTGTAAACATTGTAGAAAGAGTTTCAGACAAAAGCCAAACCTTGATGTTCACATGAGAGTTCACACTAGGGAGAAACCTTTCACCTGTGAACAGTGTGGAAAGAGTTTTAGTCAAAAACAAAGCTTAAAAACACACATGAGAATTCACACTGGAGAGAGGCCGTACACATGCCAACAGTGTGGAAAAAGCTTCTATCAATCAGGAAACTTGGCAGAGCACATGAGAATTCACACTGGGGAGAGGCCGTACATTTGCCAACAGTGTGGAAAAAGCTTCTATTATGCAGGAAACTTTGCAGCGCACCTGAGACTTCACACTGGAGAGAGGCCGTACACCTGTAAACGGTGTGGAAAAAGCTTCTCCCATGCAGGAAACTTGGCAGCGCACATGAGAATTCACACTGGGAAGAAGCCTTACTCTTGCCGTCAGTGTGAAAAGAGTTTTAAGCAAAATGAAACCTTTAAAGTCCACATGAGAATTCACACTGGAGAGAGGCCATACACATGCCAACAGTGTGGAAAAAGCTTCACTCATACAGGAAACTTGGCAGTGCACATGAGAATTCACACTGGGGAGAAGCCTTACTCTTGCCCTCAGTGTGGAAAGAGTTTTATGCAAAATTGCAAACTTGAAGTCCACATAAGAATTCACACTGGAGAGAGGCCGTTCACATGCCAACAGTGTGGAAAAAGCTTCTATAACACAGGAAACTTGGCAGCGCACATGAGAATTCACACTGGGGAGAGGCCGTACACATGCCAACAGTGTGGAAAGAGTTTTAAGCAAAATGGCACCCTTGAAGCCCACATGAGAACTCACAATACAGAGAGAAAATTTACTTGCACACAGTGTGGGAAAAGCTTTGCTCGAAAACAAGACCTTGACATCCACATAAGGATTCACACTGGAGAGAAACCTTACACATGCACAGAGTGTGGTAAAAGTTTCAAATGTAAAAGCACACTCAATTACCACATGATAAGTCACGCCGGGGAGAAGCCGTTTGCATGTGCTCAGTGTGGAAAGAGCTTCACAACCAAAGCTAGCCTCACGAACCACATGAATGGTCACACTGGAACCATAGTGTTCACATGTGATCAGTGTGGAAAGAGCTTCACACGCAAAGCCTACATTAAGCGACACATGAAGACTCACTCAGGAGAGGAACATTTTAGATGCAGTGAGTGTGGAAAGGGCTTTAAAAGTAAAAGAACCCTCAGCACCCACATGAAGCTTCACAATGGAGAGCAAAAATGAGGCCTTATCCAGCGGAGCTTGCGGCTCTCTCCTGGGACAGCATGCCAAACAAGTGTGAACTCTTGAATACATATCAATTTACTGAAAATGAAACCCTCGAACACCTGAAGATTTAAACTCAATAAATGAAAAGGGGTGAAGATGTTTTTTGTAGTGTAGATCAGGGGTCACAGCCCAGTACCAGGTTGTGAGAGTTTTACTGGGCTCGAGAAAGCAAAATAACTCTATGGCCCAGTTTCACAAACAGGACTTAGCTTAAGCCAGGACTAGGCCTTAGTCAAATTAGGCTATTTAAGCCACATTTATAAAAACAGCCTTAGAAAAATATAAAACTGGTGTGCACCTGGAGAAAAAAATGACACTGATTTATTTTAAGACATCTCACTGCAAGTTATTTTAAGTTGAGACAGCTCAAACATGCAATTTAATCTTGACTAGCCTTAAACCTTGTTTGTGAAACCGGGGGTAAATGTTTCAACTTCTTATAAACCGAACGTATATTTGTGCACATTGCACACTTCAATCAAATGGTCGGCACTGAAAAGAGAATTAGAAAGATTAGGGAGGAGAAAATGTTTGGGGAGATCAGGGAACACTGTCATACACCCTTAAATTGTGTTTTTGATCATTCACATTGTCTGATTGTCGTGTGAACAAACACCTATTTGCCTCCAATTTTGGGCTTTTGTCTGCAATTTCACAAAACTTGTTGGCGAATGAAAGTCCGGCTAAACTTGTGTGGTGTGAACTCGCCATAAGGCAATGACAGTGACCGACCATCAGACTCCCTAAAGCCCTGTTCAGACTACACAATGCCATTTGCCAGTTACGACAGATCAGATTTGTGTCAGATTATGAGATATAGGCCCAATCCCAATTCTATTTTTGTACCCCTTCCCCATGGCCCTTAAAACCGAGTGTAAAGGGAAGGGCTTCAAAATTTACCCCTAAGAAATGGGACAGCACTACAGCATCTGCACACGTCATCATATGTCATCGTGATCTCATGCTTCATATGAGATCAGACGATCGCGACTGCTGTAATGATTCCAGTTGCCTTATTTTTTGCTATTCATCTTCAAGAAACAAGATCGTATTACGTAAGATCGTAACTATACTGCGTATTTACACAGTGGCCATATTTATCTATGCAAACACACCAAAACAACATTAACATTATAGCAGACACTGTAAAAAGCCCATTCCCAGCCACTAGATTTTTCTGACAGAGTATTCAAGTGTCATTGAGTGTCAGAATGTTGTGGGACAGCTGTACAGGAGTTATTATTAGGGATTATAGATAGCGAAATTTAGCGGTTTGTATTTTAGCGTTTTTTTAAAGCATGACAGTAAAACATGTGCTTGTTTGTTGTAAAAATTTGTAATACCAGGTACAGCGATCCTGCCATTGTGGCTGGTGTATTCTGGGAAATTTTCTTACCCCTTGGTTTCGAGTGTGGTCCTGAAAAATGTTCGGTCGAAGGGCTATCTACCCCTTCCCCTTAGCCCTACGCCTTCAAGCTAAAGAGAATTGGGACACCTCTACCCCTTCATGGGAATGCGCAAACGAGGGGTAAGGGGTAGACTTGGGATTGGGCCTTTGACTTGATCAAATCTTGATGTGTTGTGGGTAACAAATGAAGACTTTGGTTTCAAAACTCTACACATTTATTTTGATTGACTAATTTGAGAAAAGAAACGAGTTTTCTTCATGAAGACAATTAAACTTTCTGTAGACAACTGGTTGCCTTTAAAGATACGTTCATGTGAAAACTCCCACATTACTACAAATAAATCGGTGTATGGGAAACCCAGTGTCGCTATTGTGAATGAGAACATGAGTGATTTGTTAGGTTACATGCTAATTCCAGTACTCAGCAGACTACTGAAGCACTTCAGCTATATGTTCATTCAAATTATTATTTATATGCAATACATATTGTACTGCTCATGTGCACTAATAGATCATATTGTGTGCTGTCTGCTGTATCTGACTACTACTAACCAGCAATATTAGGTGGGCAAACTTAGGTGGGTTTTATTAAATGTTTAAAAAATGTACAAAGTAGGCCTTATATGCATAAACAAGCATGAAGTAATACAGTTACAACAGTAGGCAGACACAAATAAAGGAAAAATCAGCATATGGTAAAGACAATTGTATTTGACGATAAAACTAAAAAGTAAATAAATAAAATTAAATAAATGATAAAAGTTTATGGGCAACGCAGTGGCGCAGTAGGTAGTGCTGTTGCCTCACAGCAAGAACGTCGCTGGGTCGCAGGTTCGAACCTCGGCTGGGCTGGGTCAGTTGGCGTTTCTGTGTGGAGTTTGCATGTTCTCCCTGGGTTCGTGTGGGTTTCCTCTGGGTGCTCCGGTTTCCCCCACAGTCCAAAGACATGCAGTACAGGTGAATTGGGTAAGCTAAATTGTCCATAGTGTATGAGTGTGAATGTGTGTGTGGAAGTTCCCAGAGATGGGTTGCGGCTGGAAGGGCATCCGCTGCGTAAAATCGTGCTGGATAAGTTGGCGGTTCATTCCGCTGTGGCGACCCCGCAAGGGACAAAGCCGAAAAGAAAATGAATGATTGAATGAATAAAAGTTTATACAATATAAAGCTTCAAATGGTTGTGAAGGGGCTTTAGGGTGCAGAAGTTGTTGAAAAAAGCAGCTACTTTAGTGGCTTTATCATTCGACAAAGTACTAAGTGATGACAAAGTAAATAATAGCTTAGACATTTTAGCTTAGACCCTCCCCTGCTGTCCAAACCACGCGCACTGATTAGATATAACACTAGATCAGGTCATTCACCATAGAAAACTCTTTGGAGACACACACTTTATCAAGCATAGTTGTTGACAGGTCAGGGGGTGCAGGAATTATAGTTCCCTAAAACTGTGTCACAGGCTGCCACTGTTCAAAAATAAATTAATGTGTGAATATAAATCAAACTTCACCTCAGCAAAGCAGGTTAGTTGGAAGAGCACATTTACTTATCTTTTGTTATTAAACTATAAAAAAAGTTAGATCAGAAAAAAGGAGCTAAAAACAGAAATATACCGTCATCTTTTTACATTACACTTATGTTTACATTACAAAAGACATCGAGTGACTTCATTTTCAATTGTGCTCGCTGATCCTCGTACATCGCTTTTCATCTCCTTTTTCACTTGAACGAATGCTCAGGTCTATTTAACCTACTATATTATGGATGCTGTAAAAGGTACTCTATGAACTTGAAAATAGCCAATCTTTTGCCGGACATGTTCAGCGGCTAAACAACACTTCCGTGCATATAAACCCATTCATAAACAAGAACACAATCTACATAAGCTTTGCGTGGCTAAAATCGTTTTAAAAGATACCTGTCTAAAAGTAATACTTCAGCCTTGTTGTCACCCTTCAGATGGTTGTTTTGAACTGCATAACATCATATTGCCCTCCAGCGTGCAAGAGTAATTCCAATATTGATTCAGGGTTTAGAAAAGTTTTGATTCTGCATTTTTGGCAAAAGCCCTTTCAGAAACAACCGTTCTTTTCATGCATACAAGGCCACGTTGGTCTTTCAGAAAGAAGTTCAGGTTGATGCAGAGTTTGCCTGATGACATGTCTTGGTCAGTGGTAGATCCGTGCTTCACATGAATGTGCGAGTGACGTATCTGTCTGCTTAAAGAGGCTGAGCAGAAATTCTAATTTAAATTTGTTGACAGACAGTTTGAGATACCTGTCGTAATTGATTTATTTGTCGGTCTGACAATATTTAATTGGATGAAAATGTTTTAGTTTTATGCCTTATCCAGAATATAAAAACACATATAAATACATTTTGATCATTTACTTTAATCATTACTATTGAAGAGACTTTCAACCAGAACAACAAAAAATGTTTCTGAAGACAATCACCTACTGCACCTATAATCAAACTAATAACATTATTCCAACCTTTATTAGAATGTAATCAACCTAATTACATTAAAACCAACCATTATTAAATCCATAAATATATTGGAATCATTCCATTAAAATTATGTTTACATTATTTTGGTATAAACTATTAATATAAATACATTTATATTATATTGTGTTATGATATATTATTTTATATTGTATGTTACATTATATTAAATTGTATTATATTATTCATTAATTTTCTTTTCAGCTTAGTCCCTTTATTAATCTGGGGTCTACACAGCGGAATGAACCACCATTTTATCCAGCAAGTTTTACGCAGCACATGCCCTTCCAGCTGCAACCCATCACTGTGAAACACCCATACACTATGGAAACTTTTTTACCCAATTCACCTGTAGTGCATGTTTTTGGACTTGTGGGGGAAACCGGAGCACCCGGAGGAAACCCACGCGAACGCAGGGAGAACATGCAAACTCCACACAGAAACGCTAACTGGGTGAAAAGTGAAAGGTCTTTAAAAAGACGTCAGTTTAAGTCTAAATTTCGTTGCAGAGTGAAAAGTAAAAGCCTAATATTAAAAAGCTTTTATTAGCCTAATATTAGCTCTCAAAATAGGACAACAGACAAAGGTAATGACAAAAAAATGTATTGGTCAAATTAACATTTACAACAACAACAACAACAAAAAAGCATCAGTTTTTTCAGCTGTACATCTGCCACCGCCAGACCGTCCAGGCGCATGTTTCAGATGATCTCCCATGGCCCTGTAAATTATATGGTCTGTGGCCGTTGTGTCGCACATTTTGACTGCAGCTGCAATGACAAAGAAAAGCTCTGTTTTTGTGCACATCCATACGGTCACAATCTGTTTTCTGATGTTAAGGAAGTCTTGTCTTTAACTTAACGTGAAATTCATACAATAAATGCTATATTGACTACATAATACACACGTTGGTGTATAAGGACAAATTACAGTTGATTTAACCATACTTTTTATTTTTAAGAAGTGGACAGAGATGGCAAAAGTACACACATCCTACTCAAGAAGAAGTGATACTGATGTTTAAAACGACTCTGCTTGCTTGATATAAATTGATATAAACTCTGCTTGGTTGATTGCTTGATATAAACCTTTCCTGTTAGGTTGATTTTAGTTTGTGATTAACTCTGGAGCATACGCAGCTGAAAGTGTGACGTGCAGCAAACACACAATCTCATGACACATGAGAGAGTCAGTTTGACTCATTTCTCCAGAGTCAGTGCAATTTACTACTTTGTTGTAGATTATAAATATATCATAATATAAAAAATATAATGAATGAAAATACATTTACAATCCAGAAATAAACACTGCTGATGCAGCAAATGTTTAAGACGACAATTTAAAATATGTCAGTGCAAATCAATCAACTTATGTTAAAGATTTAGCTTCACAACAGGTTAATACACAGTCATTTTAAAAGTTTTATATATTAAAGCACATTTATATGCATATTTAAATGTTTTTTTTATATTAATTGACAAATCAAACTAATTGAATGTTTAACTTTCAAATATAATAAAATTAGTTATATTTCAGATAATATGAATCAATAAAAAGACTAATTTAAAGCGAAAAAGATGCTGGAGGACTGGATCAGATATATGGCACTTTACTCACACCTGATTGCCTCTGCAGATTATACATAACATTTCACAGCACAAAAATGAGTTTAAAGTTACAGTGTGTCTCATCCATTTGTGATTAATGTACAAACAATGATCTACAAAGGCCAAAAGTAGCAAAACCAGTATGTGATAGCTTTACTGTGCTAAAAGAAAAGGTTTTGTCACAGGGTATCTTTTATATTATTTTGTGAATTTCTATGCATATTTATATGCACAAACACAAGTAATAATTAGAGGGAAAAACATCTTTGTTACCTTCCTAGTCAGTAAGAGGCTTTCGAGAAAGATTAGCTGCTCACACATGTTCTGTTCAACTAAAAAACGAAGGAAAGAAAACAAAATTGGCACAGAAACAAGTTACAGTTTGATAGTTAAAAAATATAGAAACTTTTGGAAAGAAATAATTGACCTGTTAAGAGTGTGTTGACAGTCTTACAGAAACCAGTAATGAGCTGCATGTGCTTTAAGAGAAATAAAGGACTCTAAACTCGCATAAAGGACAAGTTTAGTGATAAATAAATGACTAAAACATTGCTAATAGTTAGCTCATGTCAATGTATTGACTGAACTTAACACGAATAAAACCTCACTGTGAAGTTTAGAAATGGTTTCTTTCTATGAATGATAATATATCACAGTATAATAGTATAAGTCTTCTATAACTATTATATAAGTGAATGTAGTTGTGTGTATTGAGACATCGGTGTGGCTTGAGTCTTCAATGCTCATTTGCATCTTTAAACAAGACTTCAGCCAAGAGACTCTGAGAAGCTTCTACAAAAACAACACACAACTCTTGCATTACTTTATAACCAGGCTTGGAAAAAAATAAACTGAAATGTGTTTCAAATCAAAGTACCTCAACATAAGTGTATCAACATTAACTACAAAATGCAGCAGCCACAACATGAATCAAAATAAAATAGGTTTAGAAATACTACTAAATACTTTTACAGTGGAGCATGAAATGTATTGGCAAAGCTTCCATCAACAGGCCTACACAACAACAGCAACAAAACAAATGAAGATGGCTAAAGTCAACTTATTTTCTCAGTACATCATTATTTCTCTGTAAAACTACGGTTTCTAAAGCTGCTGAACTTCACCTCCCCCACAGTAATGTGTCTTGAGTCTTCACTGTTCCCCATTGCTCATTTGCATCTTTATACCAGCATTAATGGGGGCCAATTGAGTCTCATCCAATCACATTCCAGATCCAGTAGCTCAGCAGAGTTGTATCTATATATTCTAACAGAATCTTCATTGGCTTTTTTTGCTAAGTAAAGAGAACAACTTTGGAGGACAAACTACATTTGTAGATTCCTACATTGAGATTATTAACAACAACAACATACAAAGAAAAGCCTACTGAGGGCATTTCTCATCCCACTTCTTCATTGAAGACTGAAAAGGTAAGTTTCACATTCTGAATTTACACTCAAATAATATCTGAATGCTACAAAAATCTAATCATGTTTGAATGCATTGTTCAACGTTGTATTAGGTTTTTCAGTAATTTTTAAGTGTCTTTACAACTATTTTTTTTGTTGGTTTGTTATTTGGTACATTGTTTTACATAAGTTTCAACCTATTTCATATTACATAGGAACATGAGGTAGGAACATTGCTTTTGGGACAGATATCGTCACCTTGGAATTATAAGGCTCTCTCTGCGTTCTGAATGATTTTGAGATATTGAGCTTCAAAGTTTTTGCATTCCATAGCAAACAGTGTGTGTGTAATATTTGTTTTTTTTTAAAAAAAAGTCTTAAAATGTTAACAACTTATAAAAAACATCCCATAATGTAAATAAGTTGTCATTTAACAGGAATATGTCAATAACTCAATTTTGACAAAAATGTCAGATAGAACCTTATAATTCTAAGGTGGTGAGATGGTAATTAAGTGTAAGAGAGGTAAAGTCATCCCACATAGGGAAGGCTGCACACAGGGAAAGTTTGTCCATACTAGAAATAGAGGGCCAGATGCAAGAGCCAAAGCAACTCTAGAAATGGTGCACACTGATTTAGCAGGCCCTATAGACCCAGTGTCCAAAGGCGGTCATAAGTATGCATTATGCTTCACAGATGACTAGATTTTGTATACTTTCTGTAAAATAAGAGTGACACTGTGAGCGCTACTGAAACATTCCTGGATGATGTAGCTCCATATGGAAGGGTTAAACGGATCAGGCCCGACAATGGTAATTCAGAGGGAGAGAGTGCCAAATACTTCTAAGTAAAGGTAGAATTAGACATGAGGCATCAGCACCATATTCTCGGCACCAAAATGGCACTGCTGAATGAAATTGGAGAACATTATTTGAAATGGCTAGATCCTTTACTCTTACCAACCTACCTAAAGGCAAAGATCTAGTGACGGGTAAATGGGTTTTGCAATTAAGAGAAATAGTGATGGTCTGACAAATACAAAGCACGGTATGATGCCAAAGGGTACAGCCAAGAAAAGGATGTGAACTATGAGGAGACTTTTACTCTAACCGCTAACATGACTAGTGTAAGAGTGTTAATGCTAATAGCTGTATAAAGAAATCTGATTGTTCGCCAGATGGATGTAAAAGCAGCATATTTACATGCACCAATAGAGTGTGACATTTTATAGAACAGTCAGAGAGTTATGAGGTGAAGAAAAGAAAAGAGAAACTGGTGTGTAAAAGAATCACTTTAAAGACAAAATGTTGATTACTTGTGTGAAGACTTGTGTGTGTGGCTTTAGTGCTTTTATAGAATAGGAGTTGTAAACATATTCAAGGATGTGGACAGATGGATAGCATTTTGATTGTTTGCAATTGGCCGCTCTGGCCCAAAATGCCAGGGCTGATTTTTTTTGTCCCAGTTCAGCCCTGGAACCGTTGAGCCATATAGTAGCTGTTTTTTGCCCCTGTATTCTTCAGTATCTTCATTTGTATTTAGCAGAAGAAACTCAAATATTTTTGGAACAAGTAGAGGATGAGTAAATGACAGAATTGTAATTTTTATGTAAACTTCCCCTTTAATGCTTCTGTAAGTGAAGGTAAAGTTAAATATTATTACAGAAGATGTTGCTAAAGAATGGCAGGACACGTGGAATACAGATAAAAAAAACCTAGATAAGTTGTAAAAATAGGAAGGAAGAGGTCAAAATTACGAGGATGAGATTTGGACTCAGATATTTAAATAGGAAGCAATGTGTTTTAGACAAACAAGTCATCATAAAGTGGATTAAATTTTTTTTCAAAATTGTCTTAAAAATGTTTAAAGGTTTTGATTAGCTTCAAATACTGAATATCTCTCTCTCTCTCTCTCTCTCTCTCTGTGTGTGTGTGTGTGTGTGTGTGTGTGTGTGTGTGAGAGAGAGAGAGAGAGAGAGAGAGAGAGAGAGAGAGAGAGAGCAGAAATAGTATAAAGTGGAAAATGAGGGAGAAATCTATCAATAAGTCATGACTAGGGTCGCGCGCAGATTTCTGCAGATTTTTAGCCTATTATTAACTCTGTTTATTTACTTGAGTAAATGTGTGTAAATCAATATGTTTTTTTCAGTTTTTAAATTAATTACAGTAATATTATTGACTAATATAAAAATGTTCATCTGATTTATGTACAATGCAGTTTGTACAGTAATATTTTCTGTCTTTTAGTAGATACATTATATGAGAGACTTGCTTTGTTTACCAAAAAAAGTGGATCTAATTGGATTTACATTTTAAACATTAAATAAAAGTTAAAAAGACATTATTTTTATTTCACATATTAAGGTTTTAGTTATGATACTCTTAAAATAATTCCGCAGAAATCCGCAAATTTTTACCAAAATTCTCTGCAGAAATATCAAAAAACGTACGCAAATTACTAAAAAGCTAAACAAAAAAAGACTATTATTTTGGCGTAACTTGTGACGTCATAAGGCTCCGCCACTCCCGTAGTTGGAGAAAGGTTTGTTTTAAAGCTTTTACACTTATACAAACCGATTGATTAAAGTTTCAGGTTTTTCATCCGATGCTAAATGATGTACCTGCTGTTGACAATATTATTTTAACTCTTTATACAACATAGTAATATTTTACTCACAGCAATGAGGGCTATTGTTTGAATAAAGATAGGATAAACTTTATTTGTCCCTGAGAGGAAATTTGTCTTGTGCAAAAAAGTGCTACAACATTGCTGTGAGCAAACAATAAAGTAAATAAAACAAGCAAAAGAATTAAGAACATTTCTGAATAAAGTTTGAACAAAGTAACAGTAATGTGTGTAATAAGTGTTTTAATAAAGGTTTAGTTTATTAAATAGCATAATGTCATTCCATTCTAAGCATACATCACTATATATAAGAAATGGAGTACTAGTTTTAATCCGCTCATTTGTGGCTATTGTTTCTTGCTCGAACTTACCTGATTTCTTCCTGTTAATGACTCTCATATAAAAAAACTGTTGAAGCAAGTGTTGAAGAGAAGTTATTTTGTTTCTGTTCATTGTTTTATTCATTTTAAACTGAACATTTTTATTGTTTTGTTCATTTTAAACAGGATAAAGTGTCCAAACACAGAGAAAAACTCCTGCTGAAGCGACTGATCTCCACACTGTTATAAAGATGGCGTTTATTAAAGAGGAGAGTGAGGATGTGAAGATTGAAGAAACATTCAGAGTCAAACAGGAAGATCTGCAGGAACAAACAGGTTGATTATTCTATCTTAAAGACCAACTCAGTCATTTGATCCTCATTCAGATATATTTTAATAATAAGAATACTAAATTAAATCCATCTTGCAGCCCTGAGTGTGCTGCCTAGTTCTCCTAAATGCACATAAGCACTCATTGAAAGACAGGAATGAGTTTCTTTTGTTACTTGTTCATGTTTTTTGTCATTCTTTTATGTATTATTAGTCTCCCATTGTATTATTAGTCTCCCATTTTCTCTACCTTTTAAAGGTTATCGCTTTTCTTGTTCTTGTTCTACTTTTTGTAAAGTGTCCTTGAGCACTGGCGCTATATAAAATAAATAAAAAACATTAAATTTATAAAAGGTTTAACTGAGCTGAGGATATTTGACCTACAGTATTCTCATAGAAGATATCTGCTATTACAGTGATAGTGTTGGCTTAGTACTTTCCATTTGCATATGTCACGTTGATCACAATTCCCTTTTTTTCCTCAACTTCTTTATGGGTTTAAACTTGTTTTTAGTAGTTGTTACTAGTTCTCACAGATAGTATCGGAGTTAGAATTACATCTGGCCAAAACCCATGAATCACCAACAATCATCTCAATAAAACTTTCAACTTTTTATTCTAAAAGGTAATTTTAACTCTATTCATTATAATGGTTTAATTATTTTCCTTACAATAACATTTGTTTAAATGTGCTCCATGTATTTACTGCTGAGGACATCGACCTGGACAGATTGTTGTGCATAGATTTAGTTTATTAGAGTTTTTAAAACTTTTAAAACATTTGTTCATTTTTTATTTTAAAGAAAGTTTATGTTGGAAAAAGTGTGTGGATACAAGTAAAGCTTGCTTGTTGTTCCACAATATTTAAAATCTTTTGCTAAGAAATATCTAAAATATTGTATTTTTTTTATTATTCATTTATTATTGTATTATTAAATGTATTAAATTATAATATTTTTTTGATAGGACAAATAAAAATCTGGACCATTTGAAAAATTCCTTAACCTTTAGCCCTTTAAGAGTCTAAAATTTCAGTTATAATGGTCTTAAAACGTCTTACATTTAACTTCGTGAAACCTGCAGAAATCCTGGTTTAAAGTATGTCTAAAAACGTGGATGCCCCCAATTTTAAATTTGCTGAATGAAATGGACATTAAAATAATTAATAACTATAAAACATTGTACAGTATTCTAAACTATATGAAATGAACAAATTATAGTGGAACAATAACCTTTAGCATTGCACTGACTACAACTGGCCAACAAACTAGTCTAAAAATGACTTTTGCTGCTTAAGAAATGGATTACAGCATGCTGATGATATGCAAACATTTGAGTGTAAAGTTCATCAGAATGTACCAGCAGGCGGCGCCATTGGAATGTTTTTGTTTGGGACTTTTTTTAAAGAATTAATTTTTACATCCTATAAACAGTGTTATGCTGCTTGGGCATGGTACGATAATCGTTTTCAAGGTATACCGCGGAAAAGTCAAGTTTATGCAATAAACTGCCAATTTTATGCAATACCATTCTTGCGGTATATGTAAGGTTTTTTTCACGTTTTGTTTTGAGTTTTTTAGGATAACAGTATCTCCAGCAGAAAAGATATCCAAAGATGCTGTTTTAAAACGAAAAGAAATCTGTGTTTATGAAACAAATGAAGACAGCAGAAGTCAATGATTCATGTGAATGATTTAGCCTGACATGTTTACTGCTCCAAAATATTGTCAAAGTTTCTCAAAAGAAAATATATTGTGTTCAAAGGGGAAAAAGTGTTTGTTTTTTACCCAGACATTTAAAAGAATATATTTTAGAGCAGTAATCACAGTACAGTGAAACCGTGATATTTTTATTCAAGGTTATCATACCGTCAGAATCTTATACTGGCCCATGCCTAATGCTGCTTGATGTTGCAAAGTTATTCATTCATTCATTTTCTTTTCGGCTTAGTTCTCCTTATTAATTCTGGGTCGCCACAGTGGAATAACCCGCCAACTTATCCAGCATATGTTTTATTTAGCGGATGCCCTTCCAGCTGCAACCCATCACTGGGAAACACTCATACACCACGGACAATTTAGCTTACCCAATTCACCTATACCACATGTTTCTGGACTTGTGAGGGAAACCGGAGCATCGGAAGGAAACCCACACCAACACGGAGAGAACATACAAACTCAACACAGAAATGCCAACTGACCCAGCCGGGGCTTGAACCAGCGACCTTCTTGCTGTGAGGCGATTGTACTACCCACTGCGCCACCGTGCTGCCCTGTCTTCATAAATAAGCTAATTAAGTAACTTAAACTCAAAATAATCTTCTATGTTTATTTATTTGACAAGTCACTTTGTATTGTAGGATAACACACTTCTAACATTCACGTACATCAAGGCACATTTTTACACCTGTAAACTTTAACAGATACAGTTGAAGTCCATTTTTACCCTCCCATTTATTTAAAATGATGTTTCCCAAGTGATCTAAATCAAACCAAGGAGATTTTCACAGTATTTCCTATAAAACACAAATAATTCTTCTGGAGTCATAATAAGTCTTATTTCTTACAGTTAATTTCTTGAATAAAAGCAGTAAAAACTATTTTAAGTCAGTATTATTAGCCTCCTTTAAGAAATTACTGTATATTTTTTGATTGTCTACACAACAAACCAGTTGTACAATAACTTGACTAATTATTCCAACTTTCCCAGTTAACATAACCTAGTGAAGTCTTTAAATAACACTTTAATCTGAATCAAAGACTATAGAATACTAAAAGGGACTTTGTCTGTATACTACTATCATGCAAAATAACTAGTAAAATATTATGCACTGACTGTGACCATGGGAACGAGAAAAAAAGTAGTTATTAGAAATTAGTTAAACTATTATGTTTAAAAACGTTTTGTAATAAATCATGTGTTGAAGAATCGTGCTTTGTCACGACTGAGATAAAAAAAGTTAGTTGAATATGAGTTGAATATGACTTTTACATGAGCGTGACTGAAAACTAAACTGGATCACTGCGTTACATCTGTTCTGTAAGTTCAAGACTGCATTTCCTAACGTGTACCCTCAATTTCTGATAATACCTCTGCATAGCCGAGGACTTCCTCTAATAAAAGTTTTGAAATCGCTATTGAAAACAGAAGTCTAATACAATCAACAGTGGACATTTTGATAGTGTTTCACAACATGAACATGAATGAAGTTGAATCTTTTTATTACCTGTGTCAGTTTGGGGTTAACTTCTGACGAATGCGGCGAACTGAAGTGCGCAGCACTGTCAAACTGACAGAGAGCGAGAGCATGCGAAAGCAGAGAGAGCGCACCACCGATGGCTAATCTCGCTTCTCCGTGGCATTTTGACACAAAAATACGCGTTCAATTTTAGGGAGGCCACAGGGGGGCCAAACTTGTTGACACGGGGGCACTGATTTTCATTCACATAATTTCCACAAAGTATGTCAACTCACAAAAACGTCTTTTTTTTGTCACGTCTATAACGCATTCATTTTGCCATCATTTTAAATATAAAACACCTGTATAGACTGATATTTTTTTGATGCCTGAACTCCATGGTTAAGGTGTAAGAAAAATATAAACAGATATTTAAATATACTGGTAACATATACTTTCTCTGAGTATATGTTTAATTTTTTTTACTGCAAATGTCACATCCATAACGCTGGAATCAGCCATATATATATATTCTTATTAAATTTCACAGTCACAAATATAAAAAAACACAACTTGTAATAAAACTGGGTGGTGGTTAGATACCAAGAATCCAATACTTGTATAACTTAATTTTGATTCCTCTTGTCCAATTTCTGCATGCAAATTTTTTCAATCGCTACTCTGTCAGGAAATTCACTGCTGGAGAGCACCTTCAATAATAATCTGAACAGTTGTTTAGAGATGGACCGCAAGATGTGCTCAAAATAGTGGCTACATGTGGTGAAGAATGATGGCAAAGCTAAGTGTAATTATTGTAATAAACTAATAAGTTATAAAGCAGAGTGTCGCGACCAACATGACAAAGCATCTCCGGTTGGTTCACATACTTGATGAATATCGAATTAAAAGAATGGTGTGTTCGGTTTATTGTGCTTCCTGCGGGTGCAACTAACAACCGTTGTGCATTTTAGTTTAACTTTTTGAGTGTGATAAGCAGTTCGGTGTTAGTTTTTATTTCAATATCTTGAGGTGAAACCAAACTGCGTATTCTCTCCACCTCCTCATTCATAAACAGCGGGATGCGCTGCTGTAGCATGCAGGAGAGACGGCTTTACACTCCGTCATTCATAATCTTAGCTGTTGTATTGAAGTCTACAGAATATATAAAGTAGAATGGTCTTTTAACAGTCCCGATAGGTTTAATCTTTTCCTTTTACCAAATTGTTGTCATTTCTCTTCTGCAAATTAGATTTATTTATTTATTTTTTTTAAATCTGCTTGATTCTTTTAAAACTGAAAGCAGCTCAATTGGTGTTTTTCCATAAGATACACCTTTGTGAATGTTTTATTTTATGTGTATAGTCTTTAATGTGCTTTTTAATAATTTTATTCTTTTCAAAGCAGCACTCAGACGCAAGTTTTTTTCTTGAAAACGTGGCATGAGAGCGATGCATGTGTTGGATGATTGCGTTTTTTTGCACGCACGATCATTTCTTGAACCTTTGCATACATTTTTTTTAATCAAAAGACAAGAAAATTTAATTACTTTTGATGTGCTAAAATATTTGTTAAATGAATGTTATTTAAAAAAAAAATCATATATACCTATTTAAACTGTGAAACTGAATAAAGTGTATGGTCTAATCGGCAATAAAGGAAATGAGTTATCTAGTACATTATTTAATGCACAAAATAGGCTAGTCTTTTTATAAATTGAGTTAATTGATCTGAAACTTTTATTGCATTTTCTTTTCTTGTAAATAATAAAAGTTGCATCAGATTGATGAAAACTAACCTGAATACCCGTGTGAACAGGGCCACAATGACTTTTTTTTTTTTTTTACATTGAAACAATTGGATAGTGTCTTCGGTCTACATGACTGGCAAACGCGTCAGAAAAAAAAAACTGCTGAATGTCCGCGAATATTTGGTTAACTTATAAAACAAATGTTGTCTGGTTTAGTAATGCATAGAAAAATGCAAAGCAGAATTATCCTGAGCTTATTAACCCACTGATGACAGCCACTTTGTGATGACTTTTAAGTTGGTTAATGAGGTTGCAATCTAGACGCAGTCACCTCATGCTTGTGTTGCAGTACAGTCCGTAAACTCCACTTATTAAAATAATGGCTTGGTGTTTATGCTGTAAAATCATGACTATATTTAATTATTGATTGTGGGCCACAAATATCGTTATCGGGATAATACGAATAATCCATTAACCCTTTCATTATGTTCTTGGCTGTTTTTGACCCATTGACTTCCATTATAACCACATTTTTTAACCGCAAAGCCATGACACCAAATAATCATGCGTTCTAGATTGTTGGTGTTTTCCCTGTTGGGAAGAGGTAAAATGTGTCATTTTTACTGTTGATCATCAGTTGGCAGCATTAACCCTTTAGATAGGCCTGTTCAAAAAAGTTTCTGTCTTTTATGTGTTCAGTGAAGTTCATTCATTCATTCATTCATTTTCTGCCGCTTTTCCGGGGCCGGGTCGCGGGGGTAGCAGTCTTAGGAGAGAACCCCAGACTTCCCTCTCCCCAGACACTTCCTCCAGCTCCTCCGGGGGGATCCCGAGGCGTTCCCAGGCCAGCCGAGAGACATAGTCCCTCCAGCGTGTCCTGGGTCTTCCCCGAGGCCGCCTCCCGGTGGGACATGCCTGGAACACCTCCCTAGGAAGGCGTCCAGGAGGCATCCGAAACAGATGCCCGAGCCACCTCAACTGACTTCTCTCGATGTGGAGGAGCAGCGGCTCTACTCCGAGCTCCTCTCGAGTGACAGAGCTCCTCACCCTATCTATAAGAGTGCGCCCTGCCACCCTTCGAAGAAAACTCATTTCAGCCGCTTGTATCCGAGATCTTGTCCTTTCGGTCATGACCCAAAGCTCATGACCATAGGTGAGAGTAGGAATGTAGATTGACCGGTAAATCGAAAGCTTTGCCTTTCGGCTTAGCTCCTTCTTCACCACGACGGACCGGTACATCGACCGCATTACTGCTGCCGCTGCACCAATCCGCCTGTCAATCTCATGTTCCATCCTTCCCTCACTCGTGAACAAAACCCCGAGATACTTGAACTCCTCCACCTGGGGTAAGGACTCTCCTCCAACCTGAAGATGGCAAACCACCTTTTTCCGGTGGAGCACCATGGCCTCGTAAAACAGCAAATTATAGTGTGCTTGCATAAATACACTTTGTAGGGGGACCAACAGTTTTAGCCCAAAAATGACCAGTCTATCAGATGGAGTCAGAGATTCAATTAAAGGAAAGTTTACTGTAGATAGTTTGCAGTTTCATCAGCAGAGGCCAGCTTCAACACTCGCTAAAAGTTTGTAGACCGCTCTACATAAAATCTCAGAACAACAACAATTAGAATCTTACCTAAGGTCATTACCTGCGTCATACATGTTTAACCCCCAGGGGTCGAAGACCGCTTTTACGTGTTTTGATGCGTCTTCTCCTCATAACACCAAAAATAACTTAAATTACACTTTCAGGTTTGATCGTACAGATAAGATCAATACATCAATGAATCTGTTAAGTGTCTAGTTTTTATTGTGTACACTCACAATGACAACAAACGTCTGTGCTTTCAAAAAATAAGGATAATAAACAGTGTAGGCATTTTCTTTTTCCTCTCTCTGCATGATTATATGCCGTTATGGCTTTGCAATAGAGGCCAATGGAGAAAAAACAGCCATGAATTTAACGAAAAGGGAGTAAATTTGCCCAGAGTGTATTGAGTTTTTTTTTTATTTTATTTCAAAGCATTTTCCCAGAATATGTCAAAATAAGTTGTCCCCAAATATCAGTCTTTTTGCTGAAACAGAGAAAGTTTTGGCCAAATTAAGCCTCAAAATCACCCCAGAATGGATGAAAATGACCCAACAGCACACAAGGGGAAAGGTGTACATTCCAGCTTTTATACAGATGCTGTACAGGTATGTCTCATGTCTGCGAGGCAAATATTCATCTGTTTGTTCAGCTGTGACCCCAGAACTTTTTTTCTGATGTGTTTACCAGTCAGGCACAGAATGAACAAGTATTCCCTGTCTGCTTTACAAATTTTACAAAAAACATTTTGAAATGTAATTATGAATATATACGAATAAAAAAAGGCCATTTACAGCTTTCAAATCTGTGTCTTATCAATTTGACCAAAATGACTTTTATGATCAATTATGTAAGAAACTCTGAAAAACTGGACGGACACAGTTTCAATTTACTATAACTTCTATGTTAAGCGGCTTTGACACAATTTACATTGTGAAAGCACTAGATGAATAAAGATGAATTGAATTGAATCTGCTTAAACGCGTTAATGGACCAAACAAAATATGATCTGATTTATTTTACATTTAATGTGCATCAAAATTACAGTGTGTGTAGCCAATGTTTCCAGTGTCCTTTCATTTTTCAGCTTTTCATGAGTTTTTAAGACTTAATGAAGACTACTGTTTTAATATTTTATTTTAGACCTAATTGAAGAGAATGAGGGGAGTAAAGAGGAGGAACATCATGTCAAAATTGAGGGAAAAACTCATTTACAGACTGATGGTATTTTGAAAAGGAGAGACAAGAATCGTTTCACCTGCAATCGATGTGGAAAGTGTTTTGGAAGAAAAGACAATCTTAAGATTCACATGAGGATCCACACTGGAGAGAAACCATTCACATGCACTCAGTGTGGGAAGAGTTTCAGCCAATCATCACACCTTAATCACCACATGAGGATCCACACCGGAGGGAAACCATTCACATGCACTCAGTGTGGGAAGAGTTTCAGCCGATCATCAAACTTTAATCTACACATGATGATCCACACCGGAGAGAAACCATTCACATGCACTCAGTGTGGGAAAAGTTTCAGCCAATCATCACACCTTAATCAACACATGAGGATCCACACTGGAGAGAAACCTTTCACATGCACTCAGTGTGGGAAGAACTTCAGCCAATCATCATCCCTTAATAAACACATGAGGATCCACACTGGAGAGAAACCATTCACATGCACTCAGTGTGGGAAGAGTTTCAACTGCTCATCACACCTTAATCACCACATAAGGATCCACACTGGAGAGAAACCATTCACATGCACTCAGTGTGGGAAGAGTTTCAGCCAATCATCAAACTTTAATCTACACATGAGAATCCACACTGGGGAGAAACCATTCACATGCACTCAGTGTGGGAAGAATTTCATCCGCTCATCATCCCTTAATCTACACATGATGAGCCACACTGGAGAGAAACCATTCAAATGCACTCCGTGTGGGAAGAGTTTCATCCACTCATCATCCCTTAGTCAACACATGAAAATCCACACCGGAGAGAAACCATTCACATGCACTCAGTGTGGGAAGAGCTTCAGCCAATCATCATCCCTTAAAAAACACATGAGGATCCACACTGGAGAGAAACCATTCACATGCACTCAGTGTGGGAAGAGCTTCAGCCAATCATCATCCCTTAATCTACACATGAGGATCCACACTGGAGAGAAACCATTCACATGCACTCAGTGTGGGAAGAGTTTCAGCCGATCATCAAACTTAAATCTACACATGAGGATCCACACTGAAGTGAAACCATTCACTTGCACTTAAGCCGCGGTCACACTGGACTTTTTTTCCCTTTAGACCTCCATTCATATACACGCGAATGCATCAGACCGGAAACGCAAGTTCGTGCGTCAAGTTTGCAGTCAACTGCGAAATCCCATCGCTTGTGTTGGAACTCAATGCAAAACGTTGTTCGAATCAAAAACAAGTTTCAATCAGGCTTGGAAATTTGGGCGCCAAATTGTCTCATTCATTGAACTGGCTTGGGGGCTTACACCCTCATGATAACAGGGGGCCAATTCAGTTGACTCTCTTCCCATATACTTTGGCCGCAGATGTTCAGGGACCCTTCAGCCAAATTCGTAAATGATTAATCATCTAAACAATGAGGTTTTACAAAGTTTCAGCGGGATTTCTCCTCACGAGACTTTTGAATGACGGTCATGTGCTCGCCTCGGGACATCCGGCTTGCAGCCAGATGTACAAATTTTATAGAGACAAAAATATCTCTGGCAATTAATGCATACGATTGAAAGACAATCTCTTAAAATGTGAGAACTAAGGCAGATACATCTTTGAATAATATGCCATTTCCTCATGTGCTGTGTTTATTCCAACCAACCAGGATGAACATTCATTCATTCATTCATTTTCTTGTCGGCTTTGTCCCTTGCGGGGTCGCCACAGCGGAATGAACCGCCAACTTGTCCAGCACGATTTTACGCAGCGGATGCCCTTCCAGCCGCAACCCATCTCTGGGAACTTCCACACACACATTCACACTCATACACTATGGACAATTTAGCTTACCCAATTCACCTGTACTGCATGTCTTTGGACTGTGGGGGAAACCGGAGCACCCGGAGGAAACCCACGCAAACTCCACACAGAAACACCAACTGACCCAGCCCAGCCGAGGTTCGAACCTGCGACCCAGCGACGTTCTTGCTGTGAGGCAACAGCACTACCTACTGTGCCACTGCGTTGCCACCAGGATGAACAAACTGAGCAAACCTTAATGAACACATGAAGATCCACACTGGTGTGAAATAATATATGTGCTTTGTATGTGAGAAGACTTTTATTACAGCTCCAACTTTGAAACTGCACCAGACAATTCACACTGGAGAGACCGTACAAATGTTCACACTGAGTTTTAATCAGTTAACACATCTGAAAACACAAAAGAGGATTCACACAAGAGGATGTTTCATGTCTGAATAATGTTTGAAAAGGCTGAGTGACGGTATACTGTTTTCCAACACTCCTACACTGCAGTAGGTGGGGTTGTAAATGTGTTGCGCTACTCGCGTTTACCGTAAACACTATGATGGCGGCTGAGAGAAGAACAGTTTCATAAACATCTGGCAAACAGCACCTCTGCAGCTTAAAATCTCTTTGCAAGTGATTGTACAGGTGCGGATACATATGTACTACATCTGTTCTCTATCTGACTCCCTGAATGAGAAACAAATCACTGGGAAGACACCGCACATCAAAGAAGGTAGAGCTCCAGGGCGGGTAGTTTGCAGTATACCAGGGCCTCAAGTTTAGAAAGCCCATTCAATTGTCCTGTGTTGCTTCTTTTATTAGTAAAATTTCTTTACTTTTGGGTTCAAGATTCTTTCTAGTTTACTACATTTACTTTGAGTAGAATACAAAGTTGATGAATATTTTATGATTTAGGCAGAGCGACAGGTATTAAGTTTTACAATATTAATACACTGTGATGATCCCAAGACTCCAGATTGGAAATCCTGATTGGTTGCCTGCATTACTCATCAATGGGTATATAAAAGTTGTTGTGCTAGCTACCCCAGGACACTGTGGCTACTCAGGACTCCTCATGTCAAGACCTGCCATCTCATTGACCCCTTAACCTTATCATTTATCATTGCTTATATCATGTAGTTAAAGTGTTGTTGTGATTATATCCTAAGTTCTTTATCTTCATTATTATCCCTAGACATTTGTTGGTTGCTTTGATTGATTGTTCTGAGTTATATTTTATAATAAATAATTTGCATTCAGGCTACTTTGTTGGCTCATCTTTCTTATGTTGCGACTCAAACAAGCGAGTCATAACACTTTGTAAAATGTTTCTGGTTGTATCTGAGATCTTGTCCTTTCAGTCATGACCATTGGTGAGAGTAGGAACCTAGATTGAGCGGTAAATTGACAACATTGCCTTTCGTCTCAGCTCCTTCACCACAACAGACAATCTCATCAACTGCATTACTGCTGCTGCTGCACTGATCTATCTTTTAAAGGGTCACGAAACACCAAAACACATTTTTTGAGCTGTTGACAGTCATATCTGTGTCCCACGCTGCTATAAACACTATTAGGACACATATATTGCACTAAAAAGTGAAAATTGGTTGTTTTTGCGTTATTTTGAGCAAATTCATTCTTCCGGTTTGAAACAAATTTTTGAAGCTACGTCACGGCCATGAGATACATGCATGTAAATCCAGCCTGGAGAGTGGCTGACTGTCTCTTCGAGAACATTGTGATGTATCTGAGTGTGCGGCAATAATTAATGACAAAGACGTGCTTCAAACCAATCAGCGTGCTCTATTGTGTATGCAGCGCAACTTCATTAATATGCATGAACTAGATGGAAAGTAAGACTCCTTTTACCTGTTACAGGCAGTGTTCAGACGGCAGCGATGCGCCTCGTTGTGCTACTTACCAGCCTTAATTCAAACGAGAGGAAGAATAAGCATTATTTGGAGACATGGTTCATCGGTGTTGCGTTTCTAAATGTGCCGCAACTAAATTTTTGTTTCCATTTCCACGAGATGACAGTAAAGCTCGCGTGTGGACCCAAGCAGTTGGAATACAGTGGTGTATTACTACGCGACAAAAATATGTTTGTAAAGATCATTTTTTACCCGAGAGCTTTTCCAATCTGGAAATAGTGAAGTCTGGATTTGCCACTCGTCTCAGCTTAAAAAAAGACACTGTTCCTGTTGATTTTCATGCCTCTACAGATTCGGTAAGTGTGCTCTTTCCGTTTTTGAATACATTACTTCGTGAAATGACTGGCGTTACTAAGTAGTTTACAGTAATACAACAATATTATAGACTGTAAATGCTTTGTTTTAAATTAATCGTGTCTGTTCTGTGTCTTTTTAACGTTTGTACAATAGTTACATCCGCCATCTGAATCTGAAATGCGATGTGAGGTAGCGTGCCAGACAGATGTTTTCACAACAGATGTAGCATGCCAAACGGATGCTGTTTCGCCCATCAAACATACTAGCACACAATACAGTTGGAAACCAAAGCAAAGAAGCAAGAGTAAGAATTAAATTGATTTCTGTTTGCTGTTTAATGTTGTGTTGTCGTTTTCATACAAGCACGTTTTATGTCTTTTTAGGCACCCAGGTTAAACAACGCAAAAAGGATGCTAGCTGTAGCACAGTCATGTTGAACACCTCGTTTGAGGAAATTCCTCTAGCTGTTTCAACACCTGTAAAAACGTCCAGAGGAACTTCTATAGATGACATTACTTTCAATCCCGAAGGTACCAACCACACCATCTATAATGAGAGGTGAGTTATTTGAGAAATTTGTAATGTATGTACCTGCTACTGCAATATGATGTAATCTAGCGTGTTGTATTGATATATTTTGTTTTTGTTTTTGTTCTGTTTTTGTATCTCCTATCAGCACTGTGATAGAAACTCCACATTATAGAATGAGGAAATTCATTGTTTATGAAGATAACCTCATTGCGCTCTTCCTGCAGTGTCCTATCTGCACAAGAAGCTGTGTTATGCACAGTAGGACAGTCGGAACTGTTTTTTTTGTGGATCAGGTCTGCACACACTGTGAGCATCATAACACTTGGACAAGTCAGCCGTATGTTGCAGACATACCAGCAGGAAATATCCAGCTTGCTGCAGCTGTAGCCTACTTTTTAGTGAAGCCTCTTTTTTGCAAGTGGATAAGGCAAGGCTATTTTTATTTGTCTCTTTGTGACTCTCCTTTCTGCTGCAGTGTAACTAATTGTTTATTTTCTTTGTGTCTGCAGTTGTTTCAGGTATTTAACATTGCAGGAATTAGTCACACAACCTAAATAAAACACCAGCGGAATTTACTTGTTCCAACAATAAACTGACTGTGGAATGTGCAACAAAGTACAGCTGTTCACCATGCAATTGAGAATGGAGACACCATCTTTGGCGGGGACATGCGAGGTGACTCTCCTGGTAAGTGTATCAAAATAATACAACAATATAAAAGCAATTTTGTGTAACTTGGGTTTATAAATGTTATTTCATCGCCACTGAAATATTTAATAAAATTTTTTTTAGGGCACAGTCCAAAATATGGTACCTATACTGTGATGGACCTAAAAGCAAACTGAATAGTGGACATTCAGCTTATTCAGGTATTTCTGTTTATGAGCATTATTTTGCTAAAATGTACATGCATGTGTTTACCATTTGGGATACCAAATGTTTTGCAGCAACACAATGGTTTATATCACCCTAAAATATCACACAAAAAATATATTCATATATAATTTTTTTACTTTTAGAGCAATGATGTTGGCAACAGCCAACGCATGGAAAAGGAGGGACTGCAACGATGCCTGCAACAGCTGGAGCAGAGAGGGGTCAAAGTGAATACACCTGCTGTCATGAAGTACCTCAGGGATAGCAGGCCGGATGTTTTGCACAAGTTTGATGCATGGCACATGGCAAAAGGTGTGATTTCAAAGTATATCTTGTTTTATTGTCATTAGGGTGTTGGCCATTCTGACGCATTTTTATCAATGGTTTTGTAGGTGTTGCAAAAAAAATTGACCAACTTGGCAAGCTGAAGGTTTGCAGAGAGGTCATCGCTTGGAAAAGGAGCATTGTAAACCACCTTTACTGGTGTGGTGCATCTTCCAGCACAGGCGGTGAAATAGTCGCCAAGTGGAAGTCGGTCGCCAACCACATCCAGAACATACATCAACATGGTGGTGAATTTCCAAAATGCCTCCATGAGCCTTTGGTGGGAGAACAAGCAAGACAGTGGCTAAAACCAAGTAATGGCAACACATATATAAGTTATCTGTCCGTTTTTGGTTATGTGATGATATTGGTTTTTATTTATGCTATGTATATTGAAGGAACTCACTGAATTAAGACAATCAGGCTTGGAATTTTGAGCGCAAATTGCTTAATTCGCTCCAGGGCTTGTACCAGCAAGATAACAGGGGGGCAAATTCATTCGACTCTCTTCCCCCAATACTTCGGCCCAGATGGACAAAATGCGGCCGCAATTTTGGTTATTTGTTAACCATCTAGACAAGGGAGCTCTCAGGACCGCTCCATCATGAGACTTGCGAGCGACCGATCTCGTGATTTTGGGGGCCATGTGTTCGTCCCCGAGACATTCTAATTGCAGCTAGATGGACAGAGAACTCAGAGACAAAAGAGATCTCTGCAAATAAATGAGAGACTTAAGAAAGACAATTCTTATAAATGTTATAGCCAAGGCAAAATTTGATATTTTGAATGACATTATAGGTTTCCTTATGTGCTGTGTTTATTCCAACCAATGAAGAAGATTTTATTTTATTCTCTGAGTGTAAAGCAGTTAATTTTCTCTTCTCAAAAACTAGGGGTGTTTGCAACATGCCAGTGGTAAAAATACTTTTTGGTATGTCTGTGTAAGATGAGTAGCCTGCACAGAAACAACACTAGGAGAAGGCTATGCTGAAGAAATAACTGATTATGACTGAATATGTAAAGCACTGATGTTAAATACTTATATGAAGTTATATGTGTCAGAAGCTAGAGTGAGTAACATATTGGGAAGTTATTATGCTATCATGACAATGTATGTAACCAATTAGTTCTTTTTGCATCTATGGTCTGGTGTCAAAGCAGTTGCTGACATAGACCTGTGACATCTCTGGTGACATTAGCAAGCTGGCTGAGGGCCAAATATAACAGAACTACCTGAGACATCTCCAATGATGGTCAGATGTTTAAAATAAGGCACCTAGGGGTGTGTCAAAGAAATCTGTATAAAGATTGTGGAAAACACAGAGACTTCAGAAAGTGTGAGAGAAAGTGGGGATGAATGCTGCTCTGCAGAGGTCTGCTCTGCACTTTCTCAGGCTTTATTATGTGAGAATAAAGTCTTTATTTCTGGTATCCAAAAACCTCCAGTCTGATAGTGCCTCATTGATGAGAAGGTCGTCAATCACGACAAATGACAACCGCCGGGGAGCTTACGGCTAATGGCCCCAAAGTGGGGCTTGACAAACTCGACAAATGACAACCTACGTGAAATACGACAAATGGCGCCCAATCAAGCGTGGGGCTGGAAAGGAACGCACAGGTCATGCCGGACATGCCGGAGCTTGGAGGAAAAAACAAATATTTTAAAGTGGCCACGGTAAGCAATTTTTGCTTATACGTTTGTGTTTTTTCTACCAGGACCTGCTTGTAACGGTAAATACACTTGAACTGTTTCTCCAGCTTTAACGAACTAAAACTAAAAAATTTAAGTAAAAAAGATATAAAAAAGGAAACAAAGAGGTTTTTTTTTTTTGTGATTAAGTTTTTATTGATTTTACATGCGAGTGGTCACAGCATCTTTACAATTTTCTTTCAATAAACAAAACAAGATCCACTTCTCAACCCCCCTACCAGCCCACCCAGAAAAACACCCACCCAACCCCCCAGCGGTGCCAAAGTCCATGCCATCCCACAACAGCATTGCAATCAAGACAAATAACAGCAGAGAAAAAAAAAAAGTACATATAGACATCCATACACTCATAGTAATACACTAACAAAAGTAAATAGAAAACCACACAGAATCAGAGATTTAAAGATTCAAGTTGTTGCACATAAATGTCTATTATCCATGAGTCTTTCTGCCAGTTTGTCCGCAGCCGTTTTCCACGCATCAAGAGTTGAGGCTCTAACTTTATTTATTCTGGCTGTTGAGAGTTCTAACAATACTATATCATAAAACTGAAATAGCCACTGCCGAATAGATAAAGAATGCGGAGGAAGCCATCTTTGCACAATTATCTTTTTTGCAGATGTTAATCCTGCCAACCAGACCTTTCTTTGTCGCTCTGTCAAACCCATACTTGAATCATCATTTAAAAGTAGCACACCTGGTTGTACTGGTATAACTTTTCCTATAATTTCAGATAATATTGTTGAAGTTTTTTCCCAAAACTCATACACCTTTTCACATTCCCACACCATATGTATAAATGTTCCAACCTGTTGGTGAGAACAAAAACTGCAATTCGGACTGGAGGATAATTTACAGAGAAAACGTTTCTTTGGTGTCCAGTACAGTCTGTGACAGAACTTAAAATGTATTAACTGGTGATTTGGATTTTTTGAAGAACCAAATATGTTTTCCCAAACCGTCTCCCAATCAATCTGGTCCTCAGATAATTCACTAGCCCAAATCATTGGTATTGAAAATTGCTTTAGGTTAGCCTCAAGAAGGCGGGAATAGATACCTGAAACAACATTTTTTAGTGAGGTATTAGTAAACCAGCGAAGAATTGGATGTGTTTCGAGAGCAGATCCCCAAGGGACTCCATATGCCCTAAGGGCCGAGCGCAGTTGCAGATATAAGAAAAAGGATGATGCTGGTACATTAAATGTTGCAGTTATATTCTGAAAACTAAGCATGCCATTGTCATTCCATATGTCAGCCAGAGTCTTTATTCCCTGCTTTGACCACTTTTCTGATGTAAATGGTGTAGAACCGCACTTGATGTTCCTATTGTGCCATAAGGGGGTCTGTCGGTGCCATTTATTTTTGTAAAGTATTGTTTTCTCCGCTGTTCTAAAAGTCATTATTGTGTTTGTTACAATGGGGCCAAAATATTGTTTACAATATTTTGTAGAAAGTCCAGAGAAAAGTACATCCTCCAGTCTAATTGGTCTGACAATTGCTGTTTCTATGTCCCTACAGGGTGTACAGGTCATAGAGTCCAACCATGTCTTAACTGAACAAAGTTGGAATGCTGTATGATACATCTCAAAATTAGGAAGGGAGAGACCACCTTTCATTTTAGTGCGCTGTAGTGTAGACAATTTTAGTTTTGGTTGCTTGCCGTTCCAGAGAAAAGTGCGAATTAAAGAGTCAAGTTTTTTCCACCATTTTTGAAGAGGTGGCAGAGGGATCATAGCACTAAGAAAATTAACTCTGGGTAGTATATTCATCTTCACAGTTGATACTCTAGATTGTAGTGATGCTGGAAGGGTTCTCCATCTGTCAATATCTCCTTTAATCTTTTGGAAGACCTTATCATAATTAACATGTACAATTTCTTTTAGAGAGGGTTGTATAACAATCCCCAGGTAAGTTAACTGATTTACAATTGGGATATCTATTGTTGTTTTCATACTTTGAGCTTTTTTATTTAATGGTAAAAGAGATGATTTGGTCCAATTAATCCTGTATCCTGAAAATTTTCCAAATTTATTAAATGTTTTAAGAATGATTGGAATTATAGCAAAATCTGAAAAATATAATAAGATATCGTCTGCAAATAGGGATATTGCATGCAGGGCTTGAAAACGAAAAAAAAAAATTCAATCGGTTCACTCCGAGCAGAATTGATATTTTTTTCGTTTCGGTTTTTGCGTTCCTCATTAGAAAAAATTCCGAAAACGGTTTTCTAGAAAAAAAAAAACGGTTAGAACGTTATTTTATTACAAAGTATTGCAGGGCTCTAGTGTGCCCTGATTTCTTAATGGTGCAACTAAAAATTTAAATTCTATTCGAGGGGTGAGTTAAATGAATTTTCGATAAGTATCTTAAAGAAACATTTATAATATGAACTTGCTTTTGGTTATATCTACATATACCGTCTTTGCGCACTTATGCATGCTTTCCCTCACCAGCAGCCACAGTTGATTGACAGGCTGCTTAAAGGCACTACGCACACAGCCCCACTACTTGTTATCCAGCTGCAAGTGCTGAAACACGTGACACAGTTTTATTTGGTGCCGATTTGCGTGTTCCTTTTTTTTAAAGTGTCTTTCATTTTTTAAATCTCTCAAATTAGGCTAACATAATCTCCCTCTGATATATTTGTTCAATTATGTGCTGTAGGCTATTGACCAACACCCCCTGTATACAGTTTAGGCTACACACTGCAGGTCTAGGCTACAGTTCGGATGTGTTATGAATTACATTTTTTAGCGCAAATGACAGGGCTGGATTTAATGCCGCTTTTTTGTTTATTTATTTATGACATTATTTAAATTGATTATTAAACAGTATACGTTACAGTGAAACTACCAATTTCATTTAATGCTGAAAACAAGTTAAAGCAGAATAATATATTATTATACCTCTCTCGTAATACCCGTTTGTCATTTTATTACTTATGTCCTAGACCAGCAAAGAGCTGCTGCAAACTCCAGTCAAAAACAGCGCTCATCAGTGCAAACGTGGGGTTGGACAGTTCCATTTTAGTGCGGAGGAGGACTTTAAATTTGATTGACAAACTTACAATAATTAAAGTGTTCTGTTAATCAACAACATTAAATTACATTCATATTCCGCCTTACACCCGTTACATGTTTTCAATGCAGTTTTTTCTTTGCTGCTATCTCCGTGGTCTCTGGCCAGGGGGAGGCTAAGCCTTCTCCAGACTTACACACGCTCCGCCTATGCCTGGCTATGTGCTATTTTCACTTATCCCCCCTATGCCCTATTCATTTAGAACATGCTTACATTCAAAGTTGGAATTATTAAAAAATAAAAAAGCATTAAAGTCATCTATCTTAGGTGTAATTTGCTTTCAAAGTATTTTTACAGTTCAGTTTTAGCGATCTTCATGTTTACAATTGCGCTCCATTCGCAGTGCACTTGGAAAACATTGATATCATGTAACACAGCCTCATGGCGAAAGCTATAGGTAACCTAGGCTATTATTTAAAAGCGGAATTTATTACATCTCCAAAGCTTGTGAAAATAAAAAACACAGCATACGTTAATGCTTTTAGTTTATAGTAGGTTATTTATTAAGTATCTCTGCTGTATATGACATGGGCCTGTTGGTTAGAACTTTCTGCTGTGGTTTGCATATGTCAAATTGTAAAAGTAGACTTTAAAAAATAAATAAATAAACAATATCCTACTTAATAATAATAATAATAATAATCATCATCGTCATCATTAATATTATTATTATTAAAGTAAATATATTTATAATAAATAGCATCATTATTTATTTATTTATATGATTTATATATGATATTAGAATAGTGTTAGCTTTTGTCAGTGATTTTATGTTTTAGAATAGAATATTCTAAATATTTCAATGAATATAGAAAACGTGTGCATGATTTTACCAAAACTAATATTGGATTTTATTTTAAATGCGTGTGCGTGTAAAACAATATAATTTGCACAAAGAAATGATGGGGTTCTTCTCTAAAGAAGTTGTTACTCCACCCTGTTTAGAGCATCATTATGGGCGTTTTACGCTATAACTAACATGCAAGTTTGTTATAGCGTAATGGATTGTTAATTTCAGTGCTGTTTTGACATTTCGCAAGGGCTTCAGCTGGTTCTGACCTCAGTTTCGCGACTTGACTTTTATGTGGCGTCTATCGATGTCTGGATGACAGCAAGAGCGAGAAGAGATAAGACCAGATTCAATGTGCGGCTGCACAGTTTCTGCAAATTTTGACTACAGGCTCATCTAAATTGGTTTTTCATTCGATTGAAAGCCGAAATATTGCCAGAGAGACGAAGTAACTTTTGGTTTTGGAAGAAAGCTGCTTCAGTAATGAAAGACGCAGTTGGTGGAAACACACACGCATACACAGGATACACTTATAGGCCTATTTATTATCGGTTTATTTAACATTAAACGCACAGTAATTAAGTGCAAAAAAGAAAAGCATAACTTCTGAAAAAGTGCTCACTAGCTGCTTTTTTATGGCACTTTAGCCTATTGCATGTTGAATGTTACAATTACAAAGATTTTTATTAAATAAGTGCATGCCACAAGATATTTTTGTTGGTGTAAAAATATAAAAAGTATCATTCTCATATTCTTGCCTTATTTATCTTTAATATAAAGGCGAGCGCGGGGCACAAAGTAACGCGGGGTTAAATGTAACACAGAGTTTTAAGGTATTTGCTCAGGGTTAATCATGGCATGCTTCCGAGGTTTTCACCGCAGTGTCGGCAGACGTCTTCCTGCCAATTATTGAACATTTTTGGCGAAATCTGGATGAGAAACACAGAAGAAACCATTTTTGCAGCATAAAAGTATTTTTTATTATAGTCGATATTTTTTTATTTTGAAAAAATCGGTGAAAGTATGAGCGTAAAATCTGATATTGTCCTGATCACAGTCTTCTAGGCTAAAAGATGAAACCATTTTGAAAGATGTATAAAACACACAGAGACTGATAGCCAGCTTTCAGTAAAACATGACACAGCGGGTAGTTGTAACAGGGTGTTACAATTAAGCCACACACTGTTGGACACCAACTAAACTAACACAATATTTTTTTGAATTTTGAGTGTAATGTTGAGAACTTTTTAAATAAAAATGTTTTTTAATAGAAAATAATTTTTTTTAGAAGAAAAAATATTTTACTGCTAATAATGCAAATAAATGCATTAAACAAATAATGAATAAATGGATAATAATGCAAATAGATTCCAATGTGTTTATCCAATAAACAAAAAAATATATAAACATACTGTGCTATGTAGAATAAAAAAGAAATGAGCCAATTACTGAGGAAATATAGCTACTATTTAAAGTAAACTGAATTTAAATTAATTGTGTGAAATCTGCCTTTATAAGCATGTGTTACAACTAACCCTACATACGGGGTAAGTTGTAACATTTCACTCCTGGCGCTTTTGGCAACATTGTAAAGAAACGGTGAGTCCGATGGACATGCAAATTGTGCAAATTTGTAGGAGACATTGTAGGAGAGATTTTTATTTTATCTGTATAAAAATATCATTTGTCTAACCCTATTACTTTTGGTCGATAATTGGTCAAAACAAAAAGTGTTACTTTGTACCCCACGCTCCCCAATATACAATTGCATACAATGCAATGCGTGGTGCACCTAAGAAAAAAAGGCGCACCAAGGCAAAACGTCTAGCCCTGTATTGGATAGATTGATAGATTGTGTGTGCATTTTAATAACATTGACACTATACTTTTACGATTAATTAAACTAGGGATGCTAACGATTACTCGATCATTTATTGTCGGTAGGCCTAACCCAAAACCGATAGAACTTATTAATTAAGCATGGGCTATTAATAAGTTATGCTTTGTGTGTGCATTTTAATAACATTGACACTATACTTTTACGATTAATTAAACTAGGGATGCTAACGATTACTCGATCATTTATTGTCGGTAGGCCTAACCCAAAACCGATAGACCTTATCAATTAAGCATGGGCTATTAATAAGTTATGCTTTGTGTGTGCATTTTAATAACATTGACACTATACTTTTACGATTAATTAAACTAGGGATGCTAACGATTACTCGATCATTTATTGTCGGTAGGCCTAACCCAAAACCGATAGACCTTATCAATTAAGCATGGGCTATTAATAAGTTATGCTTTGTGTGTGCATTTTAATAACATTGACACTATACTTTTACGATTAATTAAACTAGGGATGCTAACGATTACTCGATCATTTATTGTCGGTAGGCCTAACCCAAATCCGATAGACCTTATCAATTAAGCATGGGCTATTAACAAGTTATGCTTTGCGCTGTGAGACGCGTCCACGGTTTCACACATTACATAATGAAGTGTGTGCAGCTTACGTTATCTTATGGAGTCGTGCACTCTCTTGACTTCGCATAGCCTTTTGGGGAGACCTAAAACCCTGTTATGCACAAATCTCATTTATGTGCGCTGGTGCTGCCGTTAATCCGCGGGTCAAGTAATCAAAAAGTAGGCTACATGACGTTTAATTATGGGTTATGAAGACCAAACATTGGTTGTGCAAACTTTACATATACAGTACTTCCTCTAAAATATTATTATTATTATGAAAGTGTTTCAAGCTATAGGCCTATTATATTTTTATGGACTAGCATATGCCTAAATACGCATCACGGCCAGACATTTATAGTTTATATAAAAACGAGCGCACCTCATTTCACTGTGATCATTTTGCGGATCATTGCATATTCGGTTAATTCTTCAGTAGCCTTGTAAATAATGTATTTTATTAATGGATTGTTTATAAGGACTAAGCTATTAATTACTGTAATTCTCCGAATGGAAAATGGTTGGGTGGTTTGATAATATATCATATTCAAAACTTTATCATGTTTATGAGCTGCCCTTCATCCTTCAATAGGCTATTACAGATCGATTTATCAGATGATTTGTCATAAGGGAAACATTAACAAAATGATTTTCTTTATGGAGACCCATCTAAAAACAATCGACAATCAATAATTCCTTTAGTACTAATACAAGTTAACAATAACTTAAACCGAAACATCCCTTTGTACATGAAAGAGCAGGTTCTCGGTAACCTTTAAGACAAGCTGATCGCATCAGAAACGACTCTGGGTTATGACGTCTGCTTCGCGGACATTTCACGTTGTATGCGTCACCGTCGCATTTGTACACGTGCTTTAAATTAATGCTTTTTGTCTCCCAAATTCATATAATAAAGAGAATGATAAAATAACGTTATTAACCGGTTAACTATAAATGTTTCTGTTCAGAACGATTAAAATTTATCTTTTTTTCGTTTTTCGTTTCTGTTCCTGCAAAATGTCATTCGTTTCCGTTTTTCGTTTCTGTTCCTTGAACCGGTTCAGAGCCCTGACTGCAAATCTACGCATGGCCAAAAGTATATTGCATCAGTAGTGTTAAGCACTACCATAGAGAATGAATGAGAAAAGTTAAGAAAGCGGGAGACCCGGGTCCGATTCTCGGCCAATGCAATTGCTGTTTTGTGTTGATCCTCTTCCACCTCTATGTAACAGCCTTGCAGCACACACACCCCACAAATGCAGCAAAAGAAGCAGATAGCATTTGTGGTTCAGTGGTAGAATTCTCGCCTGCCTCACGGGAGACCCAGGTCAGATTCCTGGCCAATGCAATTGCTTTTTTGTGTTGATTCTCTTCCACCTGTATGAAACAGCGTTGCAGCACACACACCCCACGATTGCAGCAAAAGAAGCAGATAGCATTGGTGGTTCAGTGGTAGAATTCTCGCCTGCCACGAGGGAGACCCGGGTCCGATTCCCGGTCTATGCAATTGCTGTTTTCTGTTGATCCTCTTCCAGCTTTATGGAAAAGCCTTGCAGCGCTCTCACCCCACAAGGGCAACAAAAGCAGCACATCAGCATTGGTGGTTCAGTGGTAGAATTCTCGCCTGCCACGCGGGAGACCCGGGTCCGATTCTCGGCCAATGCAATTGCTGTTTTGTGTTGATCCTCTTCCACCTCTATGTAACAGCCTTGCAGCACACACACCCCACAAATGCAGCAAAAGAAGCAGATAGCATTCGTGGTTCAGTGGTAGAATTTTTGCCTGCCTCACGGGAGACCCAGGTCAGATGCCTGGCCAATGCAATTGCTTTTTTGTGTTGATCCTCTTCCACCTGTATGTAACAGCGTTGCAACATACACACTCTACGATTGCAGCAAAAGAAGCAGATAGCATTGGTGGTTCAGTGGTAGAATTCTCGCCTGACACGAGGGAGACCCGGGTCCGATTCCCGGTCAATGCAATTGCTGTTTTCTGTTGATCCTCTTCCAGCTTTATGGAAAAGCCTTGCAGTGCTCTCACCCCACAAGGGCAAGAAAAGCAGCGCATCAGCATTGGTGGTTCAGTGGTAGAATTCTCGCCTGCCACGCGGGAGACCCAGGTCCGATTCCCGGCCAATGCAATTGCTGTTTTGTGTTGATCCTCTTCCACCTGTATGTAACAGCCTTGCAGCACACACACCCCACAAGGGCAACAAAAGAAGCAGATCAGCATTGGTGGTTCAGTGGTAGAATTCTCGCCTGCCACGCGGGAGACCAGGGTCTGATTCTCGGCCAATGCAATTGCTGTTTTGTGTTGATCCTCTTCCAGCTTTATGGAAAAGCCTTGCATCACTCACAGCCCACAAGGGTAACAAAAGAAGCAGTTCAGCATTGGTGGTTCAGTGGTAGAATTCTCGCCTGCCACGCGGGAGACCCGGGTCCGATTCCTGGCCAATGCAATTGATGTTTTCTGTTGATCCTCTTCCAGCTTTATGGAAAAGCCTTGCAGCGCTCTCACCCCACAACGGCAACAAAAGCAGTGCATCAACATTGGTGGTTCAGTGGTAGAATTCTTGCCTGCCACGTGGGAGAACTGGGTCCGATTCCCGGCCAATGCAATTGCTGTTTTCTGTTGATCCTCTTCCAGCTTTATGGAAAAGACTTGCAGCGCTCTCACCCCACAAGGGCAACAAAAGCAGCCCATCAGTTATGGTGGTTCAGTGGTAGAATTCTCTCCCGCTACGTGGAAGACCCGGGTCAGATTCCCGGCCAATGCAATTGCTCTTTTGTGTTGATCCTCTTCCACCTGTAAGTAACAGCCTTGCAGCACACACACCCCACAATTGCAGCAAAAGAAGCAGAGAGCATTGATGGTTCAGTGGTAGAATTCTCGGCCGCCACGCGGGAGACCTGGGTCCGATTCCCAGCCAATGCAATTGCTGATTTTTGTTGATCCTCTTCCAGCTTTATGGAAAAGACTTGCAGCGCTCTTACCCCACAAGAGCAACAAAAGCAGCGCATCAGCATTGGTGGTTCAGGGGTAGAATTCTTGCCTGCCACGCGGGAGACCCGGGTCTGATTCTCGGCCAATGCAGTTGCTGTTTTGTGTTGATCCTTTTCCAGCTTTATGGAAAAGCCTTGCATCACTCACAGCCCACAAGGGTAACAAAAGAAGCAGTTCAGCATTGGTGGTTCAGTGGTAGAATTCTCGCTTGCCGCGGGGGAGACCCGGGTCCGATTCCCGGCCAATGCAATTGCTGTTTTGTGTTGATCCTCTTCCACCTGTATGTAACAGCCTTGCAGCACACACACCCCACAATTGCAGCAAAAGAAGCAGTTAACATTGGTGGATCATTGGTAGAATTATCGCCTGCCATGCGGGAGACCCGGGTCCGATTCCCAGCCAATGCAGTTGCTGTTTTCTGTTGATCCTCTTCCAGCTTCATGGAAAAGCCTTGCAGCGCTCTTACCCCACAAGGGCAACAAAAGCAGCGCATCAGCATTGATGGTTCAGTGGTAGAATTCTCGCCTGCCACGCGGGATACCCGGGTCCGGTTCCCGGCCAATGCAATTACTGTTTTCTGTTGATCCTCTTCCAGCTTTATGGAAAAGCCTTGCAGCGCTCTCACCCCACAAGGGCAACAAAAGCAGCACATCAGCATTGGTGGTTCAGTGGTAGAATTCTCGCCTGCCACGTGGGAGACCCAGGTCCGATTCCCAGCCAATGCAATTGCTGTTTTGTGTTGATCCTCTTCCACCTGTATGTAACAGCCTTGCAGCACACACACCCCACAAGGGCAACAAAAGAAGCAGATCAGCATTGGTGGTTCAGTGGTAGAATTCTCACCTGTCACGCGGGAGACCAGTGTCCGATTCCTGGCCAGTGCAATTTCTGTTGATCCTCTTCCAGCTTTATGGAAAAGCCTTGCAGCGCTCTCACCCCACAAGGGCAACAAAAGCAGCACATCAGCATTGGTGGTTCAGTGGTAGAATTCTTGCCTTCCTCGTGGGAGACCCGGGTCCGATTCCCAGCCAATGCAATTGCTGTTTTGTGTTGATCCTCTTCCAGCTTTATAGAAAAGGCTTGCAGCCCTCACACCCCACAGGGGCAACAAAAAAAGAGGATCAGCATTGGCGGTTCAGTTGTAGAACACTCGCCTGCCACGCGGGAGACCCGGGTCCGATTCCCGGCCAATGCAATTGCTGCTTTCTGTTGATCCTCTTCCAGCTTTATGGAAAAGCCTTGCAGGGCTCTCACCCCACAACGGCAACAAAAGCAGTGCATCAGCATTGGTGGTTCAGTGGTAGAATTCTCGCCTGCCACACGGGAGACCTGGGTCCGATTTCCAGTCAATGCAATTTCTGTTGATCCTCTTCCAGCTTTATGGAAAAGACTTGCAGCGCTCTTACCCCACAAGAGCAACAAAAGCCGCGCATCAGCATTGGTGGTTCAGTGGTAGAATTCTCGCCTGCCACGCGGGAGACCCGGGTCCGGTTCCCGGCCAATGCAATTACTGTTTTCTGTTGATCCTCTTCCAGCTTTATGGAAAAGCCTTGCAGCGCTCTCACCCCACAAGGGCAACAAAAGCAGCACATCAGCATTGGTGGTTCAGTGGTAGAATTCTCGCCTACCACGTGGGAGACCCGGGTCCGATTCCCGGCCAATGCAATTGCTGTTTTGTGTTTATTCTCTTCCACCTGTATGTAACAGCCTTGCAGCCCTCACACCCCACAGGGGCAACAAAACAAGCGGATCACCATTGGTGGTTCAGTGATAGAATTCTCGCCTGCCTCGCGGGAGACCCGGTCCGATTCCCGGCCAATGCAATCACTGTTTTATGTTGATCCTCTTCCAGCTTTATGCTAAAGCCTTGCAGCGCTCACACCCCACAAGGGCAACAAAAGCAGCGCATCAGCATTGGTGGTTCAGTGGTAGAATTCTCGCCTGCCACGCGGGAGACTCGGGTCCGATTCCCGGCCAATGCAATTGATGTTTTGTGTTGATGCTCTTCCACCTGTACGTAACAGCCTTGCGGCACACACACCCCACAAGGGCAACAAAAGAAGCAGATCAGCATTGGTGGTTCAGTGGTAGAATTCTCGCCTGCCACGCGGGAGACTCGGGTCCGATTCCCGGCCAATGCAATTGCTGTTTTGTGTTGATCCTCTTTCACCTGTATGTAACAGCCTTGCAGCACACACACCCCACAAGGGCAACAAAAGAAGCAGAACAGCTTTGTTGGTGCAGTGGTAGAATTCTCCTCTGCCATGCAGGAGACCAGGGTCTGATTCCCGGCCAATGCAATTGCTGTTTTCTGTTGATCCTCTTCCAGCTTTATGGAAAAGCCTTGCAGGGCTCACACCCCACAAGGGCAAGAAAGCAGAGCATCAGCATTGGTGGTTCAGTGGTGCAATTCTCTCCTGCCACGCGGGAGACCCGGGTCCGATTCTCAGCCAATGCAATTGCTGTTTTGTGTTGATCCTCTTCCAGCTTTATGGAAAAGCCTTGCAGCCCTCACACCCCACAGGGGCAACAAAAAAAGCGGATCAGCATTAGTGGTTCAGTGATAGAATTCTCGCCTGCTACGCGGGAGACCCGGTCCGATTCCCGGCCAATGCAATCGCTGCTTTATGTTGATCCTCTTCCAGCTTTATGGTAAAGCCTTGCAGCGCTCTCACCCCACAAGGGCAACAAAAGCAGCGCATCAGTTATGGTGGTTCAGTGGTAGAATTCTCGCCCGCTACATGGAAGACCCGGGTCCAATTCCCGGCCAATGCAATTGCTGTTTTGTGTTGATCCTCTTCTACCTGTATGTAGCAGCCTTGCAGCACTCACACCCCGCAAGGGCAACAACAGCAGAGGATCAGCATTGGTGGTTCAGTGGTAGAATTCACTCCTGCCATGCGGGAGACACGGTCTGATTCCCGGGCAATGCAATCGCTATTTTATGTTGATCCTCTTCCAGTCACAGTTCTGGTGCTAGTATTGTTTATCGTACTCATTTTATTTGGGAGGGGTGGGACAAATAAACCCACAGGTAAACAATTGACGGGACAAGGGCGTTGTTTCTGTCGGTACTGTGTCAATGCGAGCTAAGCTGCGGTCGGGTCCTGGTGCTGCGCCTCTTTTAAATAACCAGATCTTGACAGCAGCTGTCGCTTACGGCCATACCACCCTGAGGGCGCTATAGAGCAAACAGGAAGTGAGTTGGCAGCAGTAGGGAGAGGAAGGCTCTCCCCATTTTGTTTGTCTACCTCTTTGTTTTTTTTGTTTTTTTTGACCTTGAGTGTTTTTGTTTTGTTTTTGAATTTTTTTGTTACAAAACAGCAGCATTTTGCTGACTGGAGGGTGGTTATTTTTTTGCATTTCATTTTTAAAACATGGACAGACTACCTGGCAACGACATGGAAATGGAGAGACTAACACGAAAGGATAAAGAAAATGGACTGGATAATAGACGAAGAGATAAAGAAAATGGATTTGACAGTAGACGAAGAGATAAAGAAAATGGATTTGACAACAGACGAAGAGATAAAGAAAATGTACTGGACAACCAACGAAGAGGTGAAAAAGGTACGTATAATCAAGAGATACAAAGAAGAGTTTACACAAAGGAAGCAACAGTAACTGTGGAAGTGGAACATGTGAAAGATGCAAGAGGAGCTGATATAATAAAAGCAGTCACAGAGCTGATCGGAGAAGGAAGGATTCTGGCGGTGAGACCCAAACAAACAAGACAGTATGAGGTAACAATGGAGACTGAAGATGACACTGACATTTTAATAGACAATGGACTAACAATTAAAGGAATGAAATGTGAAGTAAGGAGACTACAAAACAGAGACTATGTTGTTTCGTTCATGCATCTGCCTGTTTACCTAGCTGATGAAGAAATTTTAAATAAGCTAGAGGGATGGGAAGTTTTCCCTATAACTAAAATTAAAAGACGATTGTATCCGGGGACAAACATAGAAGATGGAACAAGGTTTGTAAAAGCCAGATTTCCAAAGGAGGTGGTCTCCCTACCATACAGCACCAAAATCGAGACGGCGGAAGGGCCACAGTATTTTAGAGTCATGCACACCAATCAGGTAAAAACCTGTCGACTATGCATGAGCTCAGACCATGTGATGAAGGAATGCCCAGACTTCAGGTGCCACAAATGTGAAGAGAGAGGACATTTTGCAAGACACTGTACAGCTGTGTTGTGCCCGGATTGTAATTTGGCCTTAAATAAATGTGAATGTTGGATAGAAAACGAAGAAGAACAGCAGGTAAACATGCAGATGCATGAAAGAAACAACAGTCAAGTAGAAAAGGAAACCACAACGAAACAGCAAGATGATATAACCGAAAACAAGGACGAAACTGAAGGAAATGGCCAAGAGGAGCAAGCTCAACTAAATAAAGACTTAGGAACGCAGAGGGACTTATTTGAAAGTCCACAGGACACATCACAAATGGAGCCAAAACAGGGCAAAGGAAGCAACGAACAAATGGACACATTGCAAGAGGAAACTGAATGGACACAAATGGACATAACGGAGAGTTTACAAAGGGATTTGGAAAAAATTGAACAAACTGAAAAAAAGAAGTAAGGAACAAGACACAGCAAAAGACGAAGAAGAGGAGGAGGAGGAAAAGCATACGAAAAGGAGAAGGTCAGTTAAACCTAAACCCAATTTAGAGGTGGCAAGAAGAAGATTTTTAAACGAAAACTCAATAGAAACTAGAAATAAATTCGATTTACTAGAGGATCTGCAGGAGATGGACTGAAAAAAATGAAATTGTTTCTTTTTATATGTTTTATGCTTTTAAGATTTGCCACTTTTAATGCCAGAGGACTGATTGATTTAAAAAAAATTGAAAAAGTGAAAGAAATGTGCAAATATGAAGATGTGATTTTATTGCAAGAAACAAATTGGAAAGAATGTCATATGTTGGAAGTGAAAAAGAGATGGAATGGTGAAGTTTTATATAATAATGGGGATGATAGGCAAGGAAGAGGAGTAGCTTTTTTAATAAAACAAAACAATGGTGTAACATATAAAACAATATACAAAGATAACGAAGGTAAATGCATAGCTGTGGAGATGAACTATGAAGGAAAAGTAGCGATATTAATAAATATTCATGCACCAACAGAAGAAAATAAGAAGAAAGATTTCTTTAATGCTTTAAGAAAAGTTGTAAATAATTATAATGAAATTATTATGATGGGTGATTTTAATACTGTTTTTAGTAAATTGGATATGGCAGAAGGGATGTGTTTTAAATATGACAAAGGCCGAAGGGAGTTGAAACTATTAATTGAGGAAATGGATATGATCGATATATGGAGGGAAAGAAATGAAAATATTAAGGAGTATTCAAGAAAACAGTTGGTGGGGAATTTTTTATGTAGAACAAGAATTGATTTTATATTATGTAGCAGAAACATGGAAAGATATATAGACAAAATTAAATATGAAGAAACAAGTATGAGTGACCACAAACCATTATTTATGCAGATAGATTGGAGCAATGTGAAAAGAGGACCGGGTGTTTGGATTTTAAATACTAAAGTTTTGGAAAAAGAGGATTATGTTTTAAATATTAAAACACTGATTGAGAAAGAAAAGACAAATGAGATGTATATGGAAGACAAAAGAATGTGGTGGGAAAATATTAAATTTTTGGTAAAGAGATTTACAATGAAGTATTGTAAACTAATACAAAAATATAAGAAAAGTAAAGAGAAAGAAATAAGAGACGAGTTGAAAAAAGAAACAAATGAAAATGGGAAAGATATTCAAAAAATATTTGAACTGGAGGAATCATTGAAAGAAATAGAAGAGAAAAATTATGAAGGAGCTAGATTGAGAAGTAAAGCAAAATATATATTGGAAGATGAAAAATGCACTAAATATTTCTTTAATTTAGAAAAAAGTAGGGGTAAAGCAGGACTGATTAAAGAAATTAGAGGTGAAAATGGAATTATTGTCGATAAAAATGAAGAAATATTAAAGGAAATACAAACATATTACGAGAAGCTGTTTAGTTCTGAAGGGGTAAAAGAAAAAGAAAAAACAGAATTACTTAATCAAATTAAAGTAAAGGTAGAAGAAGCTGACAAAAAAGAATGTGATGGAGAAATAACAGAAGACGAAATAAAAAGAGCAATAAGTCAGTTAAATAAAAATAAGAGTCCAGGTATAGATGGATTGGGCAATGAGTTTTATATTGTTTTTAAAGATATTTTAGCTGGAATTTTAAAAGAAATATATAAAGACATTTTTAAGCAAGGAAACATGAACATAAGGATGGGAATGGGATTAATGAAATTAATATACAAGAGAAAAGGAGAGAAAGCAGACCTCAAAAATTATAGACCAATCACAATGTTAAATACGGATCTAAAAATTTTATGTAAAATTTTAGCCAACAGACTGAAAGAAGTCATTCCAAAGTTAATTAAAACAAACCAAGCTTATGGAGTTAAAGAAAGAGACATTGCGGATACAACTATTAGCATAAAAGATATTGTAAGGTATATGCATGAGGAAAATGAGGATGGCTATATTATCAGCTTAGATTTTGAAAAGGCGTTTGATAGGGTTGAGCATGATTATTTATTTGGAGTTTTAAAGTGTTTTGGGTTTGGAGAGAATTTTATCAAATGGATTAAAATATTGTATAATGGGGCAGTGACAAGAATTAAGTGTAATGGTTTTTTAACGAGATGTTTTAGATTAACAAGATCAATAAGGCAGGGATGCCCATTGTCTTCTCTTTTATATTCTTTAATAGCTGAACCCTTAGGATTATCTATAAAACAGGCAGTAGGAATAACAGGATTAGGGATTGCCGGAAAAGAGAATAATATTTTTCAATATGCTGATGACACAACTCTATTGGTTAAAAATGTAGAAGATGTGAAGAAAGCAATGCAGCTAGTTCAAAACTTTTGTAAAGGATCAGGAGCAAAAATAAATGAGAATAAAACTGAATATATGACATTTGGAGGAGTAAAATGCTTAACAGATTTTTTTCCTTTTAAAGAAACTAAAGAAATACGAATTTTAGGAATTGTAATGGGGAAGGATGAAAAAAAGGCAGAAGGGATTATGTGGGAGGAAATGTTAGGTAGCATTGAAAGAAGACTAAACTTTTGGAAATTGAGAACTCTGAGTCTTAAAGGAAAAGTTTTAGTGTTGAATGTTTTAATGGTTTCTAAACTATGGCATATTTTATACACATCATCCATGCCGTTATGGATGGAAAAAAGGTTGAAAAAATGTTTTTTAGATTTTTTATGGGGGGGAAAGCCAGCTAGAATTGCATACAATACTTTAATAGGAGCAGTGGAGAAGGGTGGTTTAGGATTAATGGATGTGCCTGCAAAGGAAAAATAGTCTAAGAGTGAAAATAATAAAGAAATATCTGGATGAAGGGAATGTAGTCTCATGGAAAGAAACTTTTAGATTCTTCTTAAACAAATGCACTAATTTTAACCTAGGAGATAACATACTGTGGATGAAAACAAAAAGCTGGATGACAGAGAAATTGCCTGATTTTTATAAAGAATTGATGAATGCATGGGGGATATTTTTAAAAAACATTGTTTTTATTCCACATGGAAGAGAGAACATTTTAAATCAACCTTTATTCCAAAATAACAGCGTATTGAAAGAAGGAAATGAAATATTGTATAAACAATGGTGGGAGGTTGGAATTGTGAAAATTAGAGATGTGCTGTACGAATTTAAAGAAGGCTTTTTACCAGTGCAATATATTTTTGATGTTTTAGATGAAGCAAAGGAAGATTTTAGTAAAAAAGAAATAGAAAACAAATATGATGTAATAAAGAAAGCTATACCACAAGACTGGATTAAAAGAATTGAAAATATGGAAGACGAAAAACAAGGAAATGAGATTTATATGAAGTTGGGGGAAAATATGCTTGTTTTAAAAGAATGTTCTGTTAAAATGTTTTATTGTATTTTTAGAGATGGTGTTTTTAAAAATCCGACTGTAAATAGATATTGGTTAAATAAATTTGATGGTTTACAAGAGGACAGTATATGGGATAATATGAAAGTGGGAATGATACAGACAAATATAGAAAATCTGGAATATTTTATTAGACATAAAGCAATATTTACAGATGTGATCTTAAACAAGATTGGGATGGAGCAAAGTGCTATTTGTAAGGTATGTAAGGACGAGGAGGAATCATTTTTACACTTGTTTTTACATTGTAAACAATTGAAAGATTTTAATAAGAGATGCAAAGACATGATTCTAAAGCTTATGGAGAATGATAAAGATGATTTTGAGTGGAGTAAAATACTGATGTTGGGTGTTAACAAGAATTGTATGAACCAGAAAATAATAAATCTACTTGTGATGTTGATTAAAAGTGCTGTATGGGAAAGAAGAGTAAGAGCAAAAAAAGAAGACATTGTACTAAACATATGGCAGGTTTTTAAAAGAAAATTCGAAAATCATGCTCATTGTCTGGTTCATTATTTTAAAGAAAAAGAGAAAATAGGAGAATTTTATAAGGTTTTTACATACGATGTTTGTAAAGTTTTAGAAAATTTTGAATTAGAAGTGTTTTAAAACTTTTTATGTTAATTTTTTATTTAATTTTTTTAATGTACATTTGTGAATGTTTGTATTTTCCAAATGTAAAACAACAGTTTGTCTGGACACAAATGCTGTAATTATGTTCAATATGATGCTGTAATTTGAATTTGAAAAAGTGTTTTATGCTTTGACATTTTAATAAAAAAAAAAAAAAAAAAAAATGCATGTAAAAAAAAAAAAAAAAAAAAAAATGCACATACCTGATCTCGTTTGAACTCAGAAGTAAAACAGGGTTGAGCCTGGTTAGTACTTGGATGGGAGACTGCCTGGGAATACCAGGTGCTGTAAGCTTATTTAATTTCTTCATTTGACAGCTAATACACTTCCCCGGGTGACAGTTCTCGTGCTAGTGTTGTTTATCGTACTCATTTTATTTGGGAGGGGTGGGACAAATAAAACCCATAGGTGCACAATTGACGGGACAAGGGCGTTGTTTCTGTCGGAGCTGTGTCAATGCGAGCTAAGCTGCGGTCGGGCCCGGTGCTGTGCTTCTTTTAAATAACCAGATCTTGACAGCGGCTGTCGCTTACGGCCATATCACCCTGCATATACCTGATCTCGTTTGAACTCAGAAGTAAAACAGGGTTGAGCCTGCTTAGTACTTGGATGGGAGACTGCCTGGGAATACCAGGTGCCGTAAGCTTATTTAATTTCTTCATTTGACAGCTAATACACTTCCCAGTGTCACAGTTCTGGTGCTAGTGTTGTTTATCGTACTCATTTTATTTGGGAGGGGTGGGACAAATAAACCCATGCGTGAACAATTGACGGGACAAGGGCGTTGTTTCTGTCGGAGCTGTGTCAATGCGAGCTAAACTGCTGTCGGGTCCTGGTGCTGTGCCTCGTTTAAATAACCAGATCTTGACCGCAGCTGTCGCTTACGGCCATATCACCCTGCACATACCTGATCTCGTTTGAACTCAGAAGTAAAACAGGGTTGGGCCTGGTTAGTACTTGGATGGGAGACTGCCTGGGAATACCAGGTGCCGTAAGCTTATTTAATTTCTTCATTTGACAGCTAATACACTTCCCCGGGTCACAGTTCTGGTGCTAGTGTTGTTTATCGTACTCATTTTATTTGGGAGGGGTGGGACAAATAAACCCATGCGTGAACAATTGACGGGACAAGGGCGTTGTTTCTGTCGGAGCTGTGTCAATGCGAGCTAAACTGCTGTCGGGTCCTGGTGCTGTGCCTCGTTTAAATAACCAGATCTTGACCGCAGCTGTCGCTTACGGCCATATCACCCTGCACATACCTGATCTCGTTTGAACTCAGAAGTAAAACAGGGTTGGGCCTGGTTAGTACTTGGATGGGAGACTGCCTGGGAATACCAGGTGCTGTAAGCTTATTTAATTTCTTCCTTTGACAGCTAATACACTTCCCCGGCTCACGTTTCCTACCATAACCCCCAGCCCCCAAAGCCAGAGCCACTCTGCCCGGAGACCATCGCCCTTTCCCGGCCCAAACTGCACCACCGCCGGCCCTGGGACTATTTCCTACCATAACCCCCAGCCCCCAAAGCCAGACCCACTCTGCCCGGAGACTATGGCCCTTTCCGGGGCAAGCTCCGGCTCCGCAGGGGCCCTGGATTGACACCTGTTCTCCAGCAGTGCCCGGGCACCCCACAATTAAGCCCGGGAACACAGACTCTGCCAACTGCACACGCCAGGCATACGTACCGTTGGTGACCCACCTGGCTCTGGTGCACCAGCCCTGCCCAGTTCCACCTCCTGACGCGGTTCAGTTTTCGAGGTGGCTGAGGTGCATCAACGACACGTAGTTCTGCCAACAGTTCATGTAAGGCTTCCGTATTTGCCCTGCACTTAGCTTGCGGGAGACGGAGACTCTTACCCGGCAGCAGACATCGCCAGAGACCCCCTGGTTTGTTGAACCACAAAGCCGTCAAAACCTAAGTCCACTCTTTTGCACCTTCTCCGAAAACACAATGGCAGGTCAGAGGCAACTGGGGTCTGGCACGTACCTCCAGGTGCGGGACGTCCGGGAAAGGTGGTCTCCCATCGGGCATGGCCTGGCATGCTTGGGCCTGGTCTAAACAACTCTACCGGTGGAAGTCTTCATGTCGTTCCCGCCAGTCAGACCCACCATCCCCCAAACGGACTTAGTCGATTCTGAGACACCGCCGGTCAGACCCACCATCCCCCAAACGGACTTAGTCGATTCTGAGACTGTGAGATTTTAAAGAACTGTGAACCGGGCATATCTTGCGCCTCTTTTAAATAACCAGCTCTTGACAGCAGCTGTCGCTTACGGCCATATCACCCTGCACATACCTGATCTCGTTTGAACTCAGAAGTAAAACAGGGTTGAGCCTGGTTAGTACTTGGATGGGAGACTGCCTGGGAATACCAGGTGCTGTAAGCTTATTTAATTTCTTCATGTGACAGCTAATACACTTCCCCGGGTGACAGTTCTCGTGCTAGTGTTGTTTATCGTACTCATTTTATTTGGGAGGGGTGGGACAAATAAAACCCATAGGTGCACAATTGACGGGACAAGGGCGTTGTTTCTGTCGGAGCTGTGTCAATGCGAGCTAAGCTGCGGTCGGGCCCGGTGCTGTGCTTCTTTTAAATAACCAGATCTTGACAGCGGCTGTCGCTTACGGCCATATCACCCTGCATATACCTGATCTCGTTTGAACTCAGAAGTAAAACAGGGTTGAGCCTGCTTAGTACTTGGATGGGAGACTGCCTGGGAATACCAGGTGCCGTAAGCTTATTTAATTTCTTCATTTGACAGCTAATACACTTCCCAGAGTCACAGTTCTGGTGCTAGTGTTGTTTATCGTACTCATTTTATTTGGGAGGGGTGGGACAAATAAACCCATGCGTGAACAATTGACGGGACAAGGGCGTTGTTTCTGTCGGAGCTGTGTCAATGCGAGCTAAACTGCTGTCGGGTCCTGGTGCTGTGCCTCGTTTAAATAACCAGATCTTGACCGCAGCTGTCGCTTACGGCCATATCACCCTGCACATACCTGATCTCGTTTGAACTCAGAAGTAAAACAGGGTTGGGCCTGGTTAGTGCTTGGATGGGAGACTGCCTGGGAATACCAGGTGCCGTAAGCTTATTTAATTTCTTCATTTGACAGCTAATACACTTCCCCGGGTCACAGTTCTGGTGCTAGTGTTGTTTATCGTACTCATTTTATTTGGGAGGGGTGGGACAAATAAACCCATGCGTGAACAATTGACGGGACAAGGGCGTTGTTTCTGTCGGAGCTGTGTCAATGCGAGCTAAACTGCTGTCGGGTCCTGGTGCTGTGCCTCGTTTAAATAACCAGATCTTGACCGCAGCTGTCGCTTACGGCCATACCACCCTGCACATACCTGATCTCGTTTGAACTCAGAAGTAAAACAGGGTTGGGCCTGGTTAGTACTTGGATGGGAGACTGCCTGGGAATACCAGGTGCTGTAAGCTTATTTAATTTCTTCCTTTGACAGCTAATACACTTCCCCGGCTCACGTTTCCTACCATAACCCCCAGCCCCCAAAGCCAGAGCCACTCTGCCCGGAGATCATCGCCCTTTCCCGGCCCAAACTGCACCACCGCCGGCCCTGGGACTATTTCCTACCATAACCCCCAGCCCCCAAAGCCAGACCCACTCTGCCCGGAGACTATGGCCCTTTCCGGGGCAAGCTCCGGCTCCGCAGGGGCCCTGGATTGACACCTGTTCTCCAGCAGTGCCCGGGCACCCCACAATTAAGCCCGGGAACACAGACTCTGCCAACTGCACACGCCAGGCATACGTACCGTTGGTGACCCACCTGGCTCTGGTGCACCAGCCCTGCCCAGTTCCACCTCCTGACGCGGTTCAGTTTTGGAGGTGGCTGAGGTGCATCAACGACACGTAGTTCTGCCAACAGTTCATGTAAGGCTTCCGTATTTGCCCTGCACTTAGCTTGCGGGAGACGGAGACTCTTACCCGGCAGCAGACATCGCCAGAGACCCCCTGGTTTGTTGAACCACAAAGCCGTCAAAACCTAAGTCCACTCTTTTGCACCTTCTCCGAAAACACAATGGCAGGTCAGAGGCAACTGGGGTCGGGCACGTACCTCCAGGTGCGGGACGTCCGGGAAAGGT